>CM038680.1:131577642-131911725 GCA_021605205.1 Aegilops longissima | reverse complement strand
CATTACACCTTAGTGCGGCCGGTTTGTCAGAGAGGCTTCTTATGGGCGCCCGCTCTGTAACGCTAAAGTCCGAACACTTTCAACGGTCACGGCACCCGAACTTATAGCACTATATGCATCAGCTCGAATCATGTCTTGGGTCTCTGTTGGGATAGCCGGATCCCATGTTTTGGTGCCTTACGTTCCGTTATATCGGCTAAGGTACATGAGGGAGAACTCTGCGATTGTGTCCCGGTTCATGCAGACGAGCACCTCGATGAAAGCGAAGCTGCCCGGCATGATGTGGCGAGCTGAGTAAACTGTTAGAAGTTTTAAAATCCTTAAAGATTTTCCGCTTTAGGCGATAAATCAGCTTAAATCCGATCTAAGTGTATAAGCGCTAATTGACCTTAGAATTCTAGAGGCTTCGCTGAAATTTAAAATTGTAGACTTCTATGGCTAAGTGAAAGTTATAAAAGTCGCATAGTCCCATTGCCTTGTTACTTGCTTGCGGACACCTCCTTAAGGACCAAACATTTGGGTAGAGAGTGTTCGGGTTTTCCACGAACACCCGGTGCTAATCCTTGCAGGCGAAGCCGATGACTAGCCTACTTTGGGATTTTCTAAACAACCGCCTGAGAAGGTAATATTTTAAATACAAAAGTGATACATAAGCGCAAGTAACTTCATCTTTAATTACAAACATGAGCAGAAGTGAATTCATTCAAATATGGCGTCCTTGGTACATTCATCGCTGACCCAGAGGCAGGCACCCTTCATCACGCCATCGTTAGTACATTTAAGGATGGCATCGCCTTGCCCTCTAGTGGCCCGTCCTTGACCAGCTTCTCCGCATCCAGCTTGCCCCAATGCACCTTGGCGGGCAAAAAAGCTGGGTGGGCACCTTGATGCAAACAGATCGCTTGATCACTTCAAGCAGCGGGCGAGCATCCACCATCCAGCTTGATCGAGGCAAAAGTAGCTCACGGGCACTAGCTCACGGAGCCACATCGACTATGAAGTCTTTCATAGCCAGTTCGGCTACCTGTGGAGTTCGACCAACTGCTTAATTGGTCGCTCGAAAACATCGGATGTTGGTCCCATCATCTTGGGACGGAGCAACTTCTTTGTTGAGCTCCCCTCACAGAGCGCAGTAGAACTCCAGCGTGCGAGGCAGCTGCGTGGCAATCTGCAAATGCCCACTGAGAGCTCCGTGTTGAGTAAGTAAAAAGCGCCTCCTCCACATGTTTGCTTTGCATAAAAAATTTCTTACCGCTGCTATCTTTTGGCCTCCTTGATCTCTGCTTTGCTTTCTCAGCTTGACCTTGGCATCTTTCAAATTCACAAGGGCCTTATAAGCTCGGCCTCCTTCATCTTGATTATGGTCCACGGACTCGCACTTCTTGCCGAGGTCACAGGAGCTCTGTGTACCTCGCCCACTCTAGCACTTTGCTTTTCACGCTCCTTACACTCCGAGGCCACCTTGTCTTACGCCTCGACGCGTAGCCTTCTTGAGGGGCGCAATTCAGTGGTGGCCCTGATACGCAGTCACGACACTTAGGTGTTAGAATCTGTCTAGTTTTCCTATCCTTAAACACATAGGAGTAGGAATTACTTACCCTTGTTCTCTTGAGCTGCCTCTTCGATGAGAGAAGAGCTCTCCTGCACTGCTCAGAGTGCCGCTTCGGTCGGCAACCTCGGCGATCAGGGCAGCGGCGAGCACAACCTGCTTATTCACAGCAATACTTATTGTTAGTCTCCTGCGGATTATAGTTGACCCTCCGTTTGGCTTTTCTTTGAACACCAACCAGAGTATCAGGCTACTACCTATGGTGGTAATTTCATACATTTCTTACTTACCTCAAAGCCCGTCGGAAAGTTATGCAGGCTTGGTTAGTCGCTTTTTGGCGGACAAAACCTTTGAATCACCGCACTCATAAGTATCGGTGCTCTTCTTCCATGGGCGCCTCGGGCGCTTCCACCGAGCTATCGGCGTCGTTGATGCGCCCGGAAGTCATAACGCAGGGCTCGCTCTCCCTAACGAGGGCTGCCGCCAAGTCGAGCAGTTGGGGTTCGGAGGCGATGTTCGGTCGAGTTAAGCCTGTTGCGGCTCTCGTCGATCTGACTCATTGAGGATCTTGAACCCGCATGCCCGACATCTAGAATCCGCCGTGGGAGTCTCGAGTCACCTCCCTGCTCACGAGAGTCTTGGAGAACACCTCCGTGTCATCCAGCGTGTGGAGGGGTGAGTGGCCGTCGGGGCGAATTGCTCGCCCGAATCGCTTCGGGGACCAGAGGAGGATTCCTCGGGGTGAGCCTGGCCGGACTGCATACATGTTTGGCACTATAAGTATAAAACTATAGTGAAACCATGATAGGATGGGGACACTTACGATGGCACGGGGGCTTTCCCGGGGTAGCCACCCTCCTCATTTATGGCGACCGTGGCGAATAGTCGGAAGGTTACCTTCCCTTCTTGGGCATGAGCCTCCCCCTCGGGCGGCTTTTCTCTTCTCCCCCTAGTGCGGGGGAGAGGGAGGTGGAATTTCTTCTTGATTCCCCGCCTCCTTGAGGAAGGAATGTGTCTCGTCGTCATCGGACGACACAGGGAACTCTTGACCTTGCGCCGAGGGCCTTTCCGGCCCCCAGCCCGCTCGCGGGCCCATCATCCTTCCGGATGGGCGTCTTTTCTTCTTCCTCCTCCCTTTGTGGGAGGAGCCCGCCTCGTCGTCTTGGACGAGGCTTGAACATAACCTTAAGCGGAGACCCTTCCTGGTCCCAGGGGCCTTCTTTTCGGCCTTCTTCACGGCACCTTATGCGGTCTGGGACTAACATCTCCGTCGGGAGAGCATCCATTGGATCTTCCAGCAAGCAGGGCGGACAGTCAATCTGCTCCATTGTCTTCACATAATCTGAGGCAAATATATATAAATACTTAAAAGCTGCCCCATGAATGTATTGGGAAAAGACTAAACCCGATGGTGGTCCCAAAACTCGCCGGATAGGGGAGGGCGCTGCATGAAGTCCGCGGTCCTCGGATGTAGAAGACTTCGGAGGCCTTGAACAACACTTTCCATGCGCCTTTGTCGTCATGCCGTGGAAACTTCGGTGTGCGGTGTTGGTGGGGCGAACTCCACGAATACCGCCCGCCTTTGGCAGAGGCGGGGATCTGACGAGCAGCATGACTGGATCACATTGACAAGCGATGTTCTTGTCCTTCATGCTTTGATGCATATGCGGGTCCGGCCAACCCATTGGAATCATCGAGGGCGAGGCCTTCTCTTCCCGGAGGTGAGCCGCATAGGGATTCGGTCGAAACTTCAGGGGGCGCCGCCCGATTAGCGCCCAGCCTTGGCTCGGTGATGTAGAACCACCCGGTGCCATCCTTTACGGTCTCCACGAAGGAGCCGTCCAGCCAGTGACTTTGGGCATCTTGCCCACCATGGACCCTCGCACTCCGCTTCGCGGCGTACAATCTTGACTTCACGTAGAAGATTTGCAGCCCACGAGCGAAGTGAGGCGGATCACGAAGAGAAAGCCTACATAAGCGGCGATGAGCGCCGAGATGTTGAGGCGAAATTGAGAGGCTAGATCATAAATCTAGCCCATAGTAGAACTATGAGCCAGCAGACGAAGGAATGGGTAAATCGAGTCCACAGACGAGGTGGGCGGCGAACCACGACTCTCGTGGGGTCCTAGGGTCGGAATGGCCTGCTCGACATCCGGTAGCAGTGCGCTATGTCTGACCAAATGTCAAACCCCCGAAGATTTTCTATGTGCTCATACGGCGGTGGAAGCCACCCACTGCCTCCTGCTCGACATGTTTAGCTGTGCGGAGGAGACTTAGGCTTAGTATTTGGAGCTCGAGAGAGGGCAAGAATGGGCAAAAAGGAAGAAGAAGGCGTGTCGGATTTGGGTTCAGCGAGACCCTCTAGGAGTTGAACTCTGGGGTGCCTTGGAGATCGCACCTCCAACCTACCTACATTCACGTGCGCCTCGCAAGGATCTAAACTACACAAAGGCGACACAAGGAAAGAGGTTTATCTTGGTTCAGGCCACCATTGTGGTGTAATACCCTACTCAAGTGTGTGGTGTGGTGGATTGCCTCTGCAGGCGGATGATGAGCAGTACAAAGGAGAACAGCCTCGCGAGGCCGTTCTTGAGCTGGTGCGATGAACTGCTGGGGAGTTGATCGCCTCTCTTTCTCTCTCTAGATGCGATTCGATCGATCCCTCAGATTGATCCTCTCTACCTTGGTGATGGCTAGTCCTATTTATAGAGCAGGGCCTGGTCCTCTTCCCAAATATTGGCGGGAAGAGGCGCCAACAATTAGCCATTTGAAGGGAACATCTAGTACACTTATCTGACTAAAGTCGGTCCTCGCTTTGCCAAAGACTCGGCCGGTGGCGCGGCTTGGGCTCACGATGACCTCCTTCTGTCGTTACTGCTGGTCTTGGTCTTGTTGCACGAAATGGTTGCATTTTCTGATGCCTTGGCCTCGCTTGCCTCCTTTGCGACAAAGGGAAATAGCGACAACTGGCAGGCTGGCGCCGCTGGCGCCCTCGATGCGTCATGGCTTGCGTCATGGGCACCTCGTGAGGTACCCGCCTTGATCTCTCCATCTCCTCGCGACCAGCCTGTGAGGCCGTGCACGAGGAAGCTTCTGTCGTCTGCCCGAGTGACCAGCTCGCAAAGGGTCTTGAGCTTGTGTTGATGAAGATGGGCGTCTTGGGCCACCTTGAAACCACGCCCGCGGGCGAGCGAGCAAGTCCAGGTACCCCGTTCCCGGAACACCGGCAGTAGCCCAGACCTAAAGAGCGGCGCTGGACTTAAGCTTAGCGGAGCGAAGGGGCAAGTCTGGCGCCCTTGGTCCCAATAGCCAGCGACCTTGGCGCCAGCGTGGCGGATTGATTGGACATGGGCGTCCTTGCTTTCCCACGATGCCTTGGCAACTGCACAAATTGACAAGAGAGCGGAACCTGTCTAGGATTTACCTTCTTTGCCTTCTCCAGTCATTGCCAGATCCCTTTCTCGCTCCTATCCTTCACCTTCCGAAATCCCGGATCTACTCCAACCCTGCACCCTAGCAAGGCATGGCGCCTCGCCGGACCCGGCGAAGCTTTGTTCTCCGCCGCTTTGGATTCTCGAACATGTGGAGAAGAACCTTCTTTCAGACGCGGATGATGGTGGCGCCAAGGCAGCCACAGGCGGTGGTGCTCAAGGTTAGCTCCGCCCTTCCGAGGACCAAGGGAGCACCTTCTACCGCTCTTCGTGGCGCCATTGCCGCCGGTCTGGTGCCTCCCTTTTCGAGTTCTTCTTTTCGTCCTCCGCCATTACAACCTGCAAGCTCTTCACCTCCACCCCAACTATGTTTCTTCTCTGGCGATCTTAGCCTACTCTGCGAGAGCTCATCTCGGGGTGCAGCCCTCGAGTGGCCTTACTGCGCCATTATTTTACCTTGGGTTTCTCGCGGCCCCATTACTGCGTCGCGAGCTTCGTTGCGTATAGCTCCAACGCCATCTCGAAGCCGAGAAGAGATTGAAGGCTTGAGGGCAAGTGGGTTATGGTGGATCTTTGGGCGCATCCACCTCGGCTGATCCTGCTTGAGGCAGCCCAAGTCTGTTGGCTTGGTCTCCGCGAACTCGTGGATCCTTGAAGTCAGTCTTTGGAGAGGATGGGCGCGGACTGTGGCGGAGCAACATGGCGGCGGCCGAAGCTGACGGGGCATCGCTCTGAGGAGTTCTGGAGCACGGGTGGCCCGGCAGCAATACTCGCTCCGCATGGAAGCCGCCCGAGCCCGTAGTCTTGGCCGTGAAGATCTGGCGTGGTCCTCAATCCTTTGTTGGGGGAGACTTGGCGAGGCTGGAAGTGCTCCTGTACCCTGTTTCTTGAGATGATTGGGAGCAGGTGGTGAACTCCATGCCCGCTTTTCGGCGAGGGCGGGCCTGTGCCGCGGAGGTTCGAGGACTGGCGGCCCTGGCGGCCAGTGAGCGTATCCTCCAGCGACTCCAGCGAATGAGGAAGAAGAGGGCGGAAGAGGCCCGATTCCGAGGCGACCGGCGAGGTGAGGCGCCCTCCCTCGGCTGGGTCCGCGCTCTCCGCCTCATGCGGATGGCAGCGAGGATGGCGGCAGGCGAGGGTGGCGAGCTCGCCTAATCGAAGAAGGACAAGGCGGGGCTGGTTCCCAGGGGTCACTCGGCTCGGCGATCTGCGGATCGCCTCCTGCTCCCGAGCCTCTTGAGGTTGATCCTAGCAGCCGACTCTCGGGCTTCAAGTTCGGCGGAGGTTGCTTGAGCCATGGCGATGACGATGAGTGCTTGATTCTCGTTTGCTTCTTGCTTCGTTGTTGAGGCTTGATGTCCATATTCCTTGGCTAGGCGGTGCTGTGGCGAAAAAAGCTGAAGGGGCTCTGAGGTTTAAGTCAGGGCAGCACCTCCATCCAGTGAGAGAAAAGGGCGGCAAGGCGGGCTTCTCCTTCCGGTCATCCTCGCGAGAGCTGGCGGGGCTAGCTGGGCGAGCTCAGCCCCCATGGCCCAAGCGGCTCCGGAGGTGTCCTTGCAGCGCCCCGCCCTTGATCGTCAGGCGCCCGAAGGTCCCAACTCATGGTGCTGTGATTCGCTGTCGTCTTCTCCTCCTACTCCGCCAAGCTGCCATCTCTCGACTCAAGTCTCTGTCTGGATCATCTCTGCTGCTGGCTGGACCCGGCTGAAGAGATCTCGAGGCGCCGACCCTCGCTGGTGGCAGGCGCTGGTGGCCAGCCGGTGGAGTCCGCTCTGATGCTTCAATTGACGGTTGGTTCAGGCAGCGTCGGCCTCGACGAGGGGAAGCAAGCCATCCTTGAGGCCAAGGCCGCTCGCGGCGCTGCCTTAGGTGAGGCTGCGGATGTTCGGGGGTCATTGCTTGGCTGGAGAGTGAGCTGCAAGGCTGCTGCGACCAGCTTGCCAAGGAGCCCGTGTCCTCGGGAGAAGGAGGAAGACATGAAGGCTCATGAGGCTGCCGCCAAGGACCGGGATGCCAAACTTGATGAGCACCCATGGCAGCAGGTCTTATTTGGAGCAGGCGTTGGGCGAAGAAGGATTAATTTGAATGGCAAAGGCGCGGAGTCTGGCAGGGGCTGTGTGGCCTTCTGAGTGGAGGTGAAAGGCTCGCACCTTGCTGAAATCGCTTTATGACAGCCTGCCTGCAACGCCTGCTGGCCGGCGCGAGGGCAGCCCGTAAACTACTTCCCTTCTGGTCAGCCCTTGAAGATGTCGCCCTCGGCCTTGGCCCCCGTGAGCTGGCTAGCGTGTCATTTCTTCTGCCTGGCCCGCGGCGTCTTCACCCATGTCTACCTCTGCGACCCAGCGTTGACCTTGACAACTCTTTGGAGCACTGTGGCGAGCTTGCAGCTGTCGCTCTTTGAGCCGTGAAGGGTCGGCGGAGGCTCTTGGCGAGTTCCATGCTTTCAGCACCAAGCCAAGGCGAGGCGCTGCCGATCCTGAGACTCCACAAGGCGAAGTCGCCCAGCGCAGCTCCGTCACCAGCGATGGCACCGCCATAAAGTGACCCCTTCGTGGCTCCCATCTTGCATTTAGTTCTGCAACATGCATCCTGCCTCGTGGGGCGTTTAAACTTAATGTTTAGCGTTGTCAAAACACTCTATGGACTATAATATTTGCTTTTGAATTCCTTGAGATTTGCGTTTTCCTTCCTACTTGCTTGTGTTCTCGTCGTGAGAGCCGGCCCAGCATACCTCAACCGCCGTTTGCCCGACACGGAAACGGGGCGGGACCAAGGAGTGAGGGCTACGTGACAAGTTAGGCTCTGAGTCGCGATGCTCAAAGTCCCCTTGGCCTGAACAGCAAGTAAGGAGGTGAGATGCATGAACAGATTTACCGTTCTCGTCGGCAGGCCGGCCGCGCATACCTCAACCGCCCGTTAGCCTTCCGGAACTAAGGGGTGAGGGGCTACATGACCAGTTAGGCTCTGAGTCGCGATGCTCGAGTCCCCTTAACGTTCAAGCGGCCTTCGTACCTTAGCTCCGCTCGGGGAGGCGTCGACAAACCAGGCCCGAGGGGCTGGCTGGAGTGGCGTCGTCTGGCGTGACCAGTGTAGCCCGTGCCCAGCCCCTCCGTGGCACTCGAGGGGCGTTACAATGAGGCGGACCTGAGCTCTAGGCTCCCTGAGGTTGATGCAGCGGGGCCACCCTCGATTGTTTATCACCGGTAGGGAACATAAGCGCTTCCGTGTCGCGTCTGAGCGTGGCCGCTCCTCGGCGATGTCGTCAGCCATTGTAGACATGGTGCTTCCTTTGGTGCATGGGAGGGGGCTCCCCTCCGGGAGGAGCCCCCGGGGCGTGTACAGCCCCACCCTAACACGTGGCTGGCACGGTAGGGCTTGGCGAGGTGTATCTGGGCACCCGTGAGCCAGCGTGGGACTCACGGGGCCCTACCTCAAGGCGGGTTGCGCCTGGCACTGGGCCTTTACTTGTAATGTGTTCCTGCAAATTTGGTTAGATGCCGACGCTCTACGTCCTCGGGTCCCGGCCCTCAAGCGGGATCAGCCCGTCATTTGGTATGCCAGTCGCGATGTAAGTGGACAAGGCGGAGGGTGAGGCTAGAGAGCGGTGGGGGCCCATGGTCGCGATGCTCAGGTACCCCTTTAGCGTGCAAGTGGCCGACATGAAGGAAGAGGGGTGCCGTGGGCGGGCATCAAATACTTGATCATGATGGGTCAAGCGTCGACCTGAATAAGCATAAGAGGATACATGCCCTTGGAGTGCAGCGGGTGGCTTGGGCATAATGCAGCCGAGGGCTCCCCGATAAGGTAAACTAAAAACATGAATCAAAGGGATACATGCATGAGGGGCGGACCCAGCGGCCTGGGAATGATCTGGCCGTGAGGCGCTCCGGCTGAAAATGAAACTCGAAGGGCGTCACTGGTGATGTTGGAGATGAAGGGATCTTTGAAGTAGCGGACGTCGTGTGCTCTGGCCGATCTTCCTGAGCCCCAAGGCCAGGGAGCCTCGGCAGGCTCGGGCTGAGTGCCTCCTCGCGGACCATCTCCATCTCCGCCGGGGCTGCGGGCGCCGGGCCGCATGAGCCTCGAGGATGCTCCTCATGAGGCGATGGCGCTGGCAGCCACGTTCGGCAAGCCGTGGGCATGCGAACATAGGCTGTGGGGTGGACCTTCCACAGCGTCCCATGAGGGCAGGCGCTCACGGGAGGCGGCTCGGTTGAGCCACTGGTATGTTGATGTAGGCAGCGCAGCCCACCATCCTCGCTGGATGGAGAGCTACAGCCGGAGTAGCGGCGGCTGCCACTCATGACTCTTGACTCCTGCGGCTCTGAATGATCTTGGCAGCGAACTCCCGAGGTTTGGCCCTCCTTGCCTTGCTCCTTCACGAGGAAGCGTGCTTTGAAACATGCCTCCAAGTGGTGCCGGCGCCTCCTCGTGATCTTAGCAAAGTCGGTGACCCTCAAGAGAGCCCCCAATCCTTGCTCAAGGAGGCGCGGGTGCGCCTTCCTATCACGATAGAAGGAGGCGCCCTGGAATGGTAGCGGACTCACGAGGGGCCTGCCTCCCGAGGGCTATGACCGAGGATGTCTTCTTCTTCTTAGGGACCACCTCGGGAAGCCCTCCGCTCCTGCGATCTAGATCTTCAATTGTGCGGCTTGAAAAGCACGCTCGAGGGAACCTGCTGCGTCTCTCTCTTCACAAGGCATCGTGATGACTCCACGCTTCTGGCATCTTGAGGACATTGTGGCCGTGATGAGTCACGGCCATGAATTCAGCGAGCTGGGTACGAGGATGGCATTATCTGGCGAGGCGAATGTGGCGGCGTCAAAGTCAATGAGCTCGGTCTTGATGGTTGTCGGCGCTTCCCTAAGGTAACAGGAAGGCGGACCTGCCCTATCGGAATCGTGGAACCATCAGCGACTCTGAGAAAGACTTGGTTGGCTGAAGCTGATTGTATAGCACTTGGAGATTGTTGAATGTCTCGTGAGACGGGACATTGAACCTGCTCCGCCATCGATGAGGTCTGGTGACTTGCACATTGCGATGATTGGGGAACAAAGCATCGGGAGGACTCAACTGTGGCTGCGCACTTGAGATGATCTGTTGAGCTGAATGTGATGGCGCCATGACCACGACCAGGCGTGTGGCTTGAACTGGGGAGGACTGCATTCACTTCCAGGCGAGGCTGCTTGAAGATCTTGTTGAGAGGCTAGGGCAGAGCTCCGCCCGGGATGCAAGCGATTGCGCGGCTCTGGAAGCCCCAGCCCCTCGTCGATGATGGTCTTCATTTCTCCTTGGCTGCGGTGGCGGAGGAGGGAGGCCTGCGTTGCCTTGTGGGCGATCCTCATGAGGCTGATCCTCCGGCCTCCCTCGCGGCCAGGTCCCTCAACCTCCCTCGCGATCTGATCCTACCAGCGGTCCTCATGGTCAGTCACGCCACCCTTGGCGAGGCACAGTCTTCCCATCGTCCTCCACCTCTTCCTCCTCCTCGGCCATAGCCCGGTCGCTGCGCTCGGGCGTCGGCCCTACCTACGTCTCGCCTGGGCTGAGCTCTTGGCATTCGTTGGTGTTGTGGGTGTGAAGGTCATAGTACATGCAGTACCGACTGCCTTGGATGACTCGGTGATCCCTTCCCGCTTGGTGTCGGCTCTGGTGCAAGCAGCAGCCCCTGCGCTTCACGTCCTTGACCTTGGGCTTCTTCTCTTACAGGTCGTGAGGCGGCAGCTCGAGAAGGAAAGGCGTCCTTCCTCAACCTGGCGCGCTTGGTAGCCAAGTTGAACAGCTCGGTATGTGCCGCAGGTCTTCATGGATCGCGAGCTCTTCCTTCATCTTGACGTCCGCACACGTCGGAGAAGGCTGAGATGATGGCCTCCTCGAACACCACAGGGATCTTAAAGCGGCGTTGTTGAAACATTGGATGAACTTTGCGGGGTCTCCCCGGCTGCTGCAATCTGGCGCAAGTCGCTCTTGGCGAGGGCGATCGCGAGTGCCTTGGAAGTTGGCGATGAATCGGTGCGCATCTCGTTCGAGGAGAAATCGTGCCAGGAGCCAGGTTCATGAGCCAGGTGCGGGCACCGTCCTTGAGCGCCATGGGATACCAGTTCGCCATGACCTTCTCGTCCCCGTTGGCGGCTTTGATGCCCAGCTCATAGAGATGGAGGAACTCCGCAGGGTCGGCCGTGCCATCGTGGCGTGGGGGCAGGTCTGGCTTGAACTTGCCCGGCCGAGCCCTGCGCTGCCTTCGGCGGTGAAAACACGGCAACTGCGGTGGCCAGGAGGCCTTTGGTGACGGAGGGCATGATCTTGGAGGTCTCCGTGCGCTGCCACCGAGAGCAGCAGGGGTCTTGGCAGCCGGGCAGAGGCTGCGGTCGTGATGGGCGGTCTGGGGGAGCACAGGCGGCTTCTTGGGGCGAGGACCTCTTGGCAGCTCTTCTCTTGTTGTCTTTGGTGCGGACGGAGTGGGTTTCGCCAGGGGCCCGCGCCTTAGAGACCAAAGCGCCTTCTTGAGGGGGCGGCTGAGGCGCCCGAACTTCATCGCCAGCGCAAAGCGGTAGCGGTCTGTGAGAGGATGGTCTGAGAGCCCCAGTGGCTGGCGAGCTTCGGTGATCTGAGCAAGCCACTCGTCGTGAAGGTCGTCGTCGGGGACGGTAGTGCAGGAGTTCCGTGCCAAAACAATCTGGCGTCGGCGTCCAGCGAGGAAGGCGGCAGGCGTGGGACGAAGAACCATTTGGAGTCGGCTGACGGGGTGGCGATCGACCTTCCGCCGCACCGAAGGATCTGAGAGCGGCGCTGCTGCTTGTTCCCGCCGGGCGGTGGCGGCGTTAATGACGGCTGACGAGAGCGCGGGAGTGGCCGCCCGAGAGGGCCGTCTGGGTAGCAGTAGTGAGCTGACCCCGGCCTTCAGTCTTGGAGCTCGACAGTGTCGACATGGATCACGGTGGCGAAGAGCAGGGGCGGCGGAAGTCGGATCTGGTGCATCCTACCTAAGCTGGCGCCAAATGTCGGTTCGGGTTCAGCAGACCCTCTAGGTTCGAACTTTGGGGTGCGGAGATCGCACCTCCAACCTACCTATGTTTAAATCGCGTCGCAAGGATCTAATATAGCGCCCTCGATGCGGCTATATCTCCCGTGTCGAAGCACGACTTAGAGCATAACCGCATTGAAAGCAATGTCATAAGTGAGGTAATCTTCACACAACCCATGTAATACATAACGGAAAGAGATACATAGTTGGCTTACAATCGCCACTTCACACAATACATGAGTAAAGCATTACATCATACGAGATACAATCAAGGTCCGACTACGGAACCAAAATAAAGAAGACTACCCCAAATGCTACGGATCCCGATCATCCCAACTAGGCTCCACTCTTGATCAAGCTGAAGCGAAACAACACAATGAACAAGATCTTCATCAAGCTCCTCTTTGAGCTCGGATCGTAAATCACCTGCGGTTTCATCGGCACACTGCAAACTGGTTTTGGAAGTATCTGTAGTCGCGGGGACTCAGCAATCTCACACCAGCGAGATCAAGACTATTTAAGCTTATGGGTAGGAGAAGGTAGTGAGGTGGAGCTGCAGCAAGCGACTAGCATATCTGGTGTCTAACATCGCAAATGAGGCGAGAAGAGAAGGCAAAAGCGGTCGAACAACTATGATCAAGAAGTGATCCTAGAACAACCTCGTCAAACATAACTCCAACACCGTGTTCACTTCCGGACTCCACCGAAGAGACCATCACGGTTACACCTTGGTTGATGTATTTTAATTAAGATCAACCGGGTTTTCTACAACGGACATTAACAAATTCCCATCTGCCTCATAACGCGGGCATGGCTTTGAAAGATAATACCTGCAGGGGTGTCCCAACTTATCCATTATAAGCTCTCAGGGTCAAAGGATATTCCTTCTACCGGGAAGACCCGATCAGTCTCGGAATCCCAGACTACAAGACATCTCGACAATGGTAAAACAAGACCAGCAAGACCACCCGCTGTCTTGCCGACAAATCCCGATAGGAGCTGCACAAATCTCGTTCTCGGGGCACACGGATAAGCTAAGCGTCAGATGCCGGCGTAATCCAAGTTGCCAAGGAATGGTCCCATACG
This sequence comes from Aegilops longissima, assembly GCA_021605205.1. Classification (NCBI taxonomy): domain Eukaryota; kingdom Viridiplantae; phylum Streptophyta; class Magnoliopsida; order Poales; family Poaceae; genus Aegilops; species Aegilops longissima. The sequence continues at coordinate 131,898,638 of CM038680.1, read as the reverse complement.
GTGCTCTAGTTTGGACCAACACTCGGAGGAGCACGGCGGGGGTAAATAAAGATGACCCTTGAGTCTGCAGAACCCAAGGAAAAAAGGCTTAGGTGGCAAATGGTAAAACCAAGGTTGGGCCTTCTTTGGAGAGTCTTATTGAAAGCGAACTGTCAAGGGGTCCCATAAATCACCCAACAGCGTTAGGGGCGCAAAATCCGGGAACATAATACCGATATGGCCGGAAACTAGGCGGCAAGAGTGGAACAAAACACCAGGCATAAGGCGAGCCTTCCACCCTTTACCAAATATATAGATGCGTTAATTAAATAAGATATATTGTGATATCCCAACAAGTAAACATGTTCAAGAAGGAACAACATCTCCATGTTCAACAAGGAATAAACTTCATCTTCACCTGCAACTAACAACGCTATAAGAGGGCTGAGCAAAGCGGTAACATAGCCAAACAACGGTTTGCTAGGAAAGGATGGTTAGAGGCTTGACATGGCAACATGGGAGGCATGATATAGCAAGTGGTAGGCATCGTAGCATAGGCATAGCAAAAAGCGAGCAACTAGCAAGCAAAGATAGAAGTGATTTCGAGGTATGTCATCTTGCACGAGATCACGCAAGGAAGAAGAAACGAGTCCATGAAGAAGACAAGCGGACGTGGTCGAGCGAATCCTCACAACTCCGGAGCGAAACCGAAGCTAACGAGAGAAGCAACCGGAAAGAAGCAAACAACATAGTAAACAACCATCACATACACATGGCATGATGCACAACCAAGTATGATGCATGTCGGTTTAAATAGCATGGCATGGCAATATGCACAAACAAAACTACAAGTTAAGTGGAGCTCAATATGCAGCGAGTTGCATATTGACAAAACACCACATCAATTATTTAGTTCTCTCTCGGTTATGTACCCAACAATGTTAAATATTGGTTAACATGGCAAGTGGTGAAGCATAACAAAACTATACCATCTAAACAATTTAAATGGGGCGGATATAAAAACAACAAATCCGGTAAATCCCCATATGCATTTAGCAATTTAATGCAACAACAATTTTAAACATTTAAATGTTGTTATCATGATCACGGATGACATGTGCAAGTTTTAAGCAATTTTATGAAAATGTCGACATGAGCATGTTATGAAGCATTTGGTCACCATGGCGGAACAAAAAGGGTGCCACGGCGAATCCGAAAATGATGCCACGGCAACATATCGGTTCCGGTAGCTCATGGAATACGGTGCAAAAGGAAGCGTCGCGGATGTGCGGAACATGCTAGATATGGTGGGGTGCTCCCGACTACGGGTTCCCACGGGTCGGCGGCATGGCAAGCGAGGAGAGCGTGCATGAAACAAGCGGACGCAGTGCAAACACGAGCATCTCATACAACACATGCATTCGTTCATGGGCAGTCGTCTCGGGGTTATACCTTGAGCGTGCATTTTGAAGCGAATCGGTTCGGAGGAAGTAGTGGTACGGGTCGTAGTGGGAAGTAGTCGTTCTCGGGGCGGTCGTAGAGGAAGTAGTGCTACGGCGAGGGTAGTGGAAGTAGTGGTACTCGCGGACTTGGCGGCGGTAGTCGTACACCGTATCGGCGAGTACTTGACATTTCGGTCTGTAGTCGTTCGGCGTCCGTGTGGTCTTGCGGTGGGGTACTTGGCGCTTGCGGTCCAACTCGAGGTCATAGCCGTGTAGTCGAACTTGACAAAAACAGGTCTCATTTGGGGACTTGGCGCATCCATCGGGAACTTGGTGGTACTTGGCAAATTCACGCTCGGTGACCGTTGGACTTGGTGTCAACATGACAGCGTAGCGATCTTTGGGACTTGGAAGCGTCGAGGAGGCTGGGCGATGATGTGGGGAGGTAGATCTGAGAGGAGGTCGGAGGCGAAGCGGACATGAGGGCGAGGCGAGGAGGAGCTGCGGAGGAGGCAGACGAGCAGCAGATGTCTGGCTGTGAAGCTCAAGCAAGAGGCTGACAGGGAGGCGGGAACACAGTTCCATCCGGGGAGCAGGCGGAGGCAGTGGTGGCTGGACTCGCCAGGCCGGAGGCGACATGGCATGGGAGCTCCTCTCCTAAGCGCGATCGTGGGTGCGTGTGTGGTGTTGGAGGAGGAGGCGGAGGATCGAGGGCGATCCCGATCGGGACAGTGGGCTGGCGGAGTGGGGAGCGAGAGGAGGATCGAGAGATGGGGATCGGGCTCTCTGGCGGCTAGGGTTAGGAGGGGTCGGCCGGGGCCTTGGTCCAAGCTGGTGGGCTGGCTGGGCTCTCTCTCTCCTCATGTTCTTTAGCAGAAAAAGAATTAGAGAATAAAAAGAAAGAGAGGGGGTTAGGGAAAGAAAATGCATGAGGGATAATTTTCCCGGACTGCATAAAAATATGCTCTTTCAAAAAAAATAGAAAGGCCCAGTTGAAGATGTAAATTCAAACTCATTTGAATTTAATTCAAATGGGTTTGAACTAGGACTTGATAAAGGAAGGTCCAAAATGTTGGATTTTTGGTGGAGCTCGGAAAATGATGAAATAATTTATGGGCAAGGTTGGAGACCAGGAAATGAGATAACAAAGGCATGGAGAATTATTTGCAAGTGTGTTATGGTGATACCGAAACAATGGAATAATTTTATTATAGCTCCCTAATAATATTGAGAGGCTTTAATATGTTATAAAGAGAAATCACCATGTGAATCCCTCGATTTAAATGGATCAAAGATCCATGCCATTTATTTAGTTGAGTTGCAAAAGATTTATGAGATGATGGCATGATGACATGATGCAATGCAAAAATAAAAGAGCGAGGCACAAATGAAACACTGCAATGAAACCGGAATATATGGAAGTCTTACGGCGTCGGTCTTGAGGCGTTACAATACTCCACCACTACAAGAGGATCTCGTCCGAGATCTAGGATGTACCGGAAAAAAGCGGAAGAGGAAGAGGTAAAACAAAGTTGCTTCTTTGACAAGCAGGTGAAACCATGAACCTTGAGAGGTTGAAAAATTGAAAGAAGAATACAATGGAGATGAACGAGATTGTGAACACTTTGTTAGCAGAGAAGAACAAAGAACATGATGAGAACCAAGAGCTTAGGGGACAAGATAGATTTTGAAGCCACTCCGGTTAAAACAAGATAGAGAAGGAGTAAGAATGATATAATTTGGACAGCACTCCGACTGAAAGAAGAAGGAAAACTTGATAAGATGAAAAGAACTTGAAGAGATGACACAACACTCCGCTTGAATGGATAAGCATGAAAAGAACATGGTCTTCACAATTCGAGATGATGAGCAAAGAGAGCAGCATCACATTGCCTCCGGAAGAAGGAATATAAGATAGATCATTGAAATAGGGGAATGGAGAAGAAAAATGTCAACTTCTGCCACAAAAGAGCTTGGAAAGCATCCTTGCAAAGAAGAATTGAACGGAGTTGTTGCAAAATCAACAACGAAAAGCACAAGTTTGTAGTGGGCTTATGGAAACATCTCAACACTTGAGGTGAAATTCTGCCACTAACGAAAAACAATTGATTGCTTGAGAGCAACACGGAGATGAAAACTTGATTCAGCAGAGAGAATAGGGAAAACTTGGATCATTGATAAGCACCACAATTGGCAACAATCCTTAGGGAAAGCTTTAGGTGAAATATAGCCCAAGATAACTCAATGAAGAGATTGATGGATTTAAAATACCTCATTCTTGACAACATGTGAATCATGAAGCATGAAGGAAAATTGTCAAGAATGACATAACACCATCTCAAGAGATAAGGTAGAAAGAATTGCACTTGAATGCAAGATGAAGAATACTTGAACTCCTCAAAGAAAAACATGTGTTGAACACCATGTTTATTTTGAGTATAACTTAGCGGATCTTAACCGAGAAAAATCTTGAAGAACAATTGAAGAATGAAAGGAATCCTTGACGAACCACCATGTATAGAGCCTTCATGAAGAACTCCGGTAAATAAAAGGATGATAGAAAGAAGAGAAGTTGACAACACAAGGTGAAGCCTTGCGGTGACAAGATGAAGCTTTGAAATGATATAACCGAGAAAACTTGGAACTCCGGAAGAAAGATGAACAAATGAAATCAAGAATTTTGATGATCCTCGGAATAAGAATTGAATTTACTCGATGAAACAAGAATAAGAATTACATTATGTTGATCCTTCACCAATTAAATTGATGGCAAGCAATGGATTTGGCATACTACTTATTCTCGTAGAAAGGATTAAGATAGATATAGGCGCAAACTTGGGAAGGTCTTCAGCGAACCACGGTAGGATTGAAACAACGAATGAATCTATATGATAACGAAGGAAGAGAACTCTTGAGCGAACCACCGTAAGAATTGAAAATGAGCGAAGAAAAGATAAAGAAACACGGAAAGAATTAGAAAATGAGCGAAGATACTTGAGGGATTTAGATACATGAGCGGAGAGATCATGAACTGATTAGTGAATACTTGAATGATGCACCGGTAAGATTTGGAGAACGAGAGCTGAAAGCTGGAATGAATAATTCTGAGATGATGGCTCTGGAGAATCAAACTGAAAAGATTTCTGAATTGCTCCGGATGGGTGAAAAGAATTCTCACAATCAAAACAATTATGAGGATGGCACGAAGCTAGAACCATGAATCTTGAAGAGAATGGAGCAAGATTTAAGAGAAACTCTTCTTTGGTCTTCAAATGTTGAGAATGACGATGAGAAACACCAGCATGAATTGCTGCGATACTCCAGAATGAAAATTAGAAAGGTTGAACCAACAATGAAAAGAATTTGGAAGATCTTGGAGTAAGACATTTGAGTGATGATAACTCATTCTTCGTCAAACTTTGAAAAGAATTTGAGAATAACCCGGAAAGAATTAGCGAGTCGGGTAAGATCACGGAAAAAGACACGTGGGTTAGGGCCCTCAAAAGAACCCTTGTTGAGCGATTGCTTGAAAAGAGATTGCACGGTTGAATTAAATGGCTTGAATGAGATAGCATCCTCAAAGAACTTGAGTGAATTGAGAATGGAAACTTGAATCTTCGAGATATCTTCATCACTCCCAACCAAATGAATAGCGAAGTGAATGATTAAGAGGTGCATCGGCAAGAGAAAGCATTTGCAACAAGGAAAGGAATATGATCAACACTGAAAGCTTGAGTTAAATCCACGGAAAGAATCGAGGATGAAGAATGATGAACTTGGAGCTGTTGAGCATCTTCATGAGGATCACTGGATCGAACATTGATTGAAAAGAGTGAAGAGACTTCACATGAATAAATGGATGCTTGATTAAAATATATAAGTCCTTGAAGAAAAGGGTGGGAGGCGGAAAACAAAGACAACTAGGGACGGATGAAACAAACACCGTTGAGAAAACTTAGAATTGATCTACGCAAATGTTGAAATGATCGAATCCACTTGAAGAAGCGCGGTTGGAAAGAATTGACATCACAATCTCGATGATCAAAAGGATTAGTACTCCCATAGAAATATGAGAACACCGCTTGAAAGGTATGGAATCGACACTTGACATGAAGCAACTCAAATACCACAAATAAAATAAAACAAAGGATTTGGCTTGCAGAATAAGCGGAACAAATACATATGATAGAGATTTACCCAATCCATATCATGCATCATCGGAAAGATATTCTAGGAGCTACTTGAATTCCCTTATAAACTCCGAAACTTTACGGTTATGCAATCTGGTATTGGGGATCTGAGGGGACACAAAATATATCACCCAAACTAACAATACCTAGATCATTGTATCCATCCTTCAACACATAACCAAGAAACCTTGAAATCGTTTACCTCAACCTTGAAAAGCATCCGTTATCGAGTTATGGCAATACTCTCGAGCTCGCCCGATCTTTGGGTTACGAGGTTATCTCACCAACAACTGCACAAAAGAGATTTTCGATGTCGGCAAAGCTCGGTATTCGAGAGCGCAGCGATAAAATTGTGGCGACAACACCTCGGAGCTCAACTCCCGTGACACTGCCACAACCCTAAATGTCGGGAGGCACCAAGAACAATGTTCTCGTCACAAAACCATCGAACGATTCCAAGATACCAGCGTGATCCTAAAAAAATTTAGTGAAATTTGAGGAGAGAAAGTCAAAACTTCTCGTCGGGAGACTTCACGAGGCGACGAAGGGAATGAAGATTAAAAAGAATCCTACTCTCCGATATATAATCCTAAGACTCAAAACATTTTTCTAGACTCAACAAAGTCAGCGATTCAATCAAGCGAGGGGCTCCTAAGTGGGGATGGCTCGATTACCAACATAGCGCCCTCGATGCGGCTATATCTCCCGTGTCGAAGCACGACTTAGAGCATAACCACATTGAAAGCAATGTCATAAGTGAGGTAATCTTCACACAACCCATGTAATACATAGCGGAAAGAGATACATAGTTGGCTTACAATCGCCACTTCACACAATACATGAGTAAAGCATTACATCATACAGATACAATCAAGGTCCGACTACGGAACCAAAATAAAAAAGACTACCCCAAATGCTACAGATCCCGATCGTCCCAAGCTGAGCTCCACTCTTGATCAACTGAAATGAAACAACACAATGAACAAGATCTTCATCGAGCTCCTCTTTGAGCTCGGTTAAATCACACCTGCGGTTTCATCGGCACACTGCAAACTGGTTTTGGAAGTATCTGTGAGTCATGGGGACTCAGCAATCTCACACCAGCGAGATCAAGACTATTTAAGCTTATGGGTAGGAGAAGGTAGTGAGGTGGAGCTGCAGCAGCGACTAGCATATCTGGTGTCTAACATACATAAATGAGGCGAGAGAGAAGGCAAAAGCACGGTCGAACAACTATGATCAAGAAGTGATCCTAGAACAACCTCGTCAAACATAACTCCAACACCGTGTTCACTTCCGGACTCCACGAGAAGAGACCATCACGGTTACACAGCTTGTTGATGTATTTTAATTCAGATCAACCGGGTTTTCTACAACCGGACATTAACAAATTCCCATCTGCCTCATAACATGGGCACGGCTTTGAAAGATAATACCTTGCGAGGGTGTCCCAACAGCCCATTATAAGCTCTCACGGTCAGCGAAGAAATTCCTTCTACCGGGAAGACCCGTCGATCTCGGAATCCCGGACTACAAGACATCTCGACAATGGTAAAACAAGACCAGCAAGACCACCCGCTGTGCCGACAAATCCCGATAGGAGCTGCACATATCTCGTTCTCGGGGCACACGGATAAGCTAAGCGTCAGTGCAAGCGTAATCCAAGTTGCCAAGGAATGGTCCATACGGTGCTCTAGTTTGGACCAACACGGAGGAGCCTTGGCCGGGGGGTAAATAAAGATGACCCTTAGTCTGCAGAACCCAAGGGAAAAAGGCTTAGGTGGCAAATGGTAAAACCAAGGTTGGGCCTTCTTTGGAGAGTCTTATTGAAAGCGAACTGTCAAGGGGTCCCATAAATCACCCAACCGCGTTAGGGGCGCAAAATCCGGGAACATAATACCGATATAGCGGAAACTAGGCGGCAAGAGTGGAACAAAACACCGGGCATAAGGCCGAGCCTACCACCCTTTACCAAATATATAGATGCATTAATTAAATAAGATATATTGTGATATCCCAACAAGTAAACATGTTCCAGAAGGAACAACATCTCCATGTTCAACAAGGAACAAACTTCATCTTCACCTGCAACTAACAACGCTATAAGAGGGCTGAGCAAAGCGGTAACATAGCCAAACAACGGTTTGCTAGGAAAGGATGGTTAGAGGCTTGACATGGCAACATGGGAGGCATGATATAGCAAGTGGTAGGCATCGTAGCATAGGCATAGCAAAAAGCGATCAACTAGCAAGCAAAGATAGAAGTGATTTGAGGGTATGTCATCTTGCACGAGATCACGCAAGGAAGAAGAACGAGTCCATGAAGAAGACAAGCGGACGTGGTCGAGCGAATCCTCACAACTCCGGAGCGAAACCGAAGCTAACGAGAGAAGCAACCCGGAAAGAAGCAAACAACATAGTAAACAACCATCACATACACATGGCATGATGCACAACCAAGTATGATGCATGTCCGGTTTAAATAGCATGGCATGGCAATATGCACAAACAAAACTACAAGTTAAGTGGAGCTCAATATGCAACGAGTTGCATATTGACAAAACACCACATCAATTATTTAGTTCTCTCTCGGTTATGTACCCAACAATGTTAAATATTGGTTAACATGGCAAGTGGTGAAGCATAACAAAACTATACCATCTAAACAATTTAAATGGGGCCGGATATAAAAACAACAAATCCGGTAAATCCCCATATGCATTTAGCAATTTAATGCAACAACAATTTTAAACATTTAAATGTTGTTATCATGATGCGGATGACATGTGCAAGTTTTAAGCAATTTTTATGAAAATGTCGACATGAGCATGTTATGAAGCATTTGGTCACCATGGCGGAACAAAAAGGGTGCCACGGCGGCGAATCCGAAAATGATGCCACGGCAACATATCGGTTCCGGTAGCTCATGGAGATACCGGTGCAAAAGTAAGCATGCGGATGTGCGGAACATGCTAGATATGGTGGGGTGCTCCCGACTACGGGTTCCCGAATTGACGGCATGGCAAGCGAGGAGAGCGTGCATGAAGCAAACGGGCACGGTGCAAACACGAGCATCTCATACAACACATGCATTCGTTCACGGGCGGTCGTCTCGGGGTTATACCTTCGAAGCGTGCATTTTCGAAGCGAATCGGTTCGGAGGGGAAGTAGTGGTACACGGGTCGTAGTGGGAAGTAGTCGTTCTCGGGATGGTCGTAGAGGAAGTAGTGCTACACGACGAGGGTAGTGGAAGTAGTGGTACTCGCGGACTTGGCGACGGTAGTCGTACTGCGTGTCGACAGTACTTGACATTTGGTGCGTAGTCGTTCGGCGTCCGTGTGGTCTTGCGGTGGGGTGCTTGGCGCTTGCGGTCAACTCGAGGTCATAGCCGTGTGGTCGAACTTGGCGAAAACAGGTCTTCTTTGGGGACTTGGCGCATCCATCAGAACTTGGTGGTACTTGGCAAATTCACTTCGGTGACCGTTGGACTTGGCGTCAACAACAGAAGCGATCTTTGGGACTTGGAAGCGTCAGGAGGCTGGCGCAGCGACGGGGAAGGTAGATCACGAGAGGAGGGTCGGAGCGAAGCGGACTGAGGGCGAAGCGAAGGAGGAGCTGCGAGGAAGCGAGCGAGCAGCAGGTCGGCTGTGAAGCTCGAGCAAGGACAACGAGGCAGCGGGAACACGGTTCCATCCGGGAGCAGGCGAGGCGAGCTGGCGGCTGGACTCGCCCGGCGGGCGACATGGCATGGGAGCTCCTCTCCCTATCGCGATCGTGGAGTGCGTGTGTGGCGTTGGAGGGAGGCGGAGGATCGAGGGCGATCGATCGGGACAGTGGCGGCGGAGTGGGGAGCGAGAGGAAGGGATCGAGAGATGGGGATCGGGCTCTCTGGCGGCTAGGGTTAGGAGGGGGTCGACGGGGCCTTGGGCCAACTGGTGGGCTGGCTGGGCTCTCTCTCTCCCTCATGTTCTTTAGCGAGAAAAGAATTAGAGAAGAAAAGAAAGAGAGGGGGTTAGGGAAAGAAAATGCATGAGGATAATTTTCCGGACTCACAAAAATATACTCGTTCAAGAAAAATAGAAAGGCCACGGTTGAAAGATGTAAATTCAAACTCATTTGAATTTAATTCAAATGAGTTTGAACTAGGACTTGATAAAAGGAAGGTCCAAAAATGTTGGATTTTGGTGGAGCTCAGGAAAATGACGAAATAATTTATGGGCAAGGTTGGAGACCAAGAAATGAGATAACAAAGGCATGGAGAATTATTTGCAAGTGTGTTATGGTGATACGAAACAATGGAATAATTTTATTATAGCTCCTAATAATATTGAGAGGCTTTAATATGTTATAAAGAGAAATCACCATGTGAATCCCTCGATTTAAATGGATCAAAGATCCATGCCAGTTATTAGTTGAGTTGCAAAGATTTATGAGATGATGGCATGATGACATGATGCAATGCAAAAATAAAAGGCGAGGCACAAATGAAACACTGCAGCGAAACCGAAATATATGGAAGTCTTCTGAGCATCGGTCTTGGGGCGTTACATCTAAACTACACAAAGAGCAACACAAGGGACACGAGGTTTATACTGTTTCAGGCCACCATTGTGGTGTAATACCCTACTCCAGTGTGTGGTGTGGTGGATTGCCTCTCGGGCAGATGATGAACAGTACCAAGGGAGAACAGCCTCGCGAGGGGCTATTCTTGAGCTGGTGCGATGAACTGCTAGGGGGAGTTCAGTCGCCTCTCTTTCTCTCTCTCTAGATGCCGATCGATCGATCCCCTCAGATTGATCCTCTCTGCCTTGGTGGTGGCTAGTCCTATTTATAGAGCAAGGCCCTGGTCGTCTTCCCAAATATTAAGCGGGAAGGGCGCCAACAATTGGCTATTTTGAAGGGGAACATCTAGTACACTTATCCTGACTAAAGTCGGTCCTCGCTTTGCCAAAGACTCGGCGGTGGCCTTGGCTTGGGCTCCATGATGACCTCCTTCCTGCCGTTCTGCTGGTCTTGGTCTTGTTGCACGAAATGGTTGCCTTTGCACGATGCCTTGGCCTCGCTTGCCTCCTTTGCACCAAGGGAAATAGGGACAACTTCTTGCGGGCTGGCGCCCTGGCGCCCTCGGTCATCATGGCTTGTGTCATGGGCACCTCGTGAAGTACCACCTTGATCTCTCCGCCTCCTCGCGAGACAACTGGCGAGGCTGTGCACGAGAAGCTTCCTGTCGTCCGCCCGCAATCTGGCCCTCGCGAGGTCTTGAGCTTGTGTTGATGAAGATGGGCGTCTTGGGCCACCTTGAAACCCGCCGCAGGCGCGGGCGAGCAAGTCAGGTACCCCGTTCGAACACCGGCGGCGTGGGTCAAAATGGAAATCTTATCCCTTTATAGGCGGCAGCGGTCGCCTCCCACTTGCCCGTTGGGAATCGTTTGCTTCCCAAGCGCCACGATTAATGATGTGGTGGGATTACCCGTGCCCGTAGTAATGAGAATCCCGTGATAAGGGGGCACGATCTCTGCTTTGACAAGACGTGTCAAGGAAACCGCCTCGCAATATGCGATGTGGCTGGTTATGGAAAGACGGTTCGAATAATGACCTGGCCGTAGTAACACGTCGCGTTGCCTGAAAAATTATCAGCAGATTGCATTTGTGAAGCATCATTCTCTCTACGGTGGCATGCGAAGATCATCTTGTGGATCTGGACACGGTTCAAGTGTTCGATAATTACTTTGGAGTATTCGGAGGAGGAACCGCCTGCAATGTCGGAGACAAGACTGCGCGCGGACTCATCGTCATTGAAGCCTGGTTCGGGGAGACTCTTGAGGAGTCTAGGATTAGGGGTATCCGGACAGCGGATTGTGTACAACGTCCGGACTATTGAGCGTGAAGATACAAGACTCAAGACTTGACCCGTGTCCGGATGGGACTTCCTTGGTGTGGAAGGCAAGCTTGCGATCCGGATATTATATTTCCTTCCTTGTAACCGACTCCATGTAAACCCTAGCCCTCTCGGTGTCTATATAAACCGGAGAGGTTGGTCCTAGAAGGCCGATCACAATTACAATCATACCATCATAGGCTAGCTCTTAGGGTTTAGCCTCTACAATCTCGTGGTAGATCTACTCTTGTACTACCCATATCATCAATATTCATCAAGCGAGGAAGTAGGGTTTTACCTCCATCGAGAGGGCCGAACCTAGGTAAACATCCGTGTCCCTTGCTTCTTGTTACCATCAGCCTTGGCCTTGCAGATCAGGACCCCCTACCGAGATCCGCGGTTTGACACATGGCGATCCCCTACACTTGTGGGTTATCAAGAACAATTTACGGCGCCGTTGCCGGGACATAGCTCTATTCTTTGAGTTACTTGGGATTTATATCTGTTGGACACTATGAAGAATTTGAAAGGCGCTAAGACAAAATTCATCCCTCAACTACGAGGGAGGTAAGGAGGCGCCATCTAGCTCGCACTTGATTCACCTTCTTTTATGAGTAAGCTTGCGACACCTAAACACTTACGCTATTAGTTTTGATATATGCATGTTATTGATGATGCCACTTATGCTATGCATGATACTTATGATGAAACTACTTCTATGCTTGATACTCTGTGCCCTTGGTGAATTTCTTTATGAACAAATTTCTAGGGCTAGATAAAAGAAATTATTGGCTGATAATGTTGATGAAATTGATGATGAAATTATGCTGTTATTCACGAGGTTATGTTTTGATATGGAATCTTACGCAGCTATTTTTGCTGCAAAGATAGAAACGAACTTAAGAGGCTATTAGTTAAATGGATTAAAGAATCTCTTAGGGATAGAATGAAACCTGACCCTGCTTTTGCTACTTCACCTATTTGTGTTCCCGATAAGGATTATGAATTCTCTGTTGATCCTGATATAATTACTTTGGTTGAATCTGATCCTTTTTATGGCTATGAATCTGAAACTGTGGTGGCACATCTTACTAAATTAAATGATATAGCCACCCTGTTCACTAATGATGAGAGATCTCACTAGTTTTATATCCTTAAAAAATTTCCGTTCTCATTAAAAGGTGATGCTAAGATATGGTTTAATTCTCTAGATCCTGGTTGTGTGCGTATTTCCCAGGATATGATTTATTACTTCTCTGCTAAATATTTCCCTGCTCATAAGAAACAAGCTGCTTTAAAGGAAATATACAACTTTGTGCAAATTGAAGAAGAGAGTCTCCCACAAGCTTGGGGGAGGCTTCTCAAGATATAATGATTTGCTGATCATCCTCTTAAGAAAAATGAAATACTTGATATCTTTTATAATGGACTAACTGATTCTTCCAGAGATTACCTGGATAATTGTGATGGTTCTCTTTTCAGGGAAGGAACACCAGATGAAGCTGAAATTTTATTGAATAATATGTTGACAAATTAAAATAACTGGGCAGCTCCTGAACCGACTCTAGAGCCAATTACTGAGCCTATTCCTAAACCAACTCTGAAGAAGAGAGGTGTTCTATTTCTCAGTCCTGAAGATATGCAAGAGGCAAAGAAATCTATGAAATAAAAAGGTATTAAAGCTGAAGATGTTAAGAATTTACCTCCTATTGAAGAAATACATGGTCTTAATTTACCGCCTGTTGGAGAAACATATGATCTTGATCCATTACCTATTGAAGAACCTCCTGATCCCGATAACCCGACACAGGTAGTAAAGGTAAATTCTCTCTATAGATATGATAAAGTTGAAATCCCTCCTACTAAAATTGCTAGTTAGTGCTTGGATGAGTTTGATAACTTTATGTTTAAGCAAGAAGACTTCAATGCTTATTTTGGTAGACAATTAAAACAAAATACCTATATGATTAAACACTTGGGTGATTATATGGCTAATGTTAGATGTGAACTTAAACTCCTTAGCAAACATGCTTCTATGGTTACCACTCAAGTAGAACAAGTACTTAAGGCTCAAAATGATTTTCTCAATGAAATGAATAGTAAGAAAAATGATTATGCTGTTAGAGTGGCTACTAGAACTGGTAGAATGACTCAGGAACCTTTATATCCTGAAGGCCACCCTAAGAGAATTGAGCAAGATTCTCAGAGACATAATATTGATATACCTAGTTCTTCTAAAAGGAAGAAAAAGAAAAATGATAGGACTTTGCAAACTTCTAGCGAACCTATTCTTTGAACCACGAGAATCCAAATGATATATCTATATGCGATCTTTGAAACACAATCGGTAATGAACATGAACCTAGCGAAAATAATAATGATGATGTTCATGATGATGCTCAACCTAGTAATGATAATGATGTAGAAGTTGAACCTGTTGTTGATCTTGATAACCCACAATCAAAGAATCAACGTTATGATAAAGAGATTTTGTTGCTAGGAAACATGGTAAAGAAAGAGAACCATGGGTTGAAACCCATGCCTTTTCCTCCCAAACCATCCAAGAAAAAGGATGATGAGGATTTTGAGTGCTTTGCTGAAATGATTAGACCTATCTTTTTGCGTGTCACGATTAAGCGATGTGCTCAAAACAAATCCTTATGCTAAGTATATGAAAGATATCATTACTAATAAGAGAAAGATCTAGGAAGCTGAAATTTCCACCATGCTTGCTAATTATACTTTTAAGGGTGGAATACCAAAGAAACTTGGAGATCGAGGGTACCTACTATACCATGCTCCATTAGAAGAAATTATGTTAAAACTGCTTTATGTGACCTTGGAGCGGTGTTAGTGTTATGCCTCTCTCTTTATATCATAAGCTTGACTTGAATAAGTTGACACCTCTGAAATATCTTTGCAAATGGCTGATAAATCAACTGCTCTACATCGGTATTTGTGAGGATGTACTGTTGTGGTTGCAAAGCGTTACTATTTTAAAGACTTTGTTATTCTTGATATTCCGAGGGCGATAGTATGTCTATTATTCTTGGAAGACCTTTTACGAATCTGCGGTGCTGTTATTGATTGCAACAAAGGCAATGCCACATTTCATGTTAATGGTAATGAGCATACGGTACACTTTCAGAAACAACCTCAAGTTTATACCATCAATTCTATTGGAAAAGTTCCATCGATTATTTTTGGAGGTTTTGAATTTCCTCTTCCTCTGTCAAGAAGAAATATGATATTCTTATTATTGGGGATGTGCATATCCCGTTGAGGTAACATAGTGTTATTGAAATTTCTCGGTTTCATGTTATTGAATGAGTTTATTAACAAGACCTGATCAACCTTGTTAGTGGATTCCTTTTGATGATCATGAGGCGGATGAAACTAAACACAACCTTCGTACCCTCTTTATACTTTACATTATTTAGTTGAAGTAAAGTAAAAATAGTATTTTTACATGCATTTTCTGATTTAAGCATGCAATATAAAAATATCCGAAAATAGAAGTCCTCATAATGTCATGCCAATTTAATATGATTTTTTGGGAATATTTGAGGATTTATAGTGCAAAAATCACCATGGGGAGCTGCCACAGCCCAGGGTGGGGCGCACCCTGCCTCGTGGGCCACGGTGGCCCTCCTCCACTTATTCTGCACCCATCCTCTTCTTCTTCCTCCCACAAACACGAAAAACCAACTCAAGCACGAGTTCCGGCTCCGTTGCTGTGATTTTCGATCTCCTTGCTCAAAGCACCTCTCACAAAACTGCTTGGGAGATTGTTCCTTGGTATGTGACTCCTCCATTGGTCCAATTAGATTTTGTCTAGTGCTTTATTCATTGCAAATTTGTGCTACATAGGTGACCATGTTCTTGAGCTTGCATGTCAAATATATATGGTTCCAATTAGTTCTAATGCATGATATAGGCTCTAGGCACTTGTAGGAGTAGTTGCTATCACTTTTATTGAAGTTGGTTCACTTTTGTTTGAAGTTACTAAAATTTCAGAAATTTTCGGAGAAAACAATATGTTTAGGAAGATGTTCCAAGGTGGTTCTTCAAGGAAGCAAGGCCCTAGGCTTGCAATGCGATCCGATGAGGAGCCCCAAGGGGCGCTCCGTGAGGCCTTGTGAGTGGCCTTGAGAAAATTTTATGGATCGGCGGGAATCAAGAAGAATTTAATGCATATTTGTGTACTTGCCGGTCTTGTGGACTTGAGGCGGACAAATGCCTGATATCATGATCTCACTACTTCATTTGTGAGGAGGTTTGAGTTTTCATCTTCACGTAATTCTCCTTCAATCATGTTTGATTTTTATGACAAATCTTATACCATGGACTTAAAGTTTTACTTACCTTGCAAACTCCCACAATGGGGTAATCTTGTTGATCCCGTAAATCCAATTTAGAGACTTTCTTGCTAGTATAACTGTGGGGAATCTAGAGATATACTTAAGCCACTATCACAGACATTCATTTTCCTGCTATACATTATTTTGCTCTCTTCATAGGTAGGTGCATAAATGCTAAGGATGAAGCATGTCACATGTGTGTCCTGACCTTAGCATTCTTAGAAGTCTTGTGTTAGGAGACCAATCTTATCATATAGGAGCCATTGTAGCTCGTAGGTTGCATCATAATAGATATAATGGAGATTTCTTTGGAGGAATTTATGCAACCCGCTTAGCTAATTTTCTTGAGATAGACATTCATGAGGGTGATATGGGTTGCCCCTACTTATTTAGATTTTGATTCTATGGTTTCCCACCAGTTTGTCGAGAGGACTGAATCACCTCTCGATGTCGACTAATCTTTAACAAGCGGCATGTTATACGTATTACTCTTCTGCTCTGCCTTCTTTGATTCTCGGACAAAAGGAAGATATGTTATTACTAGAGGAGGCGGATGAGTGCGAGAGAGGAGGCGGAGGCAGCTCGGCGCCAGCTGCTGCTTTCGAGGAGGCGATAGCCATTGCATCATGATCGACCCAGCTACACCTCGGGTATCGGCCGAGGCTATCCACGGCAATGAACCAACAGGCCAAAAGCCTAAGCTTGGGGAATCGTATTTCCACCGACATTACATTTATGTTCACACACTCATTGCTAGATGTCGGTGCTCATACTTTTCACCATAATATCCATGCTAGTTTATTTTCTTTTCTGCTTTCTTCTTGTGTGTTTGTTAAACTTTAAGAAAACAACAAAAAAATTAGTGTAGCTTTTACTAGTAGTTTACTTTTCCTGCTGTAGTAGTAATAATTAAAAAGAAAACCCAAAAATATTTCATGTTCTCTTACGCTTGTTGGGAGCTTTCCGTGTAAATAGTTTTATTTCTTTTCTTTTCTTTGGGGGTTGATAGGAGAAGACCATGATTAAATTGTTGAAATAGCTCTTATATGCATTATTGTTGATTTAACCAAGAGCCCATATTGCCTTGTATTCTTACATTTATTGAATGCTCATGATTCGGCTTAGTCAATGCACGTGCACTCTTATTATTATTCACATTGTTCGGTCGTGCAAGTGAAAGGCAATTATGATGATATATGATGGACTGACTGAGATGGGAAAAGCTGGTATGAACTCGACCTCTCTTGTTTTTGTAAATATGATGAATTCATCGTTCTTGATTAAGCTTATTATGAATAAACATGTTTGCAATGATAATTAGAGATCATAGTTGCTTATGCCATGCTTGATTATCTATGAGTTATAATGGTTTACCTTGCGTGCCAACATGCTATTAAAATGGTTGTGATGTGGTATGATGGGGTGGTATCCTCCTTTGAATGATTTAAGTGACTTGACTTGGCACATGTTCACACATGTAGTTGAAACAAATCAACATAGCCTTCACGATATTTATGTTCATGGTGGATTATATCCTACTTATGCTTGCATCCAATGTTTATTAATTTTAATGCATGTTCATGTTGTTGTCGCTCTCTAGTTGGTAGCTTCCAGTCTTTTGCTAGTCTTCACTTGTACTAAGCGGGAATCTGCTTGTGCTTCAATCATAAACCCCAAAGTTATTCCATATGAGTCCACTATACCTTCCTATATACGGTATCTACACTGCGTTCCAAGTAAATTTGTATGTGCCAAACTCTAAACCTTCAAATAAACATTACATTTTGTATGCTCGAATAGCTCATGTATCAACTATGGCTGTCCTTATCTTCCATATTAGGCGGGTTATTCTCAAGAGGTGGACTCCGCTCCTCACTCACGAGAACATGGCTGGTCACGGGATGCCAGTCCATTCTTTATGCAAACTAAATCAAAATTAATTACAAATAAAACTCCCCCGAGACCTGATGTATGTTGGAGGCACTCGTTGTTTCGAGCAAGCCGTGGATTGATGCTTGTTGGTGGAGGGGGAGTATAAACTTTACCATTCTGTTTGGGAACCACCTCTTAGTTGTTATGCTGACAATGAAAGTATGCCGCTCAAAATATTATTTATCTCTATTTCAAAACCGAGCTCTGGCACCTCTACAAATCCCTGCTTCCCTTTGCGAAGGGCCTATCTATTTACTTTTATGTTGAGTCATCACCCTCTTATTAAAAGCACTAATTTGGAAGCGCAGCTGTCATTTGCATTCATTACTATTAATTTATATTGGTTATGACTATATTGGATCTCTTTACCATGAATTACAATGTCTAGTCAGTCCTTGATCTTTAAAGGTGCTCTGCATTTATGTTTTGCGGTCTCGAGAAAGGGCTAGCGAGATACCATCTTGTTATATCATATTATGATTGTTTTGAGAAAGTGTTGTTATCAAAGATTTATTATTATGACTAGCTAGTTGATTATGCCATTGATATGAGTAAACATGAGACACGAGAATTATTGCAAGTGTGGTTAGTTATAATCTTTCTTTGAAAACCTGAATGCTAGCTTGACATATTTAAAGAACAAGAGCAAGCGAGTTTGTAAAAGTTTTCTTTTCTCTTTCAGTTTTCAACTGAATTGCTTGAGACAAGCAAGGGTTTAAGCTTGGGGAGTTGATCGTCTTCGTCGTATCTACTTTTCCAAACACTTTGCCCTTGTTTTGGACTCTAACTTATATGATTTGAATGAAACTAACCGGACTAACGTTGTTTTCAGCGAGAATTGCCATGATGTTGTTTTATGTGCGAGAAAACAAAAGTTCTCGGAATGACTGAAACTCCATGGAATATCTTAGAATAAATAATAAAAATCCTGCAAAGATGAAGACCGGGGCCCACACCTGTCCACGAGGGTGGGCGCCCCCCCTCTGGCGCGCCCCTACCTCGTGGGCCCCCAGAGACCTTCAGCGCCAACTCCAACTCTATATATTGGCTTTGGAGAGAAAAAATCAGGAAGAAGAAATCATCGCGTTTTATGATCACGGGACGCCGCCAAGCCCTAAAACCTCTCGGGAGGCTGATCTGGAGTCCGTTCGGGGCTCGGGAGAGGATTCATCGCCGTCGTCATCATTAACCATCCTCCATCACAAATTTCATGATGCTCACCGTCGTGCATGAGTAATTCCATCATAGGCTTGCTGGGCGATGATGGGTTGGATGAATTTATCATGTAATCGAGTTAGTTTTGTTGGGGTTTGATCCTAGTATCCACTATGTTATGGGATTGATGTTGCTATGACTTTGCTATGCTTAATGCTTGTCACTAGGGCCGAGTGCCATGATTTCAGATCTGAATTTATTATATTTTCATGAATATATGTGTGTTCTTGATCCTATCTTGCAAGTCTATAGTCACCTATTATGTGTTATGATCCGACAACCCCGAAGTGACAATAATCGGGATACTTCTTGATGATGACCATAGTTTGTGGAGTTCATGTATTCACTATGTGTTAATGCTTTGTTCCGGTTCTCTATTAAAAGGAGGCCTTAATATCCCTTAGTTTCCGTTAGGACCCCGCTGCCACGGGAGGTTAGGACAAAAGATGCCATGCAAGTTCTTTTCCATAAGCACGTATGACTATATTGAATACATGCCTACATTACATTGATGAATTGGAGCTAGTTACATGTCACCTATGTTATGGTTGTTACATGATGAACGCATCCGGCATAATTATCCATCACCGATCCAATGCCTACGAGCTTTCCATATACTGGTTTACGCTTATTTACTTTCCCGTTGCTACTATTACAATCACTACAAAATACCAAAAATATTACTTTTACTTCCGTTACTCTTTTATTACCGTTACCACAACTATCATACTACTTTGCTACTAAATACTTTGCTGCAGATATTAAGTTATCCAGGTGTGGCTGAATTGACAACTCAGTTCCTAATACTTGAGAATATTCTTTGGCTCCCCTTGTGTCTAATCAATAAATTTGGGTTGAATACTCTACCCTCGAAAGCTGTTGCGATCCCCTACACTTGTGGGTTATCAGTTACATCGAGTGGAATCCACCGGGGGTGATTCCTCGTGTTTTCCCCTTGATGTTTGGGCACACAGTTACTATGGTTACTATGACTTTACACTGGACCATGTTACTAAGGCGAATTAGACCCTAAGGGGTACCAGCTTGAGCTTAATTGCAGTGATGTGGAGTCGGAGTTGACACGGAGGTGCCATAAGATAATTCTGGCGTGGCGGGCATTCCTAGCCCTTGCGGCAAGTCCTCGAGGCGGAGAAAGCAGGGTCACATCTTTCGTGAGTCTCTGCTAGTTACAGCGTTCCTAATCCACTATGATTTGGATATTTGATCAGGGGCCTCTAGCTGATAGCACTAACCATCACGTGGGCATAGTATGGGTTTTCTATATCGTATGTATCGGTAGAAGCTTAATAGACATCGACAAGCTGAGCAGCAGCGCCGGAGTTAATTTGGTAGCTCCTGCCTTTTAGGGAGGTAGCTAGGTCGCTCACCGACCGCCCTTGCAACATCTGAGGAGTTCAGGGAGATGGCCCATGACCCTGAGGGCATAGGGTTAATCCGGCGTCTGGCCTCTCTATTAAGCCTAGGTCGGGTTGCGGTGTATTGTTTGGCGAGGCGGGCATGACCAGGAAAGTGTGTCTGACGGAGTTAATCGGCGTGGTGGGTAAGTTGGTGCACCTGCAGTGAATAAAACATCTATCGATAGCCTGTCCTCTGATAGCGGACACTTGGAGTTGTATCGATCGATACAACTAGGCTGGATACTTGTGATGAGAACTGGATGGTGATGAGAATTGGATTGTGATGACACTTGGATAGTGTGGCTCTGGGATTGCTTTCTCGCAGGGAGTCGAGAAAGGATCTCTGGCCGAGGTTGATAACACTTCTACTACTTTACTTTATGCTACTCTACTCCCTCCTGTTGCTGAGATGGTGGTTTCCAGAAGATGCTAGTCTTTGATAGGCTAGGTTTCCCCCTTCTCTTCTGGCATTCTGCAGTCCAGTCCACAGATACAGCCCATTTCATTGATACCGATGCATACGTAGTGTAGATCCTTGCTTGCGAGTACTTTGGATGAGTACTCACGGTTGCTTTGCTCCCCTTTTCCCCATATCTTCTTCTTTCCGGTTGATGCAACGGATGCCGGAGACCGGGGCGATTCCACGCCGATGCCTACTACTACGTGGAGACCGGCGGCGACCGGGGAGTAGTTAGGAGGCTCGAGCGAGAGGCCTTTCCTTTTCGATCGTTGTTGCTTTTGTGCTAGCCTTCTTAAGGCAAACTTGTCTAACCTATGTGTGTACTCGGATATTGTTGCTTCGGCTGACTCTTGTGTTTCGAGCTTATGTATTGAACCCTCTAGGCCCTGACTTGTAATACAAAGATTGTATTATTTTAATTTGTGTCTAGAGTTGTGTTGTGATATCTTCCGTGAGTCCTTGATCTTGATCGTACACATTTGCGTGTATGATTAGTGTGCGATTGAATCGAGGCGTCACCTCCACAGCCGCTTCCCTTCTCCTTCCTATTCCACCGCTTGCTTGCGTCCATGAGAGCGACGAGTCAACCCTTATATAGGAGTGCTAGCACAAAAGATGCATGCATGACCACTAAAATTTCAGATTAAGCGTCGCTCCGTGAGAGTATGGCGTATGTTGTTACCTTCGGCAGGGCCATGGCTACGGTGTGGCGACGGAGAAGAAGGCGGTGGGAGGAATGAATTTAGCTACTGTTTGGGTTCGCCGTCCGGCTTAAATAAATCTGTGACATCCGTGTACCAGCAGGTGCACAAATTGTAACTATCGTGTGCGCTTAAGTGGGCGTCACGTTCTTGGTGTGTGTGCGTGTGTGACATTACGAGAGGCGAGTGCGTGTGTGCGACTCTACTCTTGGACATGTACTCAACCTTTGCATCGGGATATAAGTATAATGGTATTTACTTTAGCTAGTGATTTCGTGGCCATGTTAGCGTGGTTGTGTAAAAATGTCACTTCCTGCTCATGATTTGCGTTGTATAATTATTACAAGCAAGATGCTCATGCATTACGGAACATCAATATGCAATTTTCTGAGAACACTTGTTGTTATTACCCATGCAGGAGTAATCCCATGTGGAAAAACTAATGATATTTTGAGAATTTTATCGGAAAACTGGTATCCGAGAATGTCATCGAAAAAATGAAAGATGAGAGATAAGGTGAGGAGGAGTGGGCGTGGTGGCGGTGGTGGTGGAATGGGCGGAGGCATGGGGATGGGCAGGCGCCGCGGTAGGGCATTGGCCACCATGCTAGATTGTTCCAGGGACTTTCTTTTTTAATTGCTCAGCAATGAGGTTGTGGGAGATAAGGATGTGGAGAGAGGTGCGGGTATATTTTGTAAAATTATCATAGTTTGCTTTCTATTAAATGAGATATAGATCAGACGGTCTATATTACAAGATGGCAGGCACACCATCGCCGCCAACTTCGGTTTTTATAAAGTGCAGATGATAAGTTTGCCAACTACTAAAGTAAAGTGGAATTTGTCCATGTTATACAAGTAAATTAAGGTGATTGTTTATCATACGGGTAAGGTTGGATGAACGGTGGTAGGAACAAATGCTCCGCCTAGAGCATGTGTGTGTGAGATGGAGTCTTAGTGTGTGTGTGTTTGTGTGTGTGTGTGAGAGAGAGAGAGAGATATAGAGATGGAGTCTTAGTGTGTGTGTGTGTGTGTGTGCGTGTGTGTGTGATGGAGTCTTAGTGTGTGTGTGTGTGTGTGTGTTTATGTGTGTGTGTGTGGGTGGGTGGGTGGGTGCGTGTGTGTGTGTGTGTGGGGTGTGTGTGTGTCGCGGGGTCCTCGGTGGCGGATGTAATTTAAGTGTGCATGGCTTCATCATAGAGAGGTGATGTGTGTGAGAGGCCTGTGATGGGGTGCGAGAGAGAAAATGCCCGTGAGAGAGGAAGAGAAGGTGTGTGCGGCGTGAGAGGAGTCGACATCGAGAGAGCGTGTTTGTTCGAGAGACAATGAGGAATACTACTATATCGATGGTGCATGTAGGTGGGAACTAAGCGAAAGGATGGTCTTATTGGTTTGGGGATATAGGGGAAGAGTGAGAGGGGTAGCTAGAAGGAGATTGTTAAGTGTGAGTGTGCGTTTTACCCATCGGTGGAAGTTATGTGCACACAAGAAGAGCAATTTGATGTGGCATTAGGGTTGAGGGTAGTTAACTACGCATGGAGGCATAGAGACCTTGAACGTGCATGTGTGAGAGGTATACATGTATAAGTGGGATGTGTGTGTGTGCGCGCGCATGATCGAGATAAAAGAAAGAAGACATAAGTCATAAGATCAGCGACATGGGAGAGCGGATCGGTATGATAATATGCATGCATGTGAGAATGCAGGGAAGAAGGCCCGACAATTGAGCATGTGTTTATGTCTTTAAGAGATAGTGGCGTGGGCTGGAGCATGCATCTATGGCGGCAGAGGAGTGAGGCTGCGATTGTGCAAAGAGATCAACCTATAAATGAAAGAAGGTTGATGGAGAAACATATAAATAGAAGATAAAGATGCTAGCTAGTGTGCATTAGAGATAGGAGTCGAGTGGATCGGAAGGCTGAGTTATGTGTGTGGGTGTGAGAGAGATGAAGAAAGGGTGCATGTGACTCACATACAAACAAATATCGGAGAGAAATGAGATCTCGAGGCGGAGTTTTGTGTCTGCGAGAGAAAGATATTTCTAGCGAGTGATAGCTAGAGACATATGAGGGAATGCAAGATATCTCTAGGGAGAGAGAGTGTGTGGCGAGCGACATACAGAGCAGTGGAGAAATATGAGACCTTTGGGAGGCAGAGTTTGTGTTTGTGTGTGAAAGAGATATTTAAGAGGAAGAGTCGTGGGTTCTCATACCTAAGGAGCGAAAGACATCTCTATATGAGGGGTGTGAGAGTGGCACAGGGGAATAGTAGAGAAATGAGACCCGGAGACAAAGTTTTGTGTTTGTGTGAGAGAAAGAGATTCCACATGGAGAACCATAGTTAGAGACACATAACGAGGGGCGAGATATACTTAGAGAGATAGAGTGATGAAGGTCGGGGAGAGAGTACCGTCGATTGTGTTACGAAGATAAAATATCATTGTCGACATACTGGTATACGAGAGATACCCAAGAGGCGATGAATGCGTATAGGTCTAGAGAGATAGTCCTATATAAGCATGAGTGATAGTTATATGAGACAAATATCTGGATTAAATGGGATTCAAATATTTAAACTGGAGATCACGACATCGATAATATCATAACACAAATTGGTGTATCAAACAAGCATATTCATTTGAATTTGGGGACACGTGTAATGTTATATAGTTTATCAATATTGGTGATTCATAGATTCTTTAATTAGAAACAATGCATGGTTTATATGCAATTAATGTCGGGATTACAATATATGTTGCGTGTGTGAAACACATTATACATGTTTGAGAAGTAAAAAAACCCGCATGAAACACACATTAATTGGAGACAGTTAGCGAGGAATGCATACATTGGATTTCAACATAAAGTGGTTTCAAATATTTGAAAATCCAAATTCATGGATACAACCTTATGAATCTAAGATCATGCCATTTGTAAACCATATTTATGTATAAATGGTGTTGTGCTTTTGAAAGTATATATATAAATAATGATGTATATAAATTTTATTCCAATCGAAAATGGATCCTTAAAAAATAGAATACAAGCAGGATTCTAATTGAGTTGTACGATAGCGATGCACTCTGCAAAATTTGAGCAAGCGGGGAAAATCGCGATAACATTGAAACCAAAATCTGCGAGTTGGAAATTACTACTACCTATCCCTGCCATGCAAAGCCTATCTGCTCGATTTCTATAGGTTTTGATAGGGGTAGGTTTGTAATTTCACTCAAGCGTGACATAACCGCCTCTCACCGGATTCATACGGTGGGCGCCAAAACAAAGTGTGTCCTCGGCGAAATCGACTCCTCCCGATTCATACGGTGGGCGCCAAAAACAAACTCTCGTCGGCAAATATTGATTGTATGCAAGATTACCGTCCTATCCCCAACCGACTAATATTGCTGTGATGTAGGAAATTTGAAGCAGGGGCTAAGTTTGTAAATTTCCTCGCATTTGAGACAATGGCATACGAAGACATGGTTCCCCCTTCATATCTACCTCCATTTCCCCATTAAGTACTCTATGGGTGCCAAAACGCCCTCACCACCCCAGCCTCCTCCGTCCGCCACCCCATCCACCGCCGTCCTCCTCCACCATGTCGGAGCTGATACCCCGACACCGTCGTCCATTACAAGAGATCGACCTCTCTCATCCATGGCTTCGGACTGAGATCATTGCATCCCGCCCTCTCGCTTCATCCCCGCCGCCGTCCACCTTGCCGGCGCCGCTCCTACGACCGTCTCATCCACCGCGCCCCGTCGCCACCGTCTACCCTCCTAGATCTGCTTCCACGCCGCCGACCGCCATCGCTACTGCTGCACCGTCAAATTCTTAGCAGATGCATACTGCAGCGCCGCACAGGCGGTACTCTTTCATATCTGCTCAACTTATTTATCACAGCAAGAAAATAGATCGCCACTGCTTTACTCTGATTTCTTATCCATCACTTACTTGCTAGTTGAAAGCAAACATTGGTTGCAAAGTTGCCTTTGTTCGGTTTGCACCTTCAAATCCGCCATGCACGCTCAACACTATACTCCCAATGCTTATGGTTTTCCCTTTATATTCCACACTAGTTAAATCACGATGAGACTAAATTTCAAAATTGGGTTAGTCGATTTTTCAAAGCTTCGCCGATCTGACGAAGGGGCTAGGGTGGGGGCG
Source organism: Aegilops longissima (assembly GCA_021605205.1). NCBI lineage: Eukaryota > Viridiplantae > Streptophyta > Magnoliopsida > Poales > Poaceae > Aegilops > Aegilops longissima. The sequence goes on along the minus strand of CM038680.1, from coordinate 131,872,898 downwards.
GTGGTTGTGGAGGGTGGTGGTGGGGCCTCATGAGCGAAGAAAACTTCGGCGGGTGGGGGCGGGGTGGGGTGGTGGGGAATAAGCGGTGGGGCCGGTGGTCGGCCGGCCCGTCTGGTGATGCACGTATGGGAAGAATCGAGGCGAGGAAGAACAAGGGTTAGGAGGCGTAGGATCTTCATCCAACCGCTTTGAAATGGTCGGTAGCCCAAATGACAAAAGTCACGCGACTTGCATGCAGACATGCCTTTATATTCAGTACCATCATCGTACCTGCTTAGCACTAATCCTGAATCCATCAAGCTAAACAACGTGCCACTCATAATTCCAAACTTGTTGCTCAAGTACAAATCTGATATGATCTTGATATTACTAAAGCAGATAACATTTAATTGGTCATTAACTTTCCTACTTTACTTTGAAAACACGTGCACCACATATAGAGGCAATGGGGAGTTTCTTTCTTGATGCGCTCTGGTTCATCATGTGTGGGCCGCTGCATATGAACATTTATTATCAAAATCTGCTAGCTCTTCTTTAGCATGTTCCTCTTCCGTTCTTCTTTAATAAGTACTCTCTCTGTTCCTAAATACAAGTCTTTGTATAGATTCCACCATGGACTACATATGGAGCAAAATGGTGAATCTACACTCTAAAATGTATCTGGATACATCATATGTGATCCATAGTGGAAATCTCTACCAAGACTTATATTTTGGAGCGGAGAATATGATAATAGTATGGTATGTTCCTTGTAGTGAAGATGGCGGGGACATTTGCGATGTAGAGGTCTATCACGATTGGTTGTGATGGACACTTTGAACTCTTGGGCCTCTTTGATTAGTAGGATTTTGTAAACATGGGAATAGGATTTGTAGTGGCCTGCCCTTGAATCCTATAAGAATAACAAGAAATGCGGGGAGCTATGTAAGCCTTTGAGAGTTACTGATATTGATAGTACCGCACCTTGAGTTGAAGAGAGCTGGTATATGAAGCCTTTCTATCCGTGCGGCAATACTAGCACATATATTCCAGCAAGTTCCACTTTGCTGATTTTACTCGATGCTTACGATTTTCCGTTATATCTACACTATGATCTATGTAGCTGCTTTGTGTCGCACTAGCAGCAGTCCACTCATGAAGCTAAACACGCAATGACTTACAAAATTGGCACCAAGGCATTGAGTGCCATTACAGATGCAATGAAACTCATCGCTCCCCACTGTTGATTCTTGTTGAGAATATGATCCTAATGACTATTCTAACCTCGAGAGTCAAAGCGGATGGCTGTCCTATTCACCCATCAAGGTGCCTGTTCTAATTTGGCAAGGTTTTATTGATTGCGTGTATCTCGCATATGTTTTCTTGCATTTATTCTACTTTGTTGCATCGCCATCTGCTTAGTTTACTCATCATATATGTCGAGATGCCATGCCCATCCATTATCAATACATATTCCATCATCATCATACCATGTTTTCCACTCAAATGTTGTTCTTGTGCATCGGACATCAAGAAGGAAGAGGTGATTGCCGAACACGAAGGAGCACCGGCAAAGTCCTTGAAAAGCGTGGTTGCGCGGAGAAATCGAATGACACCCACTTATATTGGTTGTACAACGGTGACACAAAAGCGTAGGACCGACTCCAGTGACTGTACCCATACTTCACTTGGCCACACCACTAGCTCCACCACGGGACTTGCACTCCGACCAAAAGGTATGCGATTTGATTGCCATAGCACCGATCGTACCACAGAAAAATCCCCTCGGCAAAAATACAGCAAGTCCACCGATTGAAGACCTATCCCAAGCTGCGAGAGGCGGCCAATTCCTCTGATTGGAACCCCATTCGATTATTCCCGTTTAAAGACAATGCTTTCAATGTTGTTAGGGACTACGTGCATATATTCCCATCATGGGAAGATTATAGTGAAGACAAACACCATTTTCACATCTTCTGTCCACTTACGTGTAAGTGCTATTATTCATGGTGATTATTTTCATGTTTTACGCTGATTGAACACATCAATGATTTACATTACATTGTTGTAAGTAGGCGAGGTCAATCTGGATAGTCATGACGAGCAAAGCTTGCTTGCGCTTTTCAAGGAAGCATTACAGCGATGTCGGTGTTACTGAGGAAATCACACTTTGATGGCAAGTCTATAAATGAATTTGGTGAAGTCTCATGTGCTAAATGTAGAAGACATTGAATGGAAAAACCTTGTTATGCACTTGTCTCGTTCAGAGGATGAAGTCTTGTCTATGATATCACATGGCAATTTGAACTTCTACTTTTCGCATGTGCCTTACGGATCTTTTTGCGGAAATCTGCTCGAAAAAAAATTCGGTTTGAAAATAACGATGGGATATCATAAATATGCTGCCATTTGCTTTGCTCTTGTTAGTACACAGTGTCTGTATCTTGTACTTGCATACATACAGTTCATTATGTGACGGTATGCATGATAGCTTGCTTATCAATTGTTCGCTCCAAATCATCTAATTTGTATGAATGGTTACATTAGTGTAGAATATATCCAATGCCAATGAAAATGTTTAGCTCTGCATTGTTCTTATAAGTACCTGCTGTCCTTTATCAGTGTACTTATATTGACAGGTAGTTGTTCATGTACCATCACTCTGCAGCTTATTTTCCTTTGCCCTCCATTTTCTACACATGAGATCTATATTTACTCTTACCATAAGGTTGGATAACACCGATGGTACTGAAGAAGTTTAGCTCTGCATTGCTCTTGGTTGTACCTTTGCCTGTATCGCTATACTTACATTTATAGCTACTTGGTTATGTAGCATCACTCTTCATCTTATCTTAAATATTCTCCATTTTTTCTTATATTGTCACATCTATATTTACTCTTAACAAAATGTAGAATAAAGGCAATGCTTATGAAGAAGATTACGTGGTAAACTTCTTGAATTGCCCCCATCGGCATGGACAAGGGCTTTATAGAGTCGCCTTCACCAATAATGTAAGTTTGTCCTTCTCAAGCCTTCAAACTTTGTTGTGTATATTTGGTTAGGCATGTTACCTTGACTATTTATTTTGGTGTTTGCATCAAATTGCATGTTTAAAGTTTATTATGTACTTATCATATTTTGGAGTAGTTCATAAACAAAGTTTGTCCTTCTCAATTTAAGTTTTCAGTTGTACAACCAAGTTCCTTCTTCATACCATGTAAATTAAACTATCTGAGCAAGTGATCTTATTTTGCCAATTTGAAATGGGATAAATTAATGACACACTAACCATTGATACTTATGAGTTCTTGATCGTAATCCGGTGGTGTCATTGAAGCTGCCAACTCCTTCACAATGTCATTTCCTGCCATGTCTTGACCTAGACAATACCATATTGTGTTAATGCTATTTTAAATTGTGTCACTTTATTCATCGATAAGAAATGTGATGAATTGTCGTGCCTTGATACTTATATGTGCAAAACACATCATCATGCCTTGTTTATCTTTGAGTGAGGAGGATATAAGTGTCAAACAAGTGTAGTCTCATCGACTTGCTTAGCTGCTTCTTGCTGCAACTCCGGCAGGGCTAACCTTTCTTGGACTCTATTGAAGTGTTGTCGGTTTTGTATATTATTTTGTCGGCGTGTTTAATTTCCTTGGTGGTGATCTTTGATGCCCGATGTATGTAATCTCTATGCCTTATGCTTTATTACCATAGTGGCGAACTTTGATGCCCGTGGATGTAATATACCGTAATTTCTTTATTGTATAGTCTAGGTTTTTTTCTTATTCACGATGCTGCGGTTATTTTCTTTATATATATCTGTCTTCGCATGATAAACCGGCCAAACCGTAAAATTACGGTACATAATCGGGCCGTCATGCAAATCACTATGTATGATCCGCATCATGGGCCCGTCATCTTGGTCCGTTAACGAGGCCTAAATGTAAAGCGGCCCACTAGTAGATTCGGACCTTTAATAGGCGAGTAAAGCTATCGGCCCTATTTTATAAGAAAACTCAATGGGCTTTAGGAGGCTGAAAAGTAGGTTGGGCTGAAAGCGTGTCGAACAGCTCACGGGCCGGCAGCAGGCCGAAATAGACCCTGGCTCGTGATTGTGCCAATCAAATCATGGGCTTATAATAAGCCAAAATTGTCTCGGTCCTTGTTTGTCCTAATCAGATTATAAATGCGTGAGCAGGCGGATGCAAAAGGGTCGTAGTTAGGCCCAACTATATGCGGAGCTTTTAACGAGGCGAAATATATATATGGCGAAATGTTAAGCGGGCCTTTAACGGGCGAAACTAATATCGACCGAATTACTAAATGGGCCTTTATCAAGTGGGCCCAAAAGCATAGCGTCCGGTTAATGAGCCAAATCGATATGGGCCATAATTTAGCCAAAGCCTCTTAAAGGTCGGACCTAATCTGGGCGTAATTTGGCCGAGCGTGGTAGGCTTTTAACGGGCGGATCTCATATGGGCCTTTATTAGTCCTGAAACATGGCAGACTGTTAATGGACCGGATCAAAAATGGGCCGGCATTTGGCCCAAAACATGGCAGCATGTTAATGAGTCGGCCTACTAGTGTCATCAAAATCTTTTGGGCCTTCAGCTGGGTCGGCCCATTATGGTCAGCGAAATATCGTGGGCCTTTAGCTGGGTCGGCCCATTATGGTCCGCAAAATCTTGGGGACCTTTATTTGAGCCAACCATTATGGTCATAAAATCTCGCGGGCCTTTAGTTGGCGGCCCATTATGGCCCATAAAATCTTGTGGGCCTTTAGTTGGGCCGACCCATTATGGTCCGCAAAATCTCGTGCGCCTTTTGCTGGGCCGGCCCATTATGGACCGCAAAATCTTGTGGGCCTTTAGTTGGGCCAGCCCATTTAAACTTTATGGTCCACTTTTGGGCCAGTCCACGTGTCAAAATTTCATAAGCGCATCTCGCACATTGGATGAGTGACACCTGTGCCAACGGGGAGCTGACACGTGTTTCCTCCAGCCATTGATGATTTTACACGTGGAAAATCGCCATTGGTCAGGGCTGTTAGCAGGTTATCGGATCAAAACCGGACCCGATAGCCGCGGTGTCTGATTACGGTGGATGCCGCGTGTCGGTCACCCTTGGCGAAAGCATACGTGGCGCACTATTTTTGTCATGGAAGTGGACACTTCCGTGATGATAATTTTGGTAATGTCATGGAACACTTCTACAACAACCGCGGTATGACTATCTTGATTACGTCATAAAATGCGTCATGGATGTACATGCATGACAAAACGCGACCTCTTGTGACAAACACGTATAATCACGGAAGTGTATTTTTTTGTAGAGTTAGTCAGCGGGTGCGCAACATTGAGATCCGTATGTATCTTGCAAATCTATATGTCTCCTTCCTTGACTTGATCACAGATGGAATTGAGGCGTCTCTTGATGTGCTTGGTTCTCTTCGAAATCTGGATTCCTTTGCCAAGGCAATTGCACGATATTGTCACAAAAGATTTTCATTGGACCCGATGCACTAGATGCGACACCTAGATCGGATATGAACTCCTTCACAGACTCCTTCATTTGCTTCTTAGAAGCAGCTATATACTCCGCTTCACAAGTAGATCACCCACGGCGCTTTGCTTAGAACGCACTAGCGGCAGCTCCACCGTTCAATCTAAATATGTATCCGGTTTGTGACTTAGAGTCATCGGATCGGTGTCAAAGCTTGCATCAACGTAACCATTTACGATGAGCTCTTTGTCACCTCCATAAGCGAAACATATCCTTAGTCCTTTTCGGGTATTTCGGGATGTTCTTGACATTTGTCGATGATCCACTCTGGATTACTTTGGTACCTCCTGCTAAACTAATAGCAAGGCACACATCAGTGCGGTACCTGACATTGCATACATGATAGAGCCTATGGCTGAAGCATAGTTGATCGTCTCCGTCGTATCTACTTTTCCAAACACTTTTGCCCTTGTTTTGGACTCTAACTTGTATGATTTGAATGGAACTAACCGGATGTGTTGTTTTCATTGAAATTGCCATGATGTTGTTTATGTGCGAGAAAACAAAAGTTCTCGGAATGACACGAAACTCCACGGAATATCTTAGAATAAATAATAAAAATCCTGCGTAAAGATGAAGACCAGGGGCCCATACCCTGTCCATGAGGGTGGGGCGCCCCCCCCTCTGGCGCGCCCCCTACCTCGTGGGCCCCACAGAGACCCTCAGCGCCAACTCCAACTCTATATATTGGCTTTGGGAGAGAAAAATCAGGAGAAGAAATCATCGTGTTTTATGATCACGGGCGCGCCAAGCCCTAATCTCTCTCGGGAGGCTGATCTGGAGTCCGTTCGGGGCTCGGGAGAGGATTCGTCGCCGTCGTCATCATCAACCATCCTCCATCATGAGTTTCATGATGCTCACCGTTAATCGTGAGTAATTCCATCGTGAAGCTTGCTGGGCGGTGTGGGTTGGATGAGATTTATCATGTATGTCGAGTTAGTTTTGTTAGGGTTTGATCCTAGTATCCACTATGTTACGAGATTGATGTTGCTATGACTTTGCTATGCTTAATGCTTGTCACTAGGGCCGAGTGCCATGATTTCAGATCTGAACCTATTATGTTTTCATGAATATATGTGAGTTCTTGATCCTATCTTGCAAGTCTATAATCACCTACTGTGTGTTATGATCCGGCAACCCCGAAGTGACAATAATCGGGACCACTACCGGTGATGACCATAGTTTGAGGAGGTCATGTATTCACTATGTGCTAATGCTTTGTTCGGTTCTCTATTAAAGGAGGCCTTAATATCCCTTAGTTTCCAATAGGACCCGCTGCCACGGGAGGTAGGACAAAAGATGTCATGCAAGTTCTTTTCCATAAGCATGTATGACTATATTGAATACATGCCTACATTATATTGATGAATTGGAGCTAGTTACATGTCACCCTATGTTATATTTGTTACATGACGAACCGCATCCGGCATAATTATCCATCAACGATCCGGTGCCTACTAACTTTCCATATCTTGGTTCTCGCTTATTTACTTTTCGTTACTCTTGTTACAATCACTACAAAATACCAAAAACATTACTTTTGTTGTCTTTACTTTTATTACCGTTACCACCACTATCATATTACTTTGCTACTAAACACTTTGCTGCAGATACTAAGTTTCCAGGTGTGGTTGAATTGACAACTCAGCTGCTAATACTTGAGAATATTCTTTGGCTCCCGGTTGAATACTCTACCCTCGAAAACTGTTGCGATCCCTTATACTTGTGGGTTATCAAGAACCTTTTTCTGGCGCCGTTGCCGGGGAGCATAGCTCTATTCTTTGAGTCACTTGGGATTTATATCTGCTGGACACTATGAAGAACTTGAAAGATGCTAAGACAACAATTTAACCCTCAACTACGAGGGAGGTAAGAGCGCCATCTAGCTCGCACTTGATTAGCCTTACATTATGAGTAAGCTAGCGACACCTAAACACTATACGCTATTAGTTCGATATGTGCATGTTATTGATGATGCCACTTCTTCTATGCATGATACTTATGATGAAACTACTTCTATGCTTGATACTATTGTGCCCTTGGTGAATTTCTAGATGAACAAATTTCTAGGTCTAGAAAGAGAAATTATTGAAGCTGAATACAATGATGAAAGTGATGATGAAAATATACTGCTATTCTTGAGGGTTATCTTTACGATGCGGAATCTTACGTAGCTATTTTTGCTGCAAGGATAGATATGAACTTAAGAGGCCGCTAGTTAAATGGAGTAAAGAATCTCTTAGAGATAGGATGAGGCTGACCACCTTTTGCTACTTCACCTATCGTGTTCTGATAAGGATTATGAATTCTCTGTTGATCCTGATATAATTGCTTTGGTTGAATTTGATCCATTTTATGGCTATGAATCTGAAACTATTGTGGCACACCTTACTAAGTTAAATGATATAGCTGCCCTGTTTACTAATGATGAGAGATCGCGCTACTTTTATATACTCAAAATATTTCCGTTCTCATTAAAGGGTGATGCTAAGATATGGTTTAATTCTCTTGATCTTGGTTGTGTGCGTAGTCCCCAGGATATGATTTATTACTTCTCTGCTAAATATTTCCCAGCTCATAAGAAACAAGCTGCTTTGAGGGAAATATACAACTTCATGCAAATTGAAGAAGAGAGTCTCCCACAAACTTGGGGAGGCTTCTCAAGTTATAATGCTTTGCTGATCATCCTCTTAAGAAACACGAAATACTTGATATCTTTTATAATGGATTAACCGATGCTTCGGAGATTACACGGATAGTTGTGCTGGTTCTCTTTTCGGGAAAGAACACGGATGAAGCTGAAATTCTATTGAATAATATGTTGACAAATGAAAATAATTGGGCACCTCTTGAGCCAACTCTGAGCCAGCTCACGAGCCAATTCTTGAGCCTATTCCTAAACCAACTCCGAAGAAGAGAGGTGTTTTCTCAGTCCTAAAGATATGCAAGAGGCAAAGAAATCTATGAAAGAAAAAGGTATTAAAGCTGAAGATGTTAAGAATCCTGCATTAGGATACTTCGGAATAGTCTGATGATCGAAGGTGATTGGTTTTGACAACCAACGTTGGGACTCTGCTGGGATAGGTATGCGGTAGCGTGTTTCTATAGGCGCGCTCTGTTTTCCCTTTGTCACTTGAAGTGAGTTCCTTTGTTTTGACTTCTTGTGGGAAATTCTTTTGTTTTTGATTGCTTTCTGCTTGTGGGGTTCGTCATCATCCTCGCTTGGTGTGTCGAGCCTTGTGTTCGACATTGAGTTTGCGGACTGCTTGAAGACAACAATCTCTGTGGGTATGGTTTGCATGCTTCAAGAATCTTGTGGATTTGGCATATTTTGTCCAAGATTTTGTTTAGGTTGGATAGCTCGTCATTTGTTATCCTTGAGGGCAGTTTTTATGATTCTGCGGGAGCTTACGAATCGGTGTTGTTGCCGTGCTCTTTGGGCTGTTTCCCTTTGCGGCTCTGGTCCTTCTGCGTCGTGGTTTTCCATTTCCATCCCGACTTGGATGTACTTGGGTGTTGGTGCGCATCTTGCCGATAACTATCCTCTCCAGCATAAGCGGGTCATGAAACTTATTAATGCAGCCATTGTTCTCGGCTTCTCTGGTCGAGGTGTCTGGCGAGCCATTCGTCTCGGACGTTGTGTTTGAAAGCTGCTAAGGCTTGACGTCCGGACGATCGACTATTGGTTCTTTTGGTGAGAACCTGTTCCGAATTTGCGGGCTGACTCTCGGGTTGTTGAGTTATGTGACTTAAATCGTGCGCATCCGGAGGCAGACATAAGTCCTTGAAATTTGCGAAAAGCATCCTCGAGCTCTTCTAACTTCAATGGTATTTTCGAGGAGGCTTTTGAGCCAATACCGGGCTGGCCCTTTGAGCTTGAGGGTAAATATTTTATGGCGTGGAGATCATCTCCTCTAGCCATGTGTATGTGGAGGATGTAATCCTCAATCCGAGACTCGAAGTCTGTTGTTCCGTCGTATGCCTCTATGTTTACGGGTTTGAATCCGCTGGGAATTCGTGATCCGGCACCTCCTTTGGTGAAACACGGGGTGTCGGCACCCCTATATTTGGGTGTGCCGTGATGTTGGATATTTGGCGTGTTGCATTGCTTGGAAGAGCTTGCTTTCTCGGCCCATAGATGGACCTAACTGGGCCATCCTTTTGATGTGAATCATTATGCGGATCGCGTGCGGCTTGTGTCTTGGCGCCGCTTGCGCTCCATGTTTTCCATGTGGTCGTCTATCCGACCGGCGGCCTCTTTGTTCTTTGATTGCGGGGCTCTCGGCCTTCTCATCGAATTGAGGCGATAGTTTGCGCCGGGTAGCTCTTTGTTTGGCGGTGTCTCCGTATTTCTCTGCGGTGTTGAGTACTTTGCTCCATCGATTCGAGTGCCTCTTCCGCTGTTTTGAGCTTCGCTTTTGCTTTTTGAGGCTACAGCGATGGCGGCGAGCCTTTGTGGAAGTTCTTCTGCTCCAACAACTTGTCGCCGTGAGATCGTCCGGATTGTTATCTTCGCCGGGGCGGGTTGTTTATCAAGTTGTCCTGTTGGACGGTTGCTCGATAGCATGTTAAATGCGTCCACCAATTCGCCTGCTCTATGGCTGGAGTGCGTGTGGCTGCCGTCTTTGTCGGCGGGACTTGGTGTGGCGTTTACGTTGCCGTTTGACTGCTTTTGAGGATTTATCGCCGTAGTGGCCCGTTGTTCCTCGTTGTCACTTCCTTTAGGTGTATCCACCATGTATACATCATGGGATGAGGTGGCTGTCTAGTATCCTATAGGTGCTGGTTCATGGTTGTCTCCTACATCGTCGTCCATACCGCCCGATGTCTTGGTCGAAATCGAGCACGTCATTTAAGCTTTCGACAATGGCTACAAAGTGGGTGGTGGGTGGGCGTTGAATTTCTTCGTCGTCGCATCCCAACCTTCTGGCCGTAGTCGGCCAGGGCTCTTCGATAAAGAGAGAGACTTTAGTGAATTCAGGATGTCGCCAAAGGCGAGTCTTTGAAAGATGTCATGGCGATGAACTCCATAACGGCGTAATTGGATTCGATTGGCGGGCGCGGAGGTTGGTCGGAGAGAGTCCGGCACCTTGGAGTCACGATCTTTGGAGTCACGGTCTTCGCAAAGGACAGGGATGGAGTTGGCTCAATCGCCGTAGAGATCGTAGCCCAGGCGGTGTCCCGCCACTCGTCCTTGATCGGTGGTCGGCTCGAGCTAAGGGTCGGGCGGGCGGCTGATGCGACCTCGAGGCTTTGTTGGTGGCGAGCTAGATCGTGCCCATCGAGGCAGTCTTGGTGGCGCTTGGCTGTGGCTCGAATCCGTCGAAGATCAAGTCTCCGCGGATGTCGGCCGTGTAGTTCAAACTCCCAAATCGACACGATGGCGGGCGTAGCTTCGATCTGCTCGGATGACCAAGTGAATTGGCCCGCAATGCAAAGTCGCGAATCTGAAGATCTGTCCGGGAGAAAAGTCTCACCACGGACCACGTCGTTGTTGATGATCGAAGGAGCCATCGGGCCTAAAGATGGCCGCGGAGGAACTCTCAATGAAAGCACCAATGTCGGTGTCAAAACGGCGGATCTCGGTAGGGGTCCCGAGCTGTGCGTCTAGGCGGATGGTAACGGGAGACAAGGGACACAATGTTTTACCCAGTTGGGCCCCTCGATGGAGGTAAAACCCTACTCTGCTTGATTAATATTGATGATATGGGTAGTACAAGAGTGGATCTACCACGAGATCGAGAGGCTAAACCCTAGAAGCTAGCCTATGGTATGATTGTTGTTAGATCCTACGGACTAAAACCCTCCGGTTTATATAGACACGGATAGGGTTAGGGTTACCAGAGTCGGTTACAACGGTAGGAGATCTACATATCCGTATCGCCAAGCTTGCCTTCCACGCCAAGGAAAGTCCCATCCGGACACGGACGAAGTCTTCAATCTTGTATCTTCATAGTCCAGGAGTCCGGCCAACGGTGATAGTTCAGCTATCAGGACACCCCTAATCAGGACTCCTCGGTTACCACTCAAGTAGAACAAGTACTTAAAGCTCAGAAAGAAGTGCTTGATGAAATGAATAGTAAGAAAAATGATTATGCTGTTAGAGTGGCTACTAGAACTGGTAGAGTGACTCAGGAACCTTTGTATCCTGAAGGCCACCCTAAGAGAATCGAGCAAGATTCTCAGAGAAATAATATTGATATGCCTAGTTCTTCTAAAAGGAAGAAAAAGAAAAATAATAGGACTTTGCAAACTTCTAGTGAACCTATTGCTGAACCACCTGATAATCCAAATGATATATCTATTTCTGATGCTGAAACACAACTTGGTAATGAACATGAACCTAGTGAAAATGTTAATGATGATGTTCATGATGATGCTCAACCTAGTAATCATAATGATGTAGAAGTTGAACCTGTTGTTGATCTTGATAACCCACAATCAAAGAATCAATGTTATGATAAAAGAGACTTTGTTGCTAGGAAGAGCGGTAAAGAAAGAGAACCATGGGTTGAAACCCATGTCTTTTCCTCGAAACCATCCAAGAAAAAGGATGATGAGGATTTTGGCGCTTCTTTGAAATGATTAGACCTATCTTTTTGCGTATCACGATTGGTGATATGCTCAAAATGAATCCTTATGCTAAATATATGAAAGATATTGTTACAAATAAAAGAAAGATACGGAAGCTGAAATTTCCACCATGCTTGCTAATTATACTTTTAAGGGTGGAATAACAAAGAAACTTGGAGATCGAGGGTACCTACTATACCATGCTCCATTAAGATAAATTATGTTAAAACTGCTTTATGTGATCTTGGAGCGGTGTTAGTGTTATGCCTCTCTCTTTATATCGTAGACTTGACTTGAATAAGTTGACACCTCTTGAAATATCTTTGCAAATGGCGATAAATCAACTGCTATACTGTTGGTGTTTGTGAGGATGTGCATGTTGTGGTTGCAAGCGTTACTATTTTAACGGACTTTGTTATTCTTGATATTCCCAAGGACGATAGTATGTCTATTATTCTTGGAAGACCTTTCCTTAATAGTGCAGGGGCTGTTATTGATTGCAACAAAGGCAATGTCACCTTTCATGTTAATGGTAATGAGCATACGGTACACTTCCCAAGGAAACAACCTCAAGTTCATAGTATCAACTCTATTGGAAAAATTCCATCGATTATATTTGGAGGTTTTGAATTTCCTCTCCCTACTGTTAAGAAGAAATATGACATACATATTATTGGGGATGTCCATATCCCCGTTGAGGTAACATAGTGTTATTCGAAATTTCTCCGGTTCCATGATTATCGGAATGAGTTTGTTAACAAGACTTGATCAACCTTGTTAGTGGATTCTTTTTTATGAGCATGAGATGGATGAAACTAGAAGCACAACCTTTTGTACCCTCTTTATATTTTCTGTTCTTTAGTAGAAATAAAGTAAAATAGCATTTTTCTGTCTGTCTCCTGATTTATCCGCGCAATATAAAAATATCCCAAAAATAAAAGTCCTCAGAATGCCATGCCAATTTAATATGATTTTTTGGGAATATTTGAGGATTTATAGTGCAAAAATTACATGAGGAGCTGCCACCTGGCCACGAGGTGGAGGTGCGCCTGCCCACAGGCGCGCCCCTACCTCGTGGGCCACGGTGGCCCTCCTCCACTTATCCATGCACCCATCTTCTTCCTCTGCCTCACACAAACCGAAAAACCAACTCAAGCTCGTGTTCCGGCCACTTTTCTTTGTGATTTTCGATCTCCTTGCTCAAAGCACCTCTCTCAAAACTGCTTGGGGAGATTGTTCCTTGGTATGTGACTCCTCCATTGGTCCAATTAGTTTTTGTTCTAGTGCTTTATTCTTTGCAAATTTGTGATGCATAGGTGACCATGTTCTTGAGCTTGCATGTCAAATTTATATGGTTTCAAGTAGTTCTAATGCTTGATATATGCTCTAGGCACTTATATGAGTAGTTTCTATCAGTTTTATTGAAGTTGGTTCACTTTTGTTTGAAGTTACTAAAAATTTCAGATTATTTCAGAAATAATGAAGAGGCTTTTGAGGGGCTCGTCGAGCCGAAGCTCGAAGGAAAAACAAAAGGAAGAAGAGCATAAGCCCAAATTTAATTTGCCTCGCACCACGGAGGTCCGGCCGTGTGAATGGCCTCCCGATGACTTCTTGAGGAGAGTCGGGATTTATGAGGATTTCTATCTATTAATTGAGCATGGCCTCACCGACTTCCTCCGCGACCAACGTCATCGGTATCTCTTACTCACAAATACTTTTGTGCAGAACTTCTACTTTTCCTAAGAAATCACCTCCAACAGTAGAGTTTCATTTATATAGCGTTATTAAAGAGATGACATTAGCTGAATTTTGCGAGGTTTGCAAAATACCCTTTGAGGGCACCTTAGATGAACCACACCGTAATGAAGTGGAAGCTTTTATTAACACTATCACTGTGGGAGAAACTAGGAAGGTTTCTGATGCAAGAATTACTAGCATACATTTTCCTGTTCTGCGCTACTTTGCCTTACTTGCTAGTCGTTGCTTGATTGGTCGCGGGAACTGTGGAACCTTAGCGTTCCTGATATTATTATTTTTTTCCATGGTTTATACTGCAATAACTCTGTGAGTATGGGTGGAATTGTTGCTAGACGGTTAAGTCTGAACCGTACTAAGGGCCCCATCTTTGGAGGCATTTATGCTTCACGCCTAGTGATACGTCTCCAACGTATCTATAATTTTTTATTGCTCCATGCTACTTTATCTACTGTTTTGGGCAATATTGGGCTTTATTATCCACTTTTATATTATTTTTGGGACTAACCTATTAATTGGAGGCCCAGCCAGATTTGTTGTTTTATGCCTATTTGGTATTTCAAAGAAAAGGAATATCAAACAAAGTCAAAGCGAGCGAAATCAAGCTGGAGAAGTTATTTTGGAAGGAAACCCACGATGGACTTGGACCCCACGTTAGAAGATACGGGAGATGCTCACGAGGGTGGGCGCCCACCCCTAGGCGCGCCCCTGCCTCATGGGGCCCCGTAGCTCCACCGACGTACTCCTTTCACCCATATATACCTCGTGCCTAAAACTTCCGAACAAAGATTAGATCGGGAGTTCGCGCTGCAAGCCTCGAGCCACGAAAACCAATCGGCACCTGCAAGGGGGAACCATCACCGATGGCCATCTTCATCATCCGGCGCTATCCATGGCGAGGAGGAGTAGTTCACCCTCGGGGCTGAGGGTATGTACAAGTAGCTATGTGTTTGATCTCTCTCTCTCGTGTTCTCTCTCGTGTTCCCTCTATGACACGATCTTGATGTATCCCAAGCTTTGCTATTGTAGTTGGATCTTATGATGTTTCTCCCCCTCTACTCTCTTGTGATGAATTGAGTTTCCCCTTTGAAGTTATCTTATCGGATTGAGTCTTTTATGAGAACACTTGATGTATGTCTTGCCGTGATTATCTGTGGTGACAATGGGATATCATGTGCCACTTGATGTATTTTTTGGTGATCAACTTGCGGGTTTCGTGACATTGGGAACCTATGCATAGGGGTTGGCACACGTTCTTGACTCTCCGATAGAAACTTTGGGGCACTCTTTGAAGTACTTTGTGTTGGTTGGATGAATCTGAGATTTTGTGATGCATATCGTATAATCATGTCCACGGATACTTGAGGTGACAATGGAGTATCTAGGTGACATTAGGGTTTTGGTTGATTTGTGTCTTAAGGTGTTATTCTAGTACGAACTCTTTTATAGATTGATCCGAAAGAATAACTTTGAGGTGGTTTCGTAACCTACCATAATCTCTACGTTTGTTATCCGCTATTAGTGGCTTCGGAGTGACTCTTTGTTGCATGTTGAGGGCTTGTTATATGATCTATCTATGTTATTATTGTTGAGAGAACTTGCACTAGTGAAAGTATGAACCCTAGGCCTTGTTTCCTATCATTGCAATACCGTTTACGCTCACTTTTATCATTAGTTACCTTGCTGTTTTTATAATTTCAGATTACAAAAACCTATATCTACCATCCATATTGCACTTGTATCACCATCTCTTGGCGAACTAGTGCACCTATACAATTTACCATTGTATTGGGTGTGTTGGGGACACAAGAGACTCTTTGTTATTTGGTTGCAGGGTTGCTTGAGAGAGACCATCTTCATCCTCGCCTCCCACGGATTGATAAACCTTAGGTCATCCACTTGAGGAAATTTGCTCTGTCCTACAAACCTGTGCACTTGCAGGCCCAACAACGTCTACAAGAAGAAGGTTGTGTAGTAGACATCAAGCTCTTTTCTGGCGCCGTTGCCGGGGAGGCTAGGTAAGTGAAGGTATATCTTAGATCTTGCAATCGAATCTTTTTGTTTCTTGTTTTAGCACTAGCTTAGTTTATAAAAGAAAACTACAAAAAAATGGAATTGAGTTTGTCTCATACGCTTCATCTTTTTAATATCTTTCGTGAGTATGATGGAAAGGAAAATTGTGCCAAAGTGTTAGAAGAAGAATGCATTAAAATATTTGGCACTAAATATTGAATGATAAGCATGATTGCAATGTTGTTAGTATGAATTCCTTGAATATCCATGATGCTAATGATATGCGAGCCACATGCTTGGGAAGCTATGTTTGATGAAGATGATATTTTCTGTCCCCCAAGCTTTGATGAGCAAATTTACTATGATGAAATCATGCCTCCTATCTATGATGATTATTGTGATGACACGTATGCTTTAAACAATAATGATAACCATGAAACCTGTCATCTTGATCTTAATTTTCAATCACATGATAGTTGTTTTGTTGAGTTTGCTCCCACTATTATTCATGAGAAGAATTTTGCTTATGAGGAGAGTAATAAAATTTGTATGCTAGTAGATCATGAAAAGAACGCTTTAGGTGTTGGTTATATTGTTGAATTCATTCATGATGCTACTGAAAATTATTATGAGGGAGGAATATATACTTGTAGGAATTGCAATAATATCAAGTTTCCTCTCTATGTGCTTAAAATTTTAAAGTTATGCTTGTTTTGCCTTCCTATGCTAGTTGATTCTTGCTCCAATAAGTTGTTTGTTCACAAAATCCCTATGCATAGGAAGTGGGTTAGACTTAAATGTGCTAGTCATATTCTTCATGATGCTCCCTTTATGTTTCAATTCTTATCTTTTTGTTAGCATCATTGAAATCATCATGCCTAGCTAGGGGCGTTAAACGATCGCGCTTGTTGGGAGGCAACCCAATTTTATTTCAGTTTCTTGCTTTTTGGTTCTGTTTAGGAATAAATAATCCATCTAGCCTCTCTTTAGATGTGGTTTTGTGTTTTAATTAGTGTTTGTGCCAAGTAGAACCTTTGGGAAGACTTGGGTGAAGTCTTTATGATCATGCTGTAAAAAACAGAAACATTAGCGCTCACGAGATTAGCTAGAACTTTTTACTGGAGAGTGATATTTAGTTGATTATTTTCTCAGATGATTACTAGACAAATTCCTCAGGTCCACAAATTTATTTTAGAATTTTTGGAGTTCCAGAAGTTTGCGTTAGTTACAAATTACTACAGACTGTTCTGTTTTTGACAGATTCTGTTTTTCGTGTGTTGTTTGCTTATTTTGATGAATCTATGGCTAGTAAAATAGTTTAAAAACCATAGAGAAGTTGTAATACAGTAGGTTTAACTCAAATATAAATAAATAATGAGTTCATTACAGTACCTTGAAGTGGTCTTTTGTTTTCTTTAAGCTAGCAGACTCACGAGTTTTCTATTAAGTTTTGTGTTGTCAAGTTTTCAAGTTGGGTAAAGATTCGATGGACTATGGAATAAGGAGTGGCAAGAGCCTAAGCTTGGGGATGCCCAAGGCACCCCAAGGTAATATTCAAGGATAACCAAGCGTCTAAGCTTGGGGATGCCCCGGAAGGCATCCCCCCTTTCGTCTTCGTTCATCGGTAACTTTGCTTGGAGCTATATTTTTATTCACCACATGATATGTGTTTTGCTTGGAGAATCATGTCATTTTCTTTATCTCTGCTTGCTGTTATTTATATTAGTGTTTTGCATCTCTAGTTTCAATAAAAATGTCAAGGATAGCCTTTGCCATGCTTATTTTGCAAGTATGCATGTTGCTGTTTGAAAACAGAAAGTTTACCGCTGTTGCAAAAATTCCCTAGAAAAGTCAGAGAGTGGTATAATGTTGAATCTTTTTGCATAATGAGCTATGATAAATTTACTACAGTTGGCATTTTAGTTCATAATTTTTGGAGTTAGGGAAGTATTGATACTCTTACATTCTTTACAGACTGTACTGTTTTGGCAGATTGCTGTTATGTTTGCATTGTTTGCGTATGTTTGCTTGTTTAATGATTCTACTTAAGGATAGGGGTATTAAATATGAAGAGGCATTTAGTTTGAAATGTTTAACAATAATGTTAGTGATTTTTTACAGTAGAAAATGATAAGGTTTTGCATTGGTTTATACTAACCTATCTCACGAGTTCTTGTTGAGTTTGGTGTGGATGAAGCTTTTTGAGAAAAAGAGAAACCGTGATATGAGAGGAATTAAGAAGACACAAAAGTTCAAGCTTGGGGATGCCCAAGGCACCCCAAGATAATATTTCAAGAATTATCAAGCATCTAAGCTTGGGGATGCCCCGGTAGGCATCCCACCTTTCTTCTTCAACAACTATCGGTTAGTATCGGTTGAGCCTAAGATTTTGCTTCTTCACATGAGTTGTGCTATCCTTGCAATGTAGTTTTATTTAGCTTTGCTTGCTGTTTGAATACAATACCAAGATCTGAAATTATTAAATGGGAGATTCTTCACATAGTTGCATAATTATTCAACTACTCATTGATCTTCACTTATACCTTCGGAGATAGTTTGTCATTTGCTCTAGTGCTTCACTTATATCTTTTAGAGCACGATGGTAGTTTTATTTTGAATAAATAGATGAACTCTCATACTTCACTTATATTATTTTGAGAGTCTTAAATAGCATGGTAATTTGCTTAAGAATCATAATATGCTAAGCATACAAGATTTGTAAAAATTCTTATGAGTGTGTTGAATACTAAGAAAAGTTTGATGCTTGATAATTGTTTTGAGATATGGAGGTAGTGATATTAAAGTCATGCTAGTTGGGTGATTATGAATTTAAAGAATGCGTGTGTTGAAGTTAGCAAGTCCCATAGCATGCACGTATGGTTAAAGTTGTGTAACAAATTTGAAACATGAAGTGTACTGGCTTGTGCATCCTTATGAGTGGCGGTCGGGGACGGCGATGGTCTTTTCCTACCAATCTATCCCCTAGGAGCATGCGCGTAGTACTTGATTTTGATGACTTCTAAATTTTTGCAATAAGTATATGAGTTCTTTTTACTAATGTTGAGTCCATGGATTATCGCACTTTTACCTTTCCGCCTTTGCTAGCCTCTTGATGCAGTGCATTGCCCTTTCTCACCTTGAGAGTTGGTGCAAACTTAGCGGTGCATCCAAACCCGTGATATGATCGCTCTATCACATAAACCTCCTTATATCTTCCTCGAAACAGCCACCATACCTACCTATTATGGCATTTCCATAGCCATTCGAGATATATTGCCATGCAACTTTCCACCGTTCCGTTTATCATCATCATGACATACTTTACTTTTGTCATATTGCCATTGCATGATCATGTAGTTGACATCGTATTTGTGGCAAAGCCACCATGCATTATTTTTCATACATGTCACTCTTGATTCATTGCACCATCCCGGTACACCACCGGAGGCATTCATATAGAGTCATATCTTGTTCTAGTTTCGAGTTGTAATCCTTATGTTGTAATCAATAGAAGTGTGATGATCATCATTATTAGAGCATTGCCCAAAAAAAAGCAAAAAAAAGAGAAAGGCCAAAAAGAAAAAAAGAAAGGCCCAAAAAAAGAAAATAAATAAAAAGGGCAATGTTAGTATCCTCTTACCACACTTGTGCTTCAAAGTAGCACCTTGTTCTTCATGTAGTGAGTATCATATATTGTGCTTCAAAGTAGCACCATGTTTTTCATATAGTGAGTCTCATAAGTTGTCTTTTTCATACTAGTGGGAATTTTTCATTATAGAACTTGGCTTGTATATTCCTACGACGGGCTACCTCAAATGCCCTAGGTCTTCATGAGCAAGCAAGTTGGATGCACACCCACTAGTTTCCTTTTGTTGAGCATTCATAGCTCTAGTGCATCCGTTGCATGGCAATCCCTACTCCTCATGTTGACATCAATTGATGGGCATCTCCATAGCCCGTTGATTATCCTCGTCAATGTGAGACTTTCTCCTTTTTTGTCTTCTCCACACAATCCCCATCATCATATTCTATTCCACCCATAGTGCTATATCCATGGCTCACGCTAATGTATTGCGTGAAGGTTGAAAAAGTTTGAGATTATTTAAGTACGAAACAATTGCTTGGATTTTCATCAGGGGTATAGAAGTTGGGAACATCTTTGTGTGACGAAAATGAAGCATAGCCTAACTATATGATTTTGTAGGGATGAACTTTCTTTTGCCATGTTATTTTGAGAAGACATAATTGCTTAGTTAGTATGATTGAAGTATTATTATTTTTATGTCAATATGAACTTTTGTCTTGAATCTTTCAGATCTGGATATTCATACCACAATTAAGAAGAATTACATTGAAATTATGCCAACTAGCATTCCACATCAAAATTATCTTTTATCATTTACCTACTCGAGGACGAGCAGGAATTAAGCTTGGGATGCTTGATCGTCTCCAACGTATCTATAATTTTGATTGCTCCATGCTACTTTATCTACTGTTTTGGGCAATATTGGGCTTTATTATCCACTTTTATATTATTTTGGGACTAACCTATTAACGGAGGCCCAGTCCAGTTGTTGTTTTATGCCTATTTCAGTATTTGAAGAAAAGGAATATCAAGCGAAGTCAAAGCAGGCGAAATCAAGCTGGAGAAGTTATTTTGGAAGGAAACCCACCTGATGGACTTGGACCCCACGTCAGAAGATACGGGAGGTGCTCACGAGGGTGGGGGCACGCCCTAGGGGTGGGCGTGCCCCCTGCCTCGCAGGGCCCCCGTAGCTCCACCGACGTACTCCTTTCACCCATATATACCTACGTACCCTAAAACTTCCAGAACAGAGATTAGATCGGGAGTTCCGCCGCCGCAAGCCTCCAGAGCCACGAAAAACCAATCGGCACCCTGCCGGAGGGGAAACCCATCACCGGTGGCCATCTTCATCATCCCGACACTATCCATGACGAGGAGGGAGTAGTTCACCCTCGGGGCTGAGGGTATGTACCAGTAGCTATGTGTTTGATCTCTCTCTCTCTCTCGTGTTCTCTCTCGTGTTCCCTCTATGGCACGATCTTGATGTATCCGAGCTTTGCTATTGTAGTTGGATCTTATGATGTTTCTCCCCTCTACTCTCTTGTGATGAATTGAGTTTCCCTTTGAAGTTATCTTATCGGATTGAGTCTTTTATGAGAACACTTGATGTATGTCTTGCCGTGATTATCTGTGGTGACAATGGGATATCATGTGCCACTTGATGTATGTTTTGGTGATCAACTTGCGGGTTTCGTGACATTGGGAACCTATGCATAGGGGTTGGCACACATTCTTGACTCTCCGATAGAAACTTTGGGGCACTCTTTGAAGTACTTTGTGTTGGTTGGATGAATCTGAGATTGTGTGATGCATATCGTATAATCATGCCCACGGATACTTGAGGTGACAATGGAGTATCTAGGTGACATTAGGGTTTTGGTTGATTTGTGTCTTAAGGTGTTATTCTAGTACGAACTCTTTTATAGATTGATCAGAAAGAATAACTTTGAGGTGGTTTCGTACCCTACCATAATCTCTCGTTTGTTCTCCGCTATTAGTGGCTTGGAGTGACTCTTTGTTGCATGTTGAGGGCTTGTTATATGATCTATCTATGTTATTATTCTTGAGAGAACTTGCACTAGTGAAAGTATGAACCCTAGGCCTTGTTTCCTATCATTGCAATACCGTTTACGCTCACTTTTATCATTAGTTACCTTGCTGTTTTATATTTTCAGATTACAAAACCTATATCTACCATCCAT
Source organism: Aegilops longissima (assembly GCA_021605205.1). NCBI lineage: Eukaryota > Viridiplantae > Streptophyta > Magnoliopsida > Poales > Poaceae > Aegilops > Aegilops longissima. Next base: position 131,851,222 of record CM038680.1, on the reverse strand, counting down.
ATTGCACTTGTATCACCATCTCTTCGCGAACTAGTGCACCTATACAATTTACCATTGTATTGGGTGTGTTGGGGACACAAGAGACTCTTTGTTATTTGGTTGCGGGGTTGCTTGAGAGAGACCATCTTCATCCTCGCCTCCACGGATTGATAAACCTTAGGTCATCCACTTGAGGAAATTTGCTCTGTCCTACAAACATGTGCACTTGCGGGCCCAACAACGTCTACAAGAAGAAGGTTGTGTAGTAGACATCACCTAGCTGAATATTTTGAAATACCTATTAGGCACGAGGAGAAATAAGAAACAACATTGCCCGTGCTTATTTAGATTATAAGAGTATGCTAGCGCATGATTTTCTTGTTAAGAGTCACGAAGGGGAGCTCAAATATAAATTGTACTTTGATAAACATCACCCTGAGACTATTACTTTGCTGCTCCCTCTTTGTTTAACTTGTCTATAGGTCCTTACATTGTTCCGTGGGGCTATTCAAGCCTATCGGAATCCTGCACCAGCCCCAGAACCGGAACCACAAGATGAGCCTCCTCGACAATATGTTTATTCTAGGGATCCTGAGGCGGTTGCCAGCCAGTGGCAGTCAGAGTCCTCTTCATCACATTATGATCCCAACTATTCTTCATCGCAGTACGACCCCAGCTACACCTATGGGTATCCGCCAGGCTATCCCTGGCAATAGACCAACTTAGGCCAAAAGCCTAAGCTTGGGGAAGTACGTATTTCCCACCGACATTACATGTATGTTCACACACACTCATTGCTAGATGTCGGTGCTCATACTCTTTCACTGTAATATCCATGCTAGTTTATTTCCTTTTTCCTGCTTTCTTCTTGTGTGTTTAATAAACCTTAGAAAAACCAAAAAAAAATTAGTAGTAGTTTATTTTTCCTGCTGTAGTAGTAATAATTAAAATGAAAACCCAAAAAAATATTTCCCATTCTTCTTTTGCTTGTTGGGAGCTCTCCCGTGTAAATAGTTTTTATTTCTTTTCTTTTCTTTGGGGGTCAGTAGGAGAAGACCATGATTAAATTGTTGAAGTGGCTCTTATATGCATCATTGTTGATTTAACCAAGAGCCCATATTGCCTTGTCTTCTCCTATTTATTGAATGCTCGCAGATTCCAGCTTAGTCCAATGCACGTGCGCTCTTATTATTATTCACATCGTTTGGTTGTGCAAGTGAAAGGCAATTATGATGATATATGATGGACTGGCTGAGATGGGAAAAGCTGGTATGAACTCGACCTCTTTTGTTTTTGTAAATATGATGAGTTCATCGTTCTTGATTCAACTTATTATGAATAAACATGTTTGCAATGACAATTAGAGATCATAGTTGCTTGTGCCATGCTTGATTAGCTATGAGTTATAATGGTTCACCTTGCGTGCCAACATGCTATTAAAATGGTTGTGATGTGGTATGATGGGGTGGTATCCTCCTTTAAATGATTTAAGTGACTTGACTTGGCACATGTTCACGCATGTAGTTGAAACAAATCAACATAGCCTTCACGATATTTATGTTCAAGGTGGATTATATCCTACTCATGCTTGTATTCAATGTTTATTAATTTTAATGCATGTTCATATTTGTTGTCGCTCTCTAGTTGGTCGCTTCCAGTCTTTTGCTAGCCTTCACTTGTACTAAGCGGGAATCTTGCTTGTGCATCAATCCCTTAAACCCCAAAGTTATTCCATATGAGTCCACCATACCTTCCTATATGCGGTATCTACCTGCCGTTCCAAGTAAATTTGTATGTGCCAAACTCTAAACCTTCAAATAAGCATTCTGTTTTGCATGCTCGAATAGCTCATATATCAACTAGGGTTGCCCTTATCTTCCGTGTTAGGCGGGTTATTCTCAAGAGGAGTGGACTCCGCTCCTCACTCACGAGAAAATGGCTGGTCACCGGGATGCCTAGTCCCATGCTTTATGCAAACTAAATCAAAATAATTGCAAACAAAATTCCCCCTGGGACCCGTTGAATGTTGAAGGCACTCGTTGTTTCGAGCAAGCCATGGATTGATGCTTGTGGAGGAGGGGGAGTATAAACTTTACCATTCTGTTTGGGAACCGCATATAGTTTGTTTAGCATGGAAGATATCGTCATCTCTTAGTTGTTATGTTGACAATGAAAGTATGCCGCTCAAAATATAATTTATCTCTATTTCAAAATCGAGCTCTGGCACCTCTACAAATCCCTGCTTCCCTCTGCGAAGGGCCTATCTATTTACTTTATGTTGAGTCATCACCCTCTTATTAAAAGCACTAGCTAGAGAGCACAGCTGTCATTTGCATTCATTACTGTTTAATTTATATCGGGTATGACTATGATTGGATCTCTTTTACCATGAATTACAATGTCTAGTCAGTCCTTGATCTTTAAAGGTGCTCTGCATTTATGTTTTGCGGTCTCAGAAAGGGCTAGCTAGATACCATCTTGTTATATCATATTATGATTATTTTGAGAAAGTGTTGCCATCTGAGAGTTATTATTATGGCTTGCTAGCTGATTATGTTATTGATATGAGTAAACATCAGACCTAGGAGTTATTGCAAATGTGGTTAGTTATGATCTTTGCTAAAAACCTGAAGCTGGCTTGACATAGGTACAACAACAAGAGCAAGCGAGTTTGTAAAGTTTTCTTTTCTCTTTCGGTTTGTCAACTGAATTGCTTGAGGACAAGCAAGGGTTTAAGCTTGGGGAGTTGATACCTCTCCATCGTATCTACTTTTCCAAACACTTTTGCCCTTGTTTTGGACTCTAACTTATATGATTTGAATGGAACTAACCGGATTGTGTTGTTTTTTGAGAATTGCCATGATGTTGTTTTATGTGCGAGAAAGCGAAGTTCTCGGAATGACACGAAACTCCACGGAATATCTTAGAATAAATAATAAAAATCCTGCCAAAGATGAAGACCGGGGCCCACACCACATCCCACGAGGTGGGGCGCCCCCCTCTGGCGCCCCCCCTCTGGCGCGCCCCTACCTCGTGGGCCCCCAGGAGACCCTCAGCGCCAACTCCAACTCTATATATTGGCTTTGGGAGAAAAAAATCAGGAGAAGAAATCATCGTGTTTTACGATCTGAGCCGCCGCCAAGCCCTAATCTCTCTCGGGAGGCTGGTGCAGGTCCGTTCGGGGCTCCGAGAGGGGATTCGCCGCCGTCGTCATCATCAACCATCCTCCATCACCAATTTCATGATGCTCACCGCCGTGCGTGAGTAATTCCATCGTAGGCTTCTTTGGGCGGTGATGGGTTGGATGAGATTTATCATGTAATCGAGTTAGTTTTGTTAGGGTTTGATCCTAGTATCCACTATGTTACGAGATTGATGTTGCTATGACTTTGCTATGCTTAATGCTTGTCACTAGGGCCCAAGTGCCATGATTTCAGATCTGAACCTATTATGTTTTCATGAATATATGTGAGTTCTTGATCCTATCTTGCAAGTCTATAGTCACCTACTATGTGTTATGATCCGGCAACCCAGTGACAATAATCGGGACCACTCCGGTGATGACCATAGTTTGAGGAGTTCATGTATTCACTATGTGCTAATGCTTTGTTCGGTTCTCTACTAAAAGGAGGCCTTAATATCCCTTAGTTTCCAATAGGACCCGCTGCCACGGAGGGTAAGACAAAAGATGTCATGCAAGTTCTTTTCCATAAGCACGTATGACTATATTGAATACATGCCTACATTATATTGATGAATTGGAGCTAGTTACATGTCACCCTATGTTATGACTGTTACATGACGAACCGCATCGGCATAATTATCCATCAACGATCCGGTGCCTCTGAGCTTTCCATATCTGGTTCTCGCTTATTTACTTTTCCGTTTCTCTTGTTACAATCACTACAAAAATACCAAAAATTACTTTTGCTGTCTTTACTTTTGTTACCGTTACCACCACTATCATATTACTTTGCTACTAAACACTTTGCTGCAGATACTAAGTTTCCAGGTGTGGTTGAATTGACAACTTAGCTGCTAATACTTGAGAATATTCTTTGGCTCCCCTTGTGTTGAATCAATAAATTTGGGTTCAATACTCTACCCTCGAAAACTGTTGCGATCCCCTATACTTGTGGATTATCAATAGGGAACAACTTTCATTTTCTCTTTATCTTCTGCAGTGGTCGGGCATTGAGTCTGACTCAACTTCACAACTTGTAACGTAGGCAAGAACCCTTTCTTTGCTCGATCCATTTTGAACTTCTTCAAAACTTTATCAAGGTATGTGCTTTGTGAAAGTCCAATCAAGCGTATTGATCTATCTCTATAGATCTTGATGCCCAATATATAAGCAGCTTCACCGAGGTCTTTCATTGAAAAACTCTTATTCAAGTATCCTTTTATGCTATCCAGAAATTCTATATCATTTCCAATCAACAATATGTCATCCACATATAATATTAGAAATGCTCTGAGCTCCCACTCACTTTCTTGTAAATCTGAGGCTTCTCCAAAAGTCCGTATAAAACCATATGCTTTGATCACACTATCAAAACGTTTATTCCAACTCCGAGATGCTTGCACCAGTCCATAAATAGATCGCTAGAGCTTCCACACTTTGTTAGCATCCTTTGGATCGATAAAACCTTCAGGTTGCATCATATACAACTCTTCTTCCAGAAATCCACTCAGGAATGCAGTCTTTACATCCATTTGCCAAATTTCATAATTATAAAATGCGGCAATTGCTAACATGATTCGGACGGACTTAAGCATCGCTACGGGTGAGAAGGTCTCATCGTAGTCAACTCCTTGAACTTGTCGAAAACCTTTCGCAACAAGTCGAGCTTTGTAGACAGTAATATTACCATCAGTGTCAGTCTTCCTCTTGAAGATCCATTTATTCTCTATGGCTTGCCGATCATCGGGCAAGTCAACCAAAGTCCACACTTTGTTCTCATACATGGATCCCATCTCGGATTCCATGGCCTCAAGCCATTTCGCGAAATCTAGGCTCGTCATCGCTTCCTCATAGTTCGTAGGTTCATCATGGTCAAGTAACATGACCTCCAGAACTGGATTACCGTACCACTCCGGTGCGTATCTTACTCTGGTTGACCTACGAGGTTTGGTAGTAACTTGATCTGAAGTTATATGATCATCATCATTAACTTCCTCACTAGTTCGTGTAGGAGTCACAGGAACAGATTTCTGTGATGAACTACTTTCCAATAAGGGAGCAGGTACAGTTACCTCATCAAGTTCTACTTTCCTCCCACTCACTTCTTTCGAGAGAAACTCCTTCTCTAGAAATGATCCATTCTTAACAACGAATGTCTTGCCTTAAGATCTGTGATAGAAGGTGTACGCAACAGTCTCCTTTGGGTATCCTATGAAGACACATTTCTCCGATTTGGTTTCGAGCTTTATCGAGGTTGAAGCTTTTTCACATAAGGATCACAGCCCCAAACTTTCGAGAAGCGACAACTTGGGTTTCTTGCCAAACCACAGTCCATAAGGTGTCGTCTCAGCGGTTTAGATGGTGCCCTATTTCACGTGAATACAGATTGTCTCTAAAGCATAACCCCAAAGCGATAGCGGTAAATCAAGTAAGAGACATCATGGATCGCACCATATCTAATAAAGTCTTGATTCTGACGTTCGGACACACCATTACGTTGTGGTGTTCGGGTGGCGTGAGTTGCAAAACTATTCCACATTGTTTCAAATGAAGACCAAACTCGTAACTCAAATATTCTCCTCCACGATCGGATCGTAGAAACTTTATTTTCTTGTTACGATGATTTTCCACTTCACTCTGAAATTCTTTTAACTTTTCAAATGTTTCAGGACTTATGTTTCATCAAGTAGATATACCCATATCTGCTCAAATCATCTGTGAAGGTGAGAAAATAACGATACCTCCGCCATGAGCCTCAACATTCATCGGACCACATACATCAATATGTATGATTTCCAACAAATCTGTTGCTCGCTCCATTGTTAGGAGAAGCGGCGTTTTAGTCATCTTGCCCATGAGGCATGGTTACATAAGTACCAAGTGATTCATAATCAAGTGATTCCAAAAGTCCATCAAAATGGAGTTTCTTCATCGCTTTACACCAATATGACCCAAATGGCGATTGCCACAAATATGTTTCACTATCATTATCAACTCTACATATTTTGGCTTAAATATTATGAATATGTGTGTCACTACTATAGATATTCAACAAAAATATACCACTCTTCAAGGGTGCATGAACATAAAAGATATTACTCATATAAATAGAACAACCATTATTCTCGATTTAAATGAATAACCGTCTCGCATCAAACAAGATCCAGATATAATGTTCATGTACGCGGCACCAAATAACAATTATTGGTCTAAAACTAATCCGAAGGTAGATGTAGAGGTAGCGTGCCATTGCGATCACGTCGACTTTGGAACCATTTCCCACGCGCAGACGACACCTCGTCCTTAGCCAATCTTAAGCAATCCGTAGTCCTTGTTTCGAGTTGCAAATATTAGCAACAGAACCAGTATCAAATACCCAGGCACTGTTGCGAGCATTAGTAAGGTACACATCAATAACATGTATATCCCATATACCTTTGTTCACCTTGCCATCCTTCTTATCCGCCAAATACTTGGGGCAGTTCCACTTCCAGTGACCAGTCCCTTTGTAGTAGAAGCATTCAGTCTCAGGCTTAGGTCCAGACTTGGGCTTCTTCACTTGAGTAGCAACTTGCTTGCCATTCTTCTTGAAGTTCTCCTTCTTCCCTTTACCCTTTTTCTTGAAACTGGTCTTGTTGACCATCAACACTTTGCGCTTTCTTGATTTCTACCTCTGCAGCCTTTAGCATTGCGAAGAGCTCGGGAATTGTCTTATCCATCCCTTGCATATTATAGTTCATCATGAAGCTCTTGTAGCTTTGTGGCAGTGATTGAAGAATTCTGTCAATGACACTATCATCAGGAACATTAACTCCAAGTTGAATCAATTGATTGTTATACCCACACATTTTGAGTATATGCTCACTGACAGAACTATTCTCCTCCATTTTGCAGCTGTAGAACTTATTGGAGACTTCATATCTCTCAATCCGGGCATTTGCTTGAAATATTAACTTCAACTCCTGGAACATCTCATATGCTCCATGACGTTCAAAACGTCATTGAAGTCCCGGTTCTAAGCCATAAAGCATGGCACACTAAACTATCGAGTAGTCATCAGCTTTGCTCTGCCAGACGTTCATAACATCTGGTGTTCCTCCTGCAGCAGATTTCGCACCTAGCGGTGCTTCCAAGACATAATTCTTCTGTGCAGCAATGAGATAATCCTCAAGTTACGGACCCAGTCCATGTAGTTTCTACCATCATCTTTTAACTTAGCTTTCTCTAGGAACGCATTAAAATTCAACGGAACAACAGCACGGGCCATCTATCTACAACAACATAGACATGCAAAATACTATCAGGTACTAAGTTCATGATAAATTAAAATTCAATTAATCAAATTACTTAAGAACTCCCACTTAGATAGACATCCCTCCAATCATCTAAGTGATCACGTGATCCAAATCAACTAAACCATGTCCGATCATCACGTGAGATGGAGTAGTTTTCAATGGTGAACATCACTATGTTGATCATATCTATTATATGATTCACGCTCGACCTTTCGGTCTCAGTGTTCTAAGGCCATATCTGCATATGCTAGGCTCGTCAAGTTTAACCCGAGTATTGTACATGTGCAAAACTAGCTTGCACCCATTGTATGTGAACATAGAGCTTATCACACTTAATCATCACGTGGTGTCTCGGCACGACGAACTGTAGCAACGGTGCATACTCAGGGAGAACACTTGTACCTTGAAATTTAGTGAGGGATCATCTTATAATGCTACCATCAATCAAAGCAAAATAAGATGCATAAAGGATAAACATCACATGCAATCAATATAAGTGATATGATATGGCCATCATCATCTTGTGCCTTTGATCATCATCTCCAAAGCACCGTCATGATAACCATCATCACCGGCACGACACCTTGATCTCCATCGTAGCATCGTTGTCGTCTCGCCAACTATTGCTTCTACGACTATCGCTATCGCTTAGTGATAAAATAAAGCAATTACATGACGATTGCATTTCATACAATAAAGCGACAACCATATGGCTCCTGCCAGTTGCCGATAACTCTGTTACAAAACATGATCATCTCATACAATAAAATTTAGCATCATGTCTTGACCATATCACATCACAACATGCCTTGCAAAAACAAGTTAGACGTCCTCTACTTTGTTGTTGCAAGTTTTACGTGGCTGCTACGGGCCGAGCAAGAACCATTCTTACCTAGGCATCAAAACCACAATGATTTTTCGTCAAGTATGTGATGTTTTAACCTTCAACAAGGACTGGGCGTAGCCACACTCAATTCAACTAAAGTTGGATAAACTGACACCCGCCAGCCACCTGTGTGCGAAGCATGTCGGTCGAACTAGTATCGCGTAAGCGTACGCGTAATGTCCGTCCAGGCCGCTTCATCCAACAATACCGCCGAATCAAAGTATGACATGCTGGTAAGCAGTATGACTATTATCGCCACAATTCATTTGTCTTCTACTCATGCATATAACATCTATGCATAAACCTGGCTCGGATGCCACTGTTGGGTAACGCAGTAATTTCAAAAAAAATCCTACGCACACGCAAGATCTATCATGGTGATGCATAGCAACGATAGGGAAGAGTGTTGTCCACGTACCCTCGTAGACCGCGGAAGTGTTATGACAACGCGGTTGATCTAGTCGGACATCTTCATGATCCGACCAATTCTATTACTGGAAGTATGGCATCTCTGCGATCAGCACACGTTCAGCTCGGTGACGTCCCATGAACTCTCGATCCAGCTGAGTGTCGAGGGAGAGCTTCGTCAGCACGACGGTGTGATGACGGTGATGATAAAGCTACCGGCGCAGGGCTTCGCATAAGCACTACGACGATATGACCGAGGTGGGTTATGGTGGAGGGGGGCACCGCACACGGCTAAGACAATGATCAACTTGTGTGTCTATGGGGTGCCCCCTCCCCTGTATATAAAGGAGGGGAGGAGGAGGCCGGCCGGCACTCATGATGCGCCTCAAGGGGGGATTCCTACTCCTACTAGGAGTAGGTTTTCCCCCTTTCCTAGTCATAATAGGAGGGGGAAGGAAGGGGGAGAGGAGAAGAAGGAAAGGGGGGTCGGCCACCTTCCCAATTCGGATTGGGCTTGGGGTGGGGGCGCCCCCACCTATTGGCCGCCTCCTCTCTCTCCCACTAAAGCCCATTGTCGGTGTCAAAACCGGCGGATCTCGGGTAGGGGGTCCCGAACTGTGTGTCTAGGCGGATGGTAACAGGAGACAAGGGACACGATGTTTTTACCCAGGTTCGGGCCCTCTCGATGGAGGTAAAACCCTACTCCTGCTTGATTAATATTGATGATATGGGTAGTACAAGAGTGGATCTACCACGAGATCAGAGAGGCTAAACCCTAGAAGCTAGCCTATGGTATGATTGTTGTTCGTCCTACGGACTAAAACCCTCTAGTTTATATAGACACCGGATAGGGTTAGGGTTACATAGAGTCGGTTACAACGGTAGGAGATCTACATATCCATATCGCCAAGCTTGCCTTCCACGCCAAGGAAAGTCCCATCCGGACACGGGACAAAGTCTTCAATCTTGTATCTTCATAGTCCAGGAGTCCGGCCAACGGTGATAGTTCGGTTTATCCGGACACCCCCTAATCCAGGACTCCATCAGTAGCCCCTGAACCAGGCTTCAATGACGACGATTCCGACGCGCATATTGTCTTCATCATTGCAAGGCGGGTTCCTCCTCCGAATACTTCATAGAAGATTTTGAACACAAGGATTGTGTCCGCTCGCAAAACAAGTTCCACATACCACCGTAGAGAGAATAAACTTTGCAGATCTGCTGGCGTATTCAGCGTGACATCACACCACGGCCGGGCCTTTATCTGAATCATTTTTACTGTTCCACCTCGGTAGCGTTTAGCGGCGGTTTCCTTAGCACGTCTTATCGGGCGAAGATCGTGCCCCCTTATTCGGGATTCCCATCAATACGGACGTGGGTAACCCAACGCGCCATTGATTACGGCGCTTGGGAGATAGCGAGTTTTACCGGTGGCGGGGACACATAGCCGCTCGTCCATATAAGGGATAAGGATCCACCTTTTAACCTATGCCTTCTTCCTCCTTTGCTCATCCATTTCCTTTTCGAGCTCCAGCGCCCAAGTCCGCACATCCCTCCTCAACCTTCTCCAGCCATGTCCGGAGGCGGGAGGCAAGTGGATGGTCTCCTCCGTCACGGAGGGACAAGTCAAAAAGCTGCGGAAGGCGGATACTTGTCCGGTGACATCACGCACCGGCTCCCCAACGAGGGCAGCTCATTCCCACCCCAGGCCCCATGAGAGGGTGGTGTTCCTCACCACTTCCTCCATGGACTAGGTTTTCCACTTCACCCATTTGTCAAGGGGCTCATGTTCTACTACAGCACTGGGTTTCCACGATCTAGCCCCAATTTCATCCTCAACATCTCGGCATTCATCGTGGTGTGCGAGGCCTTTCTCGCATCCAGCCCCACCCGACATGGTGAAGACCTTCAATGTCAAGCCGAAGGTAGTGGGCGGCCGCCAAGCCAGTGCGGAGGTGCCATGGTTGGCAAGATGGCCAAAGTCCTATGGCTCGAGGCTCCTTTGTGGAGACCGTGAAGGGGTGGCAATCGGGTGGTTCTACATCACCGAGAGCAGCGACCCTAAATGGGCAGCGGCCCCAATTCAGATCTGGTTTCCCTACGCGGCTCACCTCTTGGAAAGAGACGGGCCTGACGTGGGGTAATCCGGAAGAGCTGACCGGACTCCAAACCTGCATGCAAACACTGGTGGACAAGAATCTCAGGCTTGTCAATGTAGTCGAGTTATGCTCATCCGCCGGATCCTCCCATGCCAACAACGGGCCTTCAAATTGTGGGAGTTCGATCCGGCACAGCACCAAACTCTGAAAAGGCTCTTGACACTACGTGCGAAGATGCACGGAAGGTCTTATTCAAGCGCCGAGGCTCCCACATCGCGACCGAAGATCGCGGATTCAGCTCGCAGCGCCAAGCTACGAGGTAAGCTATTTTACCCTTCTGGGACTCTTGTTTTCATAGTTTGACTCTATGTGGGATCTAAACTCCCTTACCTTTGACAGATCTGGCGTAACACGTCCAGGCAGGTTAAGCTGTCCGACTTCCTTGCGGAAGACCAGCGGACGCCCGCTTGAGCGGGGCTCTGGCTCCGACACCTCACGTGGTGCGGAGAAGAAGGCCAAGAAGAAGGCCACGGGACTCGAAGGCGCCCGGCGCCGGTGTTGTCGGACTCATCGTCAAGCGACTGAGGCGGAATCCTCCCCGAGGGCGGGAGGAGGAAGAAAGCCTCTCCCCGGGGAGAGAAGAAAAAGGAAGGCCGCCCCATTGGAGAGGCGGAGGGTCAAGAAAGGAAGGACCCTTCCTCGGACTTCTCCACCAACGCCGACAACGATGAGGAGGAGTGGCCACCAAGGGCCAAGCCCCTGGCGAGATCGTAAGTGTCCGGACTCCGGAATAGCTCATGACTTTTTATTTGCCGCATAGTGTCTTTTAACGCCGAATATAACCATGTAGCCCGCCCAAGGACGAGCTCGCCGCTTCATCGAGCGGCTCCCTGGATTCGTCGGATGTGAATAGCACTTCACTTCCGACCGCCTCCTCTCCTCGTGACGCAGATGACACCGCGGTGGAGTCCCAAAAGGGGCCCATCCAGGAGGAGGTGGTCCTGGAGGCGCCGCAAGGCGACCTCCCGGACTCCGGGCGCAAAGGGGACGAGACCCCAGAGGGCTCTAAGTCCGGCCTCTGTGCCGGACTCCGTACCAGAACCTTCAGTGGTTCCGAAGTCTGGCAAGCGGCCCCTTCGTAAGAAGGGCAAGGCTATGACGCTGGTGACCTCCGTCCATCCCGAGGCACGGATAGCTTCTTTGGAGGCGCTAAGCGCCTCCATCGACAAGGAGCACCGCCTTTGTTATGAGTGTGGTGATCCGAGAAAGTTTAGTCCGCCAAGAGCGGGCTGGTGAAGCTTTGTACCAGCCTTCTAACGGGCTTTGAGGTAAGTTTAGAATATGTAAAAATATTACCGCATAGGCGGTAGCCCCTAATGCTTAGTTCGATTGTTGGAAAGAAAAGCGGATGAGGATTTAAAAGATATCTGTGAGGAGTCTAACATAAGTATGTCAACATGGGAATGCAGGCTTATTTCTTGACCTCTGCCGCCTGCATGATCATGGAGGTCAATGCATTGAAGCGAGCCTCGGCGGTCCGAGAACGAGCTCGGCCTTGCCAAGAAGCAGCTCAAGGACAAGGAAGGTAAGTAATACCTTGTAGAAAGGATTTGGTTGCTGTAAGTGCATCTAGTGCCACCCCTAGTTGGTTTTGGAGTATTGACGACAAATGTGGTTGAGGGACTAATGCGTTTGTGAGAATTGCAGGATAACGCGGTAGTGTCCCTCATTGATTCGGTTTACCTACGGAGATGACCCTAAAATGTATGAAGACATTGAAGACAATGGTGGTATGTGAAGATATTCACATTGAAGACTATGACATGAGAAGACATTGAGTGAAGACTATGGAGCGCGAAGACTGTATCGTCTCGTTGTTTCCTTTTCTTCTTTGTTGAGTCATAGGAACCACCGTACTGTTAAGTCGGGTCCAAGTGATCATAGTCAGAATGACTGAAGTGATGCTCAAGCCAAATCCTATGTCTTCGAACGAAGACAATGAGAGCAAAACTTATCCAGAGCTGGATGAGTCAGCTTTGCTTGTGGCCCAAGTAAAGTTGTCGTGTGTGTTTGAAATATGACCGTTGGAACACGTGTCAGTTCCTTAGTGACCCAGGGTCATTTCGGACATAACAGGTCGGGTTGCCTAGTGGCTACAAATATCCCACCCCCTACACCATAAATTGGTGGCTGCTCAGAGTTAGTGCATGGCTTTTGTCGTTTGAGAGCAACCCACCTCGAAGCCTTTGAGAGAGAGAAATCCTTGCGAGGACAAAGCCCAAAACACCGAGCCAAAGAGTGTTAGGCATCACAAGTTTTTCATGCTGTGTGACACGAAGACTTATTACACTTGAGGACTGTGAATCCTCCGGCCGGTTAGGCGTCGCGTTCTAAGCATCCAAGAGTCATTGTGGAGTGCCGGTGAGCGTCGTGCTGTGAAGGTTTGAAGTCTACCTTGAAGACTTACGAGTGATTAGGCGAGGACTGTGTGTCCTTAGCTCAAGGGAATAAGGTGAAGGCGGTCTTGAGTTGAATCTCAGCCTCCCTAACCAGATGTACAGTTGTCACAGCAACTGGAACTGGTCCAACAAATCCTCAGTCTTCAACAAGTGACTGGTTCTATCCCTTCCCTCCTTTACCTTGAGTTTGTCTTCGTGAAGTCGTTGCTTATATGCCTTATCTGTTTGACTTCATTGCTTGACTTCTATTGTTGTTTGGCTTCATACTATCTTCCATCCTGATCCTTACTACCTAGCTGTCGTTAGTCATTGTACGTTCACATTATTGCATACTTGACTATGGCTTGCTTGTAGTAGTTTATCTTCCGCTGCATATCAATTAGGTCATTTCTATTCTTTGTCTTCGAAACATCCATGTTTTGAAGACTTTCCTAAAAATCGCCTATTCACCCCCCTCTAGTCGATAACTAGCACTTTCAATTGGTATCGAGCAAGGTACTCCCTTGTTACGTGTGATTGGTTTAACCACACGGAGTTTTAGCTATGTCATTGCGGGGATAATCAAAGTCTCCGCTGCTTGCCCGTGTTCGATGGGCCGACTATCCCTCTTGGAAGAATAAGATGTGCATGCATCTTGAAGCCATTGATGTCGACCTACGGTATGTCGTCAGAACGGCGTTTCTAAATCTGGTGAAGGTGTCACCCCTATCGATGTCAAGAAGTTCATTCAAGCTGGACTCAAGCGCAAAGAACATCATCTGTGGTCATCGACCAAAGGACAAGATATGGCCGTGTGAGTGCTCTGGAAGCGTCAAAGCTAGTGCAGGGACTGGCTATCCAAGGTCAACGAAGGCGTCTCAACCCGAGAGATCAAAGGATCGGTGTTCTTCGCAACCTCTTCAACCGCTTCAAGAGAAAGCGACAATGAAAATGTCCAGCTCACGTTTGATCGCCTCATCGACATCACAAATGAGCTTCATGCTCTCGGCGCCGAGAAGGTCACCAAGCATGAAATCGTCAAGACACTCTGAGATCACTTGACAACTCTTTTGACACCCTTGCCCTCATGATACAAAACGTCCGACTTCAAGACACTCGATCCGTCGATATACTTGAGAGGCTCAACACACATGAGTTCGACTATACGAGAAAAGAGATATCTATGGTCCCAACTATGGCGAACTTCGCGCTTTGAAGGCAAAAGTTGTTTCCTCATCGAAGAAGAATCATTGTGGTTACGATGATCCACGAAGACATTGGAAAGGAACTTGCTATGCTTGTGAAGAAGTTCGAAGTTCACTAGGAAGAAAGGCTTGAAAGTCTTCACGATCCAGCTCAAGAGATGATGAAGCTTCCACTCATGACTACAAGAAGAGAACTGTCACAAGTGCAAGAAAACTGGACACTATATCTACGAGTGTCCACGGTGGGACAATGAGAAGAAGAAGAAGAAGAAGAGCAAGGAATATGATTACGATGACAAGAAAAGAAGAAATCTTCAAAGTCTTCTTTCAAGTCCTCATCAAAGTCTTCATCTCATAAGAAGAGCTCATCGGCAAGGCTCGAGCTTTTGTTGGCAAGGAAATGGATTAGGAGGAGGAGTGCATACGAGGAGGTGGAGGTGGAGTCGAAGAGGAGTCCGACCAGGCGTTGCAAGTCGGCCTTAGCCACGACCTATGTTGCCAAGTCCATCTTCAACATGAAGACAATGACTTCTACACCAACGTTGAAGGCGATGACAAGGGCGACCCTGCTCCCACCTCTTGCTTCATGGCACGCGGTGCCAAGGTAAATCACGTGATGCTTACTTTCAAACATCAAGTGAAGATGACTCTGATTGTGAATCAAACCCAGCTACAAAACACTTGCTAAAATTGCAACCGAACAACAAAGAGCTATGGAACATACTCAAAAACTGTTAGACAAAAGCGATGACTGTTGGGACGCGAAATGACACATTCACGGTCCTTAGTTGAAGACATTAAAATCTTCATGCTAGGTACCAAGAACTTGAAAGTCGTCATGAATCGCTCTCAACTACTCATGAAAAGCTCTCCTATGATTATCTTCAAAGGAAGCAAGAGCTTGAGAAATTGAGAGCGGCTCATGAAGATCTTCAAAAGAGAATGAGTCACTTTGCGCTCAGCAGATCAGTTCCGCTTCAGGATGGATTTGAACCACCATGTCTAAAATGTCTTGGCGTGATATCGCTACCTCTGTTCTTTGAATGTTCAAGCTGCTGCATTGTTGCATTGTCTTCAACTACTAATGTGGTAACTAACCCTCTCGAGGAGGATACCACTGCTATTCTTGATGAAAATGCTAGGTTGAAGACATTGCTTGAAACAGGATGTATAAAAGTGCGAAAGGGCATCGGACACTTTGTGATGTCCTCAAAAGCAGATTCTGAACGAAACCCTAGGAAAGAGGGTGTTGGGTTGAGAGGAAAATGAATGTTGATGGTTCCTCTTGGAAGCTTTGAGCGGTATATCAAAACCACATGGGTTGCTGCAAAGGGACCTTGAGTGGATCCATCCACCTTATCTGGCTTTACTGTGCTAACCCTATTATCATTGATGAATCCTTTGATGCAAACTATAAGTTGTTCAAGAATCGAGAATGGTGAAGTGTTTGCGGTATATTGGTACTAACTGCAGGAATGGACCGCCTATGAAGAAGATCTGGGTTCCCAAAAGTTGTCTTGAGAATCTTCCTAGTGAATGTCATCATGACACACACAGGAAGAAGACAAACCCAGACCAAAGGCGTCATATGGTCCAAAGGCTTCATACTGACCGAGGACTCACTGAGTCACCCTAACGCCAATGTTTTGCAGGAAACCGTACTCAAATTTATGAATATGGCGTGTGTCTTCAAACCGCTATGTTCATAGAACTAAGAACTTTTACGCTTATTCATATGAGTATCATTCATCTCCTGCAAGGCTATTTGCTAGGGCTCCAAAGCCGAAATTCTCAGATCTGCACTTAGACTCATTGCTTCTAAGCCACCCCGAAGATGTGGGTGGTTAAGAAGAATTAACTCTCTTTTGCAGGAAAGGGTCTCGGCCGAAAATCAAAGGCGTCGATGCTATTCTTTGGGGACCTAAAACATCTTGTAGGGCACAAGATCAAATGCCCAAATGGTCTCACTATGTATTTTGTTCTGAATCGTTTGCCATTCATCCTATCAGTCCTAATCTTGATTTAAGCTTCAATAATCCACTTTCCGTCAAATGTTTATGCTTCACAATGCTCTTGGTGAAGCCTATCCCCTAACTGCATCTTGTAGGGTATGACACCTCATGCTTGAGAATGGATTATGGACGGTGGATGCACTAATCATATATTTGGTGATCGAAGTCTTCTCATGGACTCAACCTTCGTCCATCGGACAAGAGTCACATCACATTTCTTGACCTTTGGTAAAAGCAAGGTATTGGGTCTAGGTAGAGTTGCAATCTCAAAGGATCAACACATGGATAAAGTGATGCTTGTTGAATCCCTTGGGTTCAACTTGATGTACGTCTCAATGCTTTGTGACTTGAACATGATTGTGATATTTGGAAAATATCGTTGTCTTGTACTAATGGAATCTGACAAGTCTCTAGTCTTTGAAGGGTATAGGAAAGATGATCTATATATGGTAGATTTCTCGGCAGGTCCACGACTTGCCGTATGTCTTCTTGCAAAAGCTTGAATCTTGGCTCTGGCATCGGAGGTGGGGCATCTTGGCATGAGGAACTTACACACACTCGCCAAGAAGAAGCATGTCATAGGCATCGAAGGTGTCAAGTTCAAGAAGGATCATTTGTGTGGTGCTGCGAAGCTGGAAAGATGACTAGGGCAAAGCACCCTCGAAGACAATCATGGCGACATCTCAACCCTTGAGCTGTTACACATGGATTTGTTTGGCCCTACTCATTACTCTACCCTCACAACAACTGCTTGTCTCTATGGCCGTCATTGTTGATGACTACTCAAGATACACATGGGTGCACATAATTCTCTACAAGGCTGAAGTGCAAGATGTCTTGGACGCAACCATAATCGAGCAATGAACAATTATGGTGTCAAGATCAAGCATATCGAAGTGATAATGGCATTGAGTTCAAGAACACGACTTGATCTTTATCTGGATACCATGGGAATCACTCATGAGTTCTCTGCTCCATACACACCTCGGCAAAATGGCATCGTGGGCGCAAGAACAGAACCCTCATTGAGATGGCTCGAACGATGCTCGGCGAGTACAAGACACCAAGAAAGTTACGGCACGAAGCCATTGATACAGACTTGTCATGTCATCAACCGTGTTTATATCCATAAGCTTTTCAACAAAACATCCTATGAGCTCCTTCTTGGCAAGAAGCCAAATGTCCTACTACTTGAGTATTTGGGGCTAAGTCTGGATCAAGGATCCCCATCACAAGTCAAAATTTGAACCCAAAGCTCACGAAGGCTTCATGCTCGATTCGGAAAGGACTCACACTCTCTGAGTCTTCAATCTTTATCTCTACAAAATCGTCGAAGCTGTAGATGTGCGATTTGATGAAACCAATGGCTCACAAAGAGAGTTCTGCCAAGCACACTAGATGAAGCTCCGCCCAATGAATCTATCAAGCTGATGGGAGCTGGTGAAATCATGCCCAATGAAGCACAACTGAAGAGGAACTTATCATTTCTGCACTGACCAACTTTGAAGACAATGCTCACTGAAGACAATCCTCCCAATGATGACAATGATCGGCATGAGCAAAGTCTTCGTCCGATTCATCCTCGAGTTGCAAATGAAGTACATATTGAGAAGATAATTGATAGCATCAATGCACCTGGTCCGCTTACATGCTCAAGAGCAACACAGCTAGCAAATTTCTGTGGGCACTTTTCATTTGTGTCAATATCAGAACCCAAGAAAGTTGTTGAAGCTTTTATGGAACCAGAATGGATTCAAGCTATGCAAGAAGAACTTCAACAATTCAAGCTAAATAATGTTTGGGAACTTGTCAAGCGTCCTAACCCTCGCAAGCATAACATTATTGGCACCAAATGGATGTATCGAAACAAGCAAGATGAGCATGGTCAAGTCGTCAGAAACAAAGCACGGCTTGTGGCTCAAGGATATACTCAAGTTGAAGGAATTGACTTCGATGAAACGTTTGCTCCTGTAGCTAGGCTTGAAGCCATTCGCATACTACTAGCCTATGCTAACCACCACAACATCTTGCTCTATCAAATGGATGTGAAGATTGCATTTCTCAACGGCAAGATTGAAGAAGAAGTATATGTCGCTCAACCACCTGGCTTTGAAGATCCAAAACATCTTGATATGGTGTACAAGCTAAATAAAGCACTGTATGGCCTCAAACAAGCTCCTCGCGCCTGGTATGATACAATCAAAGACTTCCTGAAGAGCAAAGGCTTCAAACCTGGATCCCTTGATCCCACACTCTTCACAAAGACATATGATGGAGAACTGTTTGTATGCCAAATATATGTGGATGACATTATCTTCGGCTGCACCAACCAGAAGTACAGTGATGAATTTGGATACATGATGCAAGAGCAATATCGATGTCCATGATGGGAGAGCTCAAGTTCTTCCTTGGTCTTCAAATTAAATCGACAAAAGAATGGCATCTTTATATCTCAAGAAAAATACCTCCAAGATTGTTTGAAGAAGTTTGGAATGCAAGAGTTCAAAGGATACACGCGCCAATGCCACCAAACACCACAGGTCCCGACGACAATGGTAAAGAGTTCGATCATACCGCTCCATGATTGGTTCCTTACTTTACCTATGTGCATCTAGGCGGATATTATGCTTAGTGTTTGCATGTGTGCTCGATTCAAAAGCGGCACCAAAGGAATCGCATCACTTAGCCGTGAAGCGAATTCTTCAATATTTGGCTCACACCCCAACACTCGGATTATGGTATCCAAAGGGCTCAAAATTTGATTTGGTTGGATTTTGGATGCTGATTATGCTGGTGACAAGGTGGATCGCAAGTCTACATCGGGCACATGTCACTTTACGGGACGATCACTCGTCTGTTGGTCTTCAAAGAAGCGAGCGTGTGTCACTCTCAAGCTGCAGAATCTGAATACATTCTTCTTTGGATCTTGTTGTGCTCAGCTTCTATGGATGAAGCAAACTCTCAAGGACTATGTCATCAATCGGCACAAGTACCTCTCTTCTGCGACAACGAAGCGCCATCAAGATTGCCAACAATCCAGTCCAAGACTCGAAGACAAAGCACATTGAAATTCGTCATCATTTTCTCGGGGATCATGTCATGAAGAAAGATATTGACATCATTCACGTCAACTTTGAAGCAAGCAATCGCGATATCTTCACAAAGCCCTTGGATGAGAAAAGGTTTTGCAAGTTACGGTGTGAGCTAAATATCTTGGAATCCTCAAATGTCATGTGATCAAGCACACATCCTAACACTTATGCATGTTGATGACTTAGATGTGCAACACACGAAGCAACGTATGTCTTCAATCTAATGAAGACTTACATTCTGAGTGTGAATACATTAACGTGGAATTTGACTTGGGCGCCACGATAATTGTGCACCGTGTGCAGGTCTAATACTTCCTATTCGATTGGGTAGCATACCATCAAATTTCTTTGTTTGAAGTGTTTCACTCATGGCGTTATTTCGCAATATCTTAGCATTTGATTTGTCTTCAACTTCAACCTATCTTCATAATTTTCTTCACTATGTTGATTTGGTTTCTTTATATATATATATATATATATATATATATATATATATATATATATATATATATATATATATATATTTATCTCTCTGACATTCACTTATAGCTATGTCTTCAAGTTGAATCTTTTGAACTAAGTGAATGTGATGGGACCCTAATCTCTCTATGCTTTCTATCTCAAACTCAATCTGTCCAAATCATATGCATTCTATTAAAACTGTCGAATGTCTTCTCTGCGTCCTTGTTAGCAGAAGACACACAGATAAACTTTAAGTCTGTTTTAAATAATTCATCATTACTGTTAAATTCGGAGAAGGAGCGACCATCAAACAAACTGGCGGGCGTGGGAGCGTGGGACATCTCGAGTATGTTGCATGCGTGCCACGTGCCCCTCAGATGTGAACCACCAGGGGCACCTGCGTAATTGCGCTGCATCGCACACCTCGTTATAAATACATGTCCCTGCGGTAAAGAAAATCTTCTTCCACCTCTCCACCTCGTCAAAACCCTAAGCGCCACCGCTAGCTCTCGGCGACGCCCGCTGCGAAGCGCTTAGCTGCGCGACTTCTCCGCGCCGTCCTCACGCGGTCGCGAACATCTTCGTCTCCGCCCGCCGTAGGTGTCCTCCGTCGCCAAGTTAGGGCACGGTGGACTGAACGCTTTCGACTTGTTCTTCTTCCGTCTAGCAGTTCTTCAAGTGGTAAATATAACTCTATTTTACCATCTCTTTGATCTTCAAGATTCATCCTACTTGCCAAAAGTGGTTTCTTCCCATACTTGTTAGATCTATTACATGCGCATCTCGTCTTGCCTAGTATATTCACTTAAGCTTCACAACTAGTTAGATTCCTCACTTGTACTTATTCACGGATTCGTACAAATCGGAACCAACCCCAAGCGTATAAGTGAATGTCTTAGCATCATGAGGTCAATGTCTTCAAACTGATTTATCTTCAAAATCTTACGAGAATGCATATGACCTCTTCCCTTCCCTCGCATCTCTAATCTTTATCACGGTACATGTCCGTGGGAGAATCCCTTAGTTCTCATAGTCGCATTCATTTGCAGAATTCTTACAACATCAAACTAATTCTCCGAAGCCGTTCTGTTTGTCCGCAAGCGCAAGCCTCTGAAGCCTATGAGCGTGAAGCCATTCAGTTTGAAGCTCATGGCTCTGAGATAAATCAGTCATGAAGGGCGGCGGACGGCGTCGTGAGGAACCTCAAAAGATCTACTGATGACCTCGCAGAGCTGTACAAAACAGATCGAAGAGACTTACAATCAGCGCAAGACGCGAATCCAATGGATTCGACGATATTAGGCTGAACGATGGTTCAAGTACAATTTCGTCACACAAGAATATGCGAGAAGAATGCCATCGAAGCCCTTGGGGTGATATTCTGTTTGAGGCCTTCCACCCAAGAACATGGCTGAAGCTATTGCACAAGGTTTCTATCCTTGCATGGTCCGTGGACCTCAGCCTGAGAATGCCGACCCAACGTCTTTGCTCTGGTGTCATGATGACAATCTCTTCAAGCGCAATTTCCAGCACGCAAAGGCTTCTGCAAAGGAAAACAAGAAGTCATTGGGATTAGACTTCAACCTGGTCCCTCTGCTCCCCGTCTTGACGGCTCACGTGTGACGCCGAACCCAATGTCATCGGTTCCTTTTCAAACCTTGATGACCTAATCACCTACATCCTGGTCCAAGGTGCCAAAGTGTATCCTCGATGACGATCTTGAGTCCGATGAAGCCCAGCTCCAGCTCCTGCTCCTGCTCCAAAGCCGAAGCTTAAGAAAGTCAAGGCTCCAAAGTCATTGCTCCTCCAAAAGCTTCATGTGTGAAGCCAGCGCCATTGCACCTCCCGAAGCTAGTGCAGTCGAGGATCAATCCGCATCTCCAAGAAGGCGGAGAAGAGAAAGAAAAGTGTCAAGAACACTTGAATCGACATCGACCCTGCTGCCATTCTGCGTGAAGAGCACATTGATCATCAAGTGATGGCGATCTTGCGAGATGATGCTCTTGAGCAACTTATCAAGAGCAAAGAAGAAGCGAAATCTTCAACAACTTGCCTCTCTTTGATGTGGCAATCATCCATCACTTCATTGATGAGTGGTTTGACTCACCAAACATCAGCTTTGAAGATCTGCAACTTCCTATTGGCCTCAGCGTCTCCTTCAATGGCGACATTGCTTCTGAGCTAGCTCTAGCTCAACGCATTGTTGAACTGAAGCACAAGATTGACTATGAGAAGGCTCAGTTCAAGAAGCATATGGCTGCACTCAGCGTGCAAGACGTCAAAAACTTCAAGGTCATGTTGCACGACCTCAAAGAAACCTTTGTCAAGAAGCGTGAAGAAGCGGAGGCTCTCGCGGCGCATGAAGGCTCTGGCGACAAGTGCGTGCTTGCCTACAATGAAATTTGAGAAGTGCAAGGCTCTTGGCCATCTGGCATCGACCCAGGATGGCTGCAAAGAAAAGAAGTCTTCAATGACCAAGCTGCACCTTCAAGGCAGGAAGAGCCCGCATAGTCTTCTCAAGCAGCATGGTGGCTCAAAGCCAAAGGTCGGTCAACCGCTTGAACAGAAGAAAGCGAGGGCTGCCAAGGCTGAAGCTAGAAAAAGGAAAAATCCGACGCCTCGATCTGCTCCTCCAAGAAGAAGCTTAAGACCAAGAAGAATCGGGCTGCTCCCACAGAGCCCTTGATTGTTGAACCTATTTACGTGGTTCGTCCCGCGTCGCAACCCAAGAACTTCGCATGACTATTCATGAGCCTGCTTCCACAGAGGCTCACGAAGTGAAGATATTCAGCGGTGATCCCTCATCTTGAAGACATTGGTCACCATGACAATGTTGAAGATGATGAAGTTCTTCCTCAAATCGAGTACAATGTGGTATCATCGCTTTGTTAAATGCGAACAGCGAACTCATCAGCATTGGTCGTCCTCTGACGCCAATTGCACAGGATGCTTCATGGGCTGATCGCCCGCAACAACAAGACTCCCCCAGTACTCCCCAACAACAAGTCACTCCCCAACAACAACAACGGCAAGAAGAAGAGGAAAACTTTGAGGCCCAGGCAACCCCATCTCCAAAGGCGTCGCCAGCGTTTCGCAGGCTTCGCAAAGGTCAAAGGCCTCAAGTACCTCTTTCGAGCGTTCCAGAAGGAGAAGTGCACCACCAACCTGTTGTACGCCAAGTGTTTTCAGAAGCCACTCCAACTGTGAATGCCTCTGAGTCTGAAGCTAAAGCTGCTGAAGACAATCCGGCTGCATCAGCCACAAACACCCAAGAAGAAGAAGAACGTGTCCCTACACCCCCTGTCACTAAAGAAGTTATACCCGATATCAACGTGCCAGTGCTCGACCCTCCAGCTCCTCAAGTGGAGGTTGAAAACAATGAGGCTGCCACCTCCAACACCAATGAAGCCAATGACGTGGTCATGGCTGAAGCCAATGTGGAGCCAGTACCAACTGCTCCTGTAGCCTCAGAAGAAAATGTGCCTCAAGCCAATGAGGCAAGCTGCTCCCAAGCATCTATTTGAGCAGCACCGAAGCCTCGATTCTTGCCCATTGCTCGATTCCGCCACCAAGGCCCTATACAATCGAGCAAGCATACAACTATGGCGAGCTTGTCACGATAAGATGGCCGTTCGGTCCCTCCGCCTCATGCCTCACGGTCCACAGTTCGACTATCATATTGAGCATAGGCCTCGGTCCGAAGCGAAGCCGAGGCGCCAAGGTTTCCAAGCACGCCACCTCAACGAGTTCTTTCAATGCTAATGGCTTCAAAGCCCACAACACTTTCTTTGTGAGCAAAGAACCCCTACACAAGGCCAAGGATATCTTCGACCGGTTACGGAGCTATCAAGAAAGAAGCTATTACTCATGTGTTACGTATGATCAAGGCGCATTTTCCCTCATATGCGCCTCGACACTGAAGCCATTGCCGGACTGCCGTGCTTGGAAGAAGCACTTGATTGCTTTCATGATGCAGGTCTGCTTGGTTTTGTTACAGACAAACAACACTGGAATGAAGAATTAGTGCTTCAATTCTATGCTACCCTCCACATCCGCAGCTACAACAGAGACACAAAGACATGGGTTCTCGAGTGGATGACAGGAAATGTTCATCATGAATCCAAAGCTCTTGACATCATTGAGCTCACAGGCCTACCCACTCCCGGAGAGCTGTTTGAACCTGGATGTCAACTCCACCGCGATGCCTTGGAGAGCATATTTCATAAGCCAGAACCCGACATGAGTCAGATGCTGAGCATGATGAAGCCACTGCCACATGACGTTGAATACCCTCAGCACTTGTTTGTTGATGACCTTGAGTATCTGCCTCGCACCATATATCACATCATCAGGCGAACTCTATGGCCTATCAAAGGGCAATCATCGTCTGCAAAGCTTGAAGGAGCAATGAAGACATTGGTCTTCTACATCCTCAATGGCATCAGCTTCAACACGCAAGAATTCTTCATCCGACAACTGGCTGCGTCTGGATCTGATCTGTTTGGTATGAAGTTCTATGCTCCATGGGTCAAGCGCCTCATCAAGATGCACTCTGCTATCAACTATCAACCCTCTGCTCGCAATCATCTCATCTTTCTACCAGAGGTTGATATGTCTGTTGAAGCCATATACCCTGAGCCTGCCAAAACGCCACTAAGTCTTCAGAATGCAGATCACCACAGTTTCTCTCAACCTATGGAAGGAGTCCAAGCGGTATCTCGTGTCTATCCCCTGGCAGGGAACACACGTCTGCCTCATCGTGCACGGACTGAAGCCACTGAGAGCACAATTGGCCAAAGGCCTCGGAAGCGCTCTCGAGTCCTCAATGATCAATAACTTCTTGTGGCGCTGCATCAAAAGCAAGATAAGCATCACTCCTGGCTCAAGCGTCAAATGCAAAGCCTCTTGGTGGACGTCAATCGCATTCGAAACCTTGCCACCAAGAATGCTTTTGTCACTCACGAGACCTGTCGGCGATCATGGAAGAGTTTGATCCTGCTCAGTGCTGAAGCAGATCTTCAAGACAATGGCTTCACTAAACGCTTCAAGTTTGACTCCACTCCTCCATGGAATGCAGTCCTGCGACGAACTCCATCTCTTGAAGACTCGACTATTCTTCCTCCATGCAGCTGTCAATGCGAGTGATCGATGATGAAGCCGATGCTACTTCACCGCCCCTACTTACGCGCGAATCGACCTTTGCACCAAGCTAAATCGCACCGCCAACCAACAACGACAACCTGCTGCATCATCTACTTCTGAAGAGGACGAGTAGATGCTCTATGTCTTCAAACCTTTTTGGTCCTTACTAACAAAAGGGGGAGAAGCATATGAGTTTGATAGTCTTCAAGCGGGTTCATATGGGCAGTTGCACTATATTTTGCCTAGTGTTTACAACTCTCACTTTTGATACATTTGGTTCTTTGAGTTGTAACACTTAAACTCGATGGTCGTCTGCTACTTATTTGCTTTACTCTGGTGCGATGATAAATTCCACATGTGCGACGATAACTTCCGCACAGAGATCATTCTGCAGACGTCCACTTTTCATTATGCATGTCATTCTCTTAGCTATATCATTTCATGCATGATGAATTATCTTCATAAGTTGAAGAGGATCTCCACAAGTACAACCTGCCATGTGCATTTGCATTCCAAAAGCAAACTACTTATATGCACATCTTCAGGGGGAGCCTTTGCCACTTATGAAGACAATTCCCTATCCTTTACAATTTCACATATTTTATCCCCGTTGAAAACTTCAACCAGTTTGTCATCAATCACCAAAAAGGGGGAGATTGTAAGTGCATCTAGTGCCACCCCTAGTTGGTTTTGGAGTATTGACGACAAATGTGGTTGAGGGACTAATGCGTTTGTGAGAATTGCAGGATAACACAGGTAGTGTCCCTCATTGGTTCGGTTTACCTATCGGAGATGACCGCTAAAAATGTATGAAGACATTGAAGACAATGGTGGTATGTGAAGATATTCACATTGAAGACTATGACATGAGAAGACATTGAGTGAAGACTATGGAGCGCGAAGACTGTATCGTCTCGTTGTTTCCTTTTCTTCTTTGTTGAGTCATAGGAACCACCGTCTTTGTTAAGTGGGGTCCAAGTGATCATAGTCGAGAATGGTCAAGTGATGCTCAACCCAAATCCTATGTCTTTGAGCGAAGACAATGAGAGCAAAACTTATCCGAGTGGATGAGTCGACTTTGCTTGTAGCCCAAGTAAAGTTGCGTGTGTGTTTGAAATATGACCGTTGGAACACGTGTCGGTTCCTTAGTGACCAGGGTCATTTCGGACATAACAGGTCGGGTTGCCTAGTGGCTACAAATATCCCACCCCTACACCATAAATTGGTGGCTGCTCGGAGTTAGTGCATGGCTTTTGTCGTTTGAGAGCAACCCACCTCGAAGCCTTTGAGAGAGAAATCCTTGCGAGGACAAAGCCCAAAACACCCGAGCCAAAGAGTGTTAGGCATCATGAAGTTTTCTGTCTCATGTGACACGAAGACTTATTACACTTGAGGACTGTGAATCCTCCAACCGGTTAGGCTTCGCGTTACGAGCATCCAAGAGTCATTGTGGAGTGCGGTGAACATCGTCTGTGAAGGTTGAAGTCTACCTTGAAGACTTACGAGTGATTGGGCGAGGACTGTGTGTCCTTAGCTCAAGGGAATAAGGTGAAGACGCGGTCTTGAGTTGAATCTCAGCCTCCCTAACGGATGTACAGCTTGTCACAAACAACTAGAACTGGTCCAACAAATCTGAGTCTTCAACAAGTGGTGGTTCTATCCTTCCCTCCTTTACCTTGAGTTTGTCTTCGTGAAGTCGTTGCTTATATGCCTTATCTGTTTGACTTCATTGCTTGACTTCTATTGTTGTTTGGCTTCATACTATCTTCCATCCTGATCCTTTCTACCTAGCTGTCGTTAGTCATTGTACGTTCACATTATTGCATACTTGACTATGGCTTGCTTGTAGTAGTTTATCTTCCGCTGCATATCAATTAGGTCATTTCTATTGTTTGTCTTCGAAACATCCATGTTTTGAAGACTTTCCTAAAAATCGCCTATTCACCCCCCTCTAGTCGATAACTAGCACTTTCAATTGGTATCAGAGCAAGGTACTCCCTTGTTTTGTGTGATTCGGTTTAACCACCTGGAGTTTTAGCTATGTCGACTGCAGGGATAATCAAAGTCTCTGCTGCTTGCCCCGTGTTTGATGGAACTGACTATCCCTACTGGAAGAATAAGATGCGCATGCATCTTGAAGCCATTGATGTCGACCTCTGGTATGTCGTCAGAACGGCGTTCCTAAACCGTGAAGGTGTCACCCCTCGATGTCAAGAAGTTCATTCAAGCTGGACTCAACCGCAAAGAACATCATCTGTGGTCATCGACCAAAGGACAAGATGGCCGTGTGAGTGCTCGAAACGTCGAAGCTAGTCCGGGACTGGCTATCCAAGGTCAACGAAGCGTCTCAACCCGAGAGATCAAAGGATCGGTGTTCTTCGCAACCTCTTCAACCGCTTCAAGAGAAACGACAATGAAAATGTCCAGCTCACGCTTGATCGCCTCTCGACATCACAAATGAGCTTCATGCTCTCGGCGCCACCGAGGTCACCAAGCATGAAATCGTCAAGACACTACCGAGATCACTTGACAGCTCTTTTGGCACCCTTGCCCTCATGATACAAGAACGCCCCGACTTCAAGACACTAGATCCGTCGATATACTTGAGAGGCTCAACACACATGAGTTCCAAACTATCTCGAGAAAAGAGATATCTATGGTCCCAACTATGGCCGAACCTGGCGCTTTGAAGGCAAAAGTTGTTTCCTCATCGAAGAAGAATCATTGCGGTTACGATGATCCCGAAGACATTGGAAAGGAACTTGCTATGCTTGTGAAGAAGTTCCGAAGTTCACTAGGAAGAAAGGCTTGAGAAAGTCCTCACGATCCAGCTCAAGAGATGATGAAGCTTCCACTCATGACTACAAGAAGAGAACACT
Organism: Aegilops longissima; assembly: GCA_021605205.1. Lineage (NCBI taxonomy): Eukaryota > Viridiplantae > Streptophyta > Magnoliopsida > Poales > Poaceae > Aegilops > Aegilops longissima. The sequence goes on along the minus strand of CM038680.1, from coordinate 131,823,141 downwards.
GTCACAAGTGCAAGAAAACTGGACACTATATCTCCGAGTGTCCACAAGTGGGACAATGAGAAGAAGAAGAAGAGCAAGGAATATGATTACGATGACAAGAAAAGAAGAAATCTTCAAAGTCTTCTTTCAAGTCCTCATCAAAGTCTTCATCTCATAAGAAGAGCTCATCCGCAAGGCTCGAGCTTTTGTTGGCAAGGAAATGGATTCAGAGGAGGAGTGCTACGAGGAGGTGGAGGTGGAGTCTCAAGAGGAGTCCGACCAGGCGTTGCAAGTCCGGCCTTAGCCACAACCTATGTTGCCAAGTCCATCTTCAACATCAAGACAATGACTTCCACACCAACGCGAAGGCGATGACAAGGACGACCTGCTCCCACCTATCGCTTCATGGCACGCGGTGCCAAGGTAAAATCACGTGATGCTTACTTTCAAACATCAAGTGAAGATGACTCTGGTTGTGAATCCAAACCCAGCTACAAAACACTTGCTAAAATTGCAACCGAACAACAAAGATCTATGGAACATACTCAAAAACTGTTAGACAAAAGCGATGACCTGTTGGACGCGGAAATGACACGTTCACAATCCTTAGTTGAAGACATTAAAAATCTTAATGCTAGGTACCAAGAACTTGAAAGTCGTCATGAATCGCTCTCAACTACTCATGAAAAGCTCTCCTATGATTATCTTCAAAGGAAGCAAGAGCTTGATAAATTGAGAGCGGCTCATGAAGATCTTCAAAAGAGAATGAGTCACTTCGCTCAATGGATCAGTTCTGGCCGGGATGGATTTGAACCACCATGTCTAAAATGTCTTGAGCGTGATATCGCTACCTCTGTTGTTGAATGTTCAAGCTGCCATCTTGTTGCATTGTCTTCAACTACTAATGTGGTAACTAACCCTCCGAGGAGGATACCACCGCCATTGCCGATGAAAATGCTAGGTTGAAGACATTGCTTGAAACAGGATGTATAAAAGTGCGAAAGGGCATCGGACACTTTGTGATGTCCTCAAAAGCGATTCTGAACCGAAACCCTAGGAAAGAGGGTGTTGGGTTCGAGAGGAAAATGAATGTTGATGATTCCATCGAAGCTTTGAGCAAGTATCCCAAAACCACATGGGTTTTTGCAAAGGGACCTTCATGGATCCATCCACCTTATCCGGCTTTACGTGCTAACCCTATTATCATTGATGAATCCTTTGATGCAAATTATAAGCTGTTCAAGAATCGAATGGTGAAGTGTTTGCGGTATATTGGTACTAACTGCAGGAATGGACCGCCTATGAAGAAGATCTGGGTTCCCAAAAGTTGTCTTGAGAATCTTCCAGTGAATGTCATCATGACACCACCTGGGAAGAAGACAAACCCCAGACCAAAGGCGTCATATGGTCCAAAGGCTTCATACAGACCGAGGACTCACCTGAGTCACCCTAACGCCAATGTTTGACTTCATTGCTTGACTTCTATTGTTGTTTGGCTTCATACTATCTTCCATCCTGATCCTTACTACCTAGCTGCCGTTAGTCATTGTACGTTCACATTATTGCATACTTGACTATGGCTTGCTTGTAGTAGTTTATCTTTCGCTGCATATCAATTAGGTCATTTCTATTGTTTGTCTTCGAAACATCCATGTTTTGAAGACTTTCCTAAAAATCGCCTATTCACCCCCCCTCTAGTCGATAACTAGCACTTTCGGTTGCAAAAATGACAGGACTAACATGGGTATTGTAGGGGCCACGAACGAGGTGGCAACCCTAAAGGAAGCGGTGTCCACGGCCGAAAGCAAAGCGGCCGCGGAGCGTACCGAGCGAGAGAAGCAGGAGGCGCGGGTGGCGGAGGTGCGGCAAGAGCTCCGTGCTCGTGGAAAAACACGAGTTTGGAGCGTGACTCGAAGACTCGAGAGTCCGAGCTCGCCTCGGCTCTTGAGAGTGCCAAAGCCGCTAATGCCGAAGCCCAAAAAGCCCTCTAGGAAATTGAATCATTAAAGAAGATAGCGGCGGGTAAGGCCTTCTTTATGCAAAGCAAGCATGTGAAAGTGAATTATCTATTACTTACCCGAATCCGGAGCTCTCCAGGAGCATTCGCAGATCTGCCCCGTAGTGTGTCTGATGTTGCCGCGTTCTACTGCGCCGAGGAGGGGAGCTCGTCGGAAAAGGTGTTCTGGTCTCAGTATGTTGAGGCCGGACATCTGGTGCCTCGAGCGACCGGTGAAGCAAATGGTCGAGCTCGACAAGGTCGCCGAACAGCCATGAAGGGCCTCATAGTTCGGCTGTGGCCTCTGAAGCCATGCACAGGAGCTACCGGGCTAGTGCGGGCGGTGGTGGGCCTTTGTCCATGGATTGAAGTCATCAGCGCCCGTCTGCATTGAAGGTGCCCGTTGGCCCTTGCCCTGCTAAAGTGCACTGGGCAAGATGGATCCGAGAAGCTTGTGACGGACGGGCCACCGCCGGGCAAGGCATCGCAAGCCCGAAATGTACTATGAGGGCGTCTCAAGGGTGCCCGCCTTTATAGCGGTGAATGCTCCAAAGATGTAACTTTTGAATAGACTCGCACTTGTTATCCTGACGCTGAAAACTTGTTCATATCGCTAAGCAACGCTTGTGAATTTAAAATATTACCTTCATGCGGCCGCTTATCAAATTTGAGAGATGGCAAGTCGTTATTTCACCCCCATTCCACGAAAGTGTTGGGGTGTTGGGATAAACTTGAGCGCTCTTGTTCCCATTCTTGGGTCCTTCGAGGAGGCGCCAACGCAATGAACAAGGCAACCGGACTATAGTGCTTGAACACTCTCACTTAGCCATAGAATTCTATAATTTTAAATTTCGTGAAGCCCCTATATTCGAAGACCGAGTTGGGCGCTATCCACGCCTTTGGCGGACAATGCCGACTCCTCGCTCAAGCGGCATAAGTCTTTAGGGACCCGAAAAAACCTCTCGAATAGCGACCGGCTCTCGCCCTATCATGACGGTCAGTTTTAGCTTTCTCCACTGAGGTGCTCAACCCAGCTCAACCGGGGCACAATCGCAGTGGTTCTCCCAGCGCTACCTTAGCCGATATAACGGAACGTAAGGTACCAAAACATGGGAGCCGGGCAAACCCAACTATTGACCCAAGACATGATTCGGAGCCGATGCATATAATGCTATAAGTTCGGGTGCCGACTTGTGAAAGTGTTCGGACTTATCACACCATATTTTTGGGGTACTTAAGCCCTCGGTGTATTGGCCGTACCAAAGTGTCTGGGTGCAATGTGTCATGAATGAACATATATATAGATAAAGAAAGGAGTGCAATAATAGGCAAAAGCTATGTATTGTTTATTTAAAAAGGTCTTGCAATGAAATCGAACGATACAAGTAAAGCGATAAGCAAGGGATGGGACTATTTAACATGTCCCCCTCGAGGTAAGCTGCGGGATGGTATGTAAAACAGGTATAATGCTCGTAGTAGAGACCACTGGACACTCGACGTAACTACGCTTCCCTGGCTGTTGCATCGTGAGTTCGCAATTCTAGTGCGGACGGGGCTTCGGAAAACGGAGTCCTGAAAGTAAGAGAAAAGAAGAAAGAAAAGAATGACACAATCGGAGCCCCAGTGCGGTTGAGCCGCGTTCAGGCGTGCCGTGGTCGTGCCCTCCCTTATGCCCATGGTATCTCCGAGCGTAGTTATGTACGCATAGTACTGGCTTCGCAATTTCGCGAGGGCTGGGGTTGGGACCGGATTGCTACGCGTGCTCGGATCGTGCCAGGCGTTCTTGTTGTAGGTTACTCCGGGCGCGCTTGACGGTGTCCGGACGTTTAGTAGCCGGACTCGAGAATTGCTGTGAGAGGCAGCTTTGCACCTCCGCCGCGAGGGCCGCCGTATGCTCCTCCGTTCGGAGAGAGCGTTTGGTGTTTCCATTGACCGTGATTACTCCTCGAGGGCCTGGCATCTTGAGCTTGAGGTATGCGTAGTGCGGCACCGCATTGAACTTTGCAAATGCGGTTCGTCCAAGCAGTGCGTGATAGCCGCTGCAGAACGGGACTATGTCGAAGATTAACTCTTCGCTTCGGAAGTTATCCGGGGATCCGAAGACCACTTCAAGTGTAACTGAGCCTGCACAATTGGCCTCTACACCTGGTATGATGCCTTTAAAGGTCGTCTTTGTGGGTTTAATCCTTGAGGGTCTATGCCCATTTTGCGACTTGTATCCCGATAGAGCAGGTTCAGCTGCTACCGCCGTCTATCGGGACTCTAGTGAGGTGAAATCCGTCGATGATTGGGTCAAGAACCAATGTGGCGAATCCGCCGTGGCGGATGCTAGTGGGTGGTCCTTCGATCAAAGGTGATCGGGCAGGAGGACCATGGTTTGAACTTTGGGGCGATGGCTCCATCGCATATACGCCCCTTAGTGCACTTCCGCTCCCTTTTGGGTATGTGGGTTGCGATATCATGTTCACCGTCCGCACTTGTGGGGGAAGCCCTTCTATCCTCTATTGTTCGGCGCCGGGCTCCTCCTTGTCATCACTATGCAGCCCCTTGTCATTGAGTTCGGCATTTAACTTGCTCGCTGTTTGAAGACCCAACAATCCTGTTGGTGTGGTTGGCTGGTTTTCAGGGTGCCATGTATTTGGCATGAGCGATCGAGTATTCGGTCCAGATTGGACGGGCCCTGAGTATTTCTTTTGAACGGCTTTTTCCGTGACCGGTTTAGAGCCTCGAATCCGGCATCGATCGTCGTATCTTCAAAGATTATCGCCGCACGCGGCGCTTGTGCTTGTTGCGACGCCGACCGCCATTGCTGTCCTTGGTATCCGAACTACCGGGGTTTTTGGTCAAGTTGTTATTACGAGCTAGCCAGCTGTCCTCTCCCGCGCAAAAGCGGGTCATGAGTGTTGTGAGGGCTGCCATGGATTTCGCTTTTTCTGTCCTAGGTGTCGGGCAAGCCACTCGTCATGGATGTTATGTTTGAAGGCTGCAAGGGCCTCTGCATCCGGACGATCAACGATTTGATTTTTCTTGGTTAGGAACCGTGTCCGTAATTGTCGGCCGATTCTTCCGCTCTTTGTGGATGAGGTCGTCGGCGTCTGGTGGTCGCACATATGTGCCTTGGAAGTTATCAAGGAATGCGGCTTCCAGGTCCTCCCAACAACCAATTGATTCTGCTGGCAAGTTGTTAAGCCAATGTCGAGATGGTCCTTTAAGCTTGAGTGGGAGGTATTTGATGGCGTGTAGATCATCACCGCGGGCCATGTGGATATGGAGGAGGTAGTCCTCGATCCAAACCGCAGGATCTGTTGTGCCATCGTATGATTCGATGTTTACGGGTTTGAAACCCTCGGGATTTGATGATCCATCACTTGCGTCGTGAAGCATAGTGGGTGTGCGGCGCCTCGTATTGAGCTATATCACGACGCAGCTCAAATGAGCTTTGTTCATCGTGTTCGGCCCGGCGGAATTGCTGTATCCGGTGTGATGGTTGTCGTCATGTGTCGTGGGGCGCCCACGCGATCCATAGATCGATCTTGTTTGCCTTGCCTTGTCCTCCAATATGTCTCGCAGGTCTGGCGCGTTTCCCCGTGCCTTGGTACTTTTCGAGCCGCCGGGTGCAACTTGAATGGAGGGCCTAGAGGCCTCTCGTCATGCCACGGGTGGCGGTCGGCTACATCATGCGCTGGTGATGTAGGTTTGGGTGCTTCCTCCTCTAATTGGGGTAGCAGCCTGCGTTTTGGGTATCTCTTGGAGGGGCGTTCGAGTTCGTACTCTTCGGCTGCAAGGACTTGATCCATCTGTCAGCCTAGCAAGTCTTGGTCAGCTCTAAGCTGCTGCTGCTTTTCTTGAGGCTGCTTGCCGTGGCCATAAGCCTGTGTTTGAAACGCTCCTGTTCGGCGGGATCCTGAGGCACGACAAATTCGTCATCGTCGAGGCTTGCCTCATCTTCGGAGGGAGGCATATAATTATTGTCCTCCACCTCCCTGTCTGCTGCTCTGTCATGAGGGCTTGCTTCCCCCTCCTCCTATGCTGAATCCTGCTGGAGGAGGTTGTCTTCGGCATTGTCCGGGGTGTTATTATCTCCCGTGCCGGAATCACCATTTTTGCTGTGGCGGGATTTAAAGCGGCGCCACGACGCTTGGCGCTTGGGCTGTTTCTTGGAGGGTCATCCTCCTTTGCTCCATCGCCGTTCCCATCTTTTGGGATGTCCACCATGTATATGTCGATGACGAGGTGGCCTTCTAGTGCCCCTGTAGGCGCTGGTTCTTGGTCGTCTCAAAGATCGTCGTCCATACCGTCGATGTCTTCGGAGTCGAAGTCGAGCATGTCGGTTAAATCATCGACAGTGGCTACAAAGTGGGTGGTGGGTGGGAGTTGAATTTCTTCATCGTCCGTATCCCAACCTTCCTGACCGTAGTCCGGCCAGGGCTCTCCTGATAAAGAGAGAGACTTTAGTGAATTCAGGATGTCGCCAAAGGGCGAGTGATGAAAGATGTCCGCGGCAGTGAACTCCATAACCGGCGCCCAATTGGATTCGATTGGTAGGGGCGCGGAGGGTTCGGAGTCCGGCACCTTGGAGTCACGGTCTTCGCAAAGGACAGGGATGGAGTTCGGCTCAATCGCCGTAGAGATTGTAGCCCCCGAGGCGGTGTCCAGCCACTCGTCCTCGATCGGCGGAGTCGGCTCCGAGCCAAGGGTCGGCGGCAGAGCTAGATCGTGCCCATCAAGACAGTGCGACACGCTTGGCTGTGGCTCGAATCCGTCGAAGATCAAGTCTCCGCGGATGTCGGCCGTGTAGTTCAAACTCCCAAATCGACTGATGGCGGGCGTAGCTTCGATCTGCTCCGGATGGCCTAGTGAATTGGCCCGCAGTGCAAAGCCGCCGAATATGAAGATCTGTCCGGGGAGAAAAGTCTCACCCTGGACCGCGTCGTTGTTGATGATCGAAGGAGCCATCGGGCCTAAGAATGACGACACAGAGGAACTCTCTATGGAAGCACCAATGTCGGTGTCAAAACCGGCGGATCTCGGGTAGGGGGTCCTGAACTGTGCGTCTAGGCGGATGGTAACAGGAGACAAGGGACACGATGTTTTTACCCACGTTCGGGCCTTCTCGATGGAGGTAAAACCCTACTCCTGCTTGATTAATATTGATGATATGGGTAGTACAAGAGTGGATCTACCACGAGATCAGAGAGGCTAAACCCTAGAAGCTAGCCTATGGTATGATTGTTGTTCGTCCTACGGACTAAAACCCTCCGGTTTATATAGACACCGGATAGGGTTAGGGTTACATAGAGTCGGTTAGAACGGTAGGAGATCTACATATCCGTATCGCCAAGCTTGCCTTCCACGCCAAGGAAAGTCCCATCCGGACACGGGACGAAGTCTTCAATCTTGTATCTTCATAGTCCAGGAGTCCGGCCAACGGTGATAGTTCGGCTTATCCGGACACCCCCTAATCCAGGACTCCCTCACCCATGTAGGCCCATATAGCCCCCGGGGGGTTCCGGTAACCCCCGGTACCCCGGTATATGCCTGAACTCATCCGAAACCTTTCCGGTGTCCAAACATAACCTTCCAATATATCAATCTTCATGTCTCGACCATTTCGAGACTCCTCGTCATGTCTGTGATCGCATCCGGGACTCCGAACAACCTTCGATTCATCAAAACATATAAACTCATAATACCGATCGTCACAGAACTTTAAGCGTGCGGACCCTACGGGTTCGAGAACTATGTAGACATGACCGAGACTCATCTCCGGTCAATAACCAATAGCGGAACCTGTATGTTCATATTGGCTCCCACATATTCTACGAAGATCTTTATCGGTCAAACCGCATAACAACATACGTTGTTCCCTTTGTCATCGGTATGTTACTTGTCCGAGATTCGATCGTCGGTATCTTAATACCTAGTTCAATCTCGTTACCGGCAAGTCTCTTTACTCGTTCCGTAATGCATCATCCCGCAACTAACTCATTAGTCACATTGCTTGCAAGGCTTATAGTGATGTGCATTACCGAGAGGGCCCAGAGATACCGCTCCGACAATCGGAGTGACAAATCCTAATCTCGATCTATGCCAACTCAACAAACACCATTGGAGACACCTGTAGAGCACCTTTACAATCACCCAGTTACGTTGTGACGTTTGGTAGCAAACAAAGTGTTCCTCCGGTATTCGGGAGTTGCATAATCTCATAGTCATAGGAACATGTATAAGTCATGAAGAAAGCAATAACAACATACTAAACGATCAAGTGCTAAGCTAACGGAATGGGTCAAGTCAATCACATCATTCTCTAATGATGTGATCCCGTTAATCAAATGACAACTACTATCTATGGCTAGGAAACTTAACCATCTTTGATTCAACGAGCTAGTCAAGTAGAGGCATACTAGTGACACTCTATTTGTCTATGTATTCACACAGTACTAAGTTTCCGGTTAATACAATTCTAGCATGAATAACAAACATTTATCATGATATAAGGAAATATAAATAACAACTTTATTATTGCCTCTAGGGCATATTTCCTTCAAAATAGACCCGGGGGCCATAGGTTTCACTAGTAGCTTCTCTCATGATAGCATATATTATGGTGGGTGAACAAATTACTGTCGAGCAATTGATAGAAAAGCGCATAGTTAGGGCATATTTCCTTCAAATTCCAGCTCTATAAATATCGAAATATTCCCCGTACACCAGGGGGCAAACCAAAAATACTTTTCCGCTGCCGCAAGCTTCTATTCTCGTGAGATCCCATCTTGGGGCCTTTTCCGGCACTCTGCCGGAAGGGGATTCGATCACGGAGGGCCTCTACCCCAACCTTGCTGCCCTTCCAATGATGTGTGAGTAGTTTACCACGGACCTAAGGGTCCATAGCTAGTATCTAGATGGCTTATTCTCTCTCTCTCTCTCTCTCTCTCTCTCTCTTTGATCTTCAATACACTGTTCTCCTTGATGTTCTTGGAGATCTATTTGATGTAATCTTCTTTTGCGATGGGTTTGCCGAGATCCGATGAATTGTGGATTTATGATCAAATTATCTATGAATATTATTTGAGTCTTATCTGAACTCATTTATGCATGATTAAGATAGCTTTGTATTTCTCTCCGATCTATTGATTTGATTTGGCCAACTAGATTGTTTTTCCTTGCAATGGAAGAGGTGCTTTATGATGGGTTCAATCTTGCGGTGTCCTCACCCAGTGACAGTAGGGGTAGAGAGGCATGTCTTTGTATTGTTTCCATTAAAGATAAAAAGATGGGGTTTTTACCATATTGTTTGGATCTATCCCTGTACATCATGTCATCTTGCTTAACATGTTACTCCATTCTTGTTAACTTAATACACTAGATGCATGCTGGATAGCGGTCGATGTGTGGAGTAATAGTAGTAGATGCAGAATCATTTCGGTCTACTTGTCATGGACGTGATGCCTATATTCATGATCATTGCCTTAGATATCATCATAACTATGCGCTTTTCTATCAATTGCTCAACGGTAATTCGTTTGCCCACCATATGCTTTCTTCAGGAGAGAAGCCTCTAGTGAAACCTATGGCCCCTGGTCTATTTCCTGTCATATTATTTTCACGTCTATAAAACCAAAAACCCCAAAATACCTTGCTGCAATTTATTTACTTTTGCACTTTTATTTATCTTTTATACCTATCTCTATCAGATCTCATCCTTGCAAGTAACCGTGAAAGGATCGACAACCCCTTTATCACATTGGGTGCAAGTATTTGTTTGCTTGTGCAGGTGCTATCATTGGAGAGTCGTGTGTTCCTCCTACTGGATTGATACCTTGGTTCTTAACTGAGAGAAATACTTATCTTTACTTTGTTGCATCACCCTTTCCTCTTCAAGGAAAAACAAATGCAGGCTCAAGAAGTAGCACATGACACTTCACCATCTTTGGGCTGAAGGGAAGGGATTGTGTAGTAGTAATTAGATGATGGGTTGCTAGAGTGACAGAAGCTTAAACCCTAGTTTATGTGCTATTCTGTAAGGGGCTGATTTGGATCCATATGTTTCATGCTATGGTTAGATTTATTTTAATTCTTATTTTGTAGTTATAGATACTTGTGAGAGGGGTTAATCATAAGTGGGAGGCTTGTTCAGGCAAGAACAACACCCAAGCACCGGTCCACCCACATATCAAATTATCAAAGTAGCGAACGCGAATCAAACAAACATGATGAAGGTGACTAGATGAAATTCCCGTGTGTCCTCAAGAACAATTTGCTTATTATAAGAGACCGCTCCGGCCTGTCCTTTTCTACAAAAAGGATTGGGCTACCTTGTTGCGCCTTTATTACCATTACTATTTGTTTCTCGTTACAAATTACCTTGCTATCAAACTATCTGTTACCGATAATTTCAGTGCTTGCAGACAATACCTTGTTGATAACCGCTTGTCATTTCCTTCTGCACCTCGTTGGGTTCGACACTCTTACTTATGGAAAGGACTACGATTGATCCACTATACTTGTGGGTCATTAGACGATGATGAATACCATCACACCGAGAGGGCCCTAAGAATATCTCTCCATCGTGGGATGATAACCCACAAGTATAGGGGATCGTTTATAGCCTTCTTCAATAAATAAGAGTGTCGAACCCAACGAGGAGCTAAAGGTAGAACAAATATTCCCTCAAGTTCTATCGACCATCGATACAACTATACGCACACTTGACGTTTACTTTACCTAGAACAAGTATGAAACTATTTTGTAGGAGTGATGCTAGAACTACTTTGCAAGAATAAAACTAGAAGTACTTTGCAAGATAATAAAAGTTAGGTCTTTAGTAAAAGGGTTTGTGTCAACAAGAAAGTTATTTGTCCCTACGCAATCGATAACAAGTACCGGTAATCATTCTTGTAATTTTATATGAGGGAGAGGCATGAGCTAACATACTTTCTCTACTGGGATCATATGCACTTATGATTGGACCCCTAGCAAGCATCTGCAACTACTAAAGATCATTAAGGTCGTGAAACCCAACCATAGCATTAAGTATCAAGTCCTCTTTACTCCCACACAACCCGCCTACTCGGGTTTAAGCTTCTGTCACTCTCGCAACCCACCATAAGCAGATCATGAACATATTGGAACACCCTACAGCGGGGGGCCCTCACGTTTGCGCAAGACTGAGGGCACCGTAGTACATCACCATAAATAAAATATTGAATCATACCAACCAAGATCAGGATTAACCCATAGGAAAAACGAATCTACTCAAACATCATAGGATAGCCAAATATCATTGGGAAATAATATATGGAGTTGAGCACCATGTTTAAGTAGAGATTACAGTGGGGAGAAGGAGTGTTACACCACTGCATAGAGGGGGAGACAGTTGGTGTTGACGGTAGCAAGATTGTTGATGTAGATCGTCGTCACGATCCTAGCCCCCTGCACACTCGGCGCCATCGGGAGAGAGGGAGAGAGCCCTCATTCTTCTTCTTCCTTGGCCTCCCCTAGATGGGATTAGAGTTCCCCTCCGTCCATGGCCTCCATGGCGTGAGGGCGGAGCCCTCCGAGATTGGATCTCCTCTTTGTTCTCTTCTGTTCCGCGCTTTTCAGATCTGGCCGAAAACCGTTTCTTATATTCCGGGAGATCTGTAACTCCGATTGCGCTGAGATTTTAACACGATTTTTTCTGGCTATAAGCTTCCTTGCACCCGAAGTAGAGCTCCAACCGACGTTCGAGGAGGGCACAACCCACCACCATGTGCCAGGGGCCTCTGGCGCGCCCTGATGTCTTGTGGGCTGTGTGGGCCTCCGTTTGCGGTGATTCCAACTCCCAAAAATCACATATATTCCAAAATAATTCTCCGTGAAATTTTATTGCATTTGGACTTCGTTTGATAAATGCCACTCGAATTCTGGCGATTCCGAGAAATGCCACTATAATTTCCACACTTTGAAAAATGCCATTTCTAGTGGCATTTTTCTAAGTCTGCATTGGCGTTTTTCAAAGTTTGCAAAAATTCTAGTGGCATTTTTCAAAGATTTGAAATTGCAGTGCTGTTTATTGGAATCTCCAGAATTCGAGTGGCATTTATCCAATTAACTCAACTCTTAATTATGAAAATGGAAATATAATAATACAATATTATTGCCTCTAGAGCATATTTCCAACAGTCTCCCACTTGCACTAGAGTCAGTAATCTAGCTGCATAGTCTATTTAACACCTATGGCTTATCTGGTGTTTCTCATGCTTTGCTTGTGGTAGAGCCTGCGTCTTTAGTTTTGACACATTAAAAAACCTTGCAATGTTTGTGTTAGTCATGTATAATCTTGATTCCTTTTACTTTTGAATAGTGGCACTTGATGGTGTCCTGGACTAGGGGGTACCAACCTAGTTGACCCATAGTCCATGGGTCGAGCTTACGACCCACTGTTCTTACAAGGAAGGACTCTGGAAGCCCCGTACTTCGGCGTGATCAAGGTGGACTCTGCTGAAGACTTGACGTGTACTCCAAGGACTGCATTGGCTGACGACATGTGAATCCCTGGATTGGCAACTGACCATGTGTAACCCTAGCTAGGTACCCCCCAGTGTCTATATAAACTGCGGGGTTTAGTCTGTAGAGAGGACGATCACAATTACAACCACCTAGCCTTAGGGTTAGAACACAACTTACGATCTCAAGGTAGATCAAGCTTGTACTCGATACATCATCATCAATACAATCAAAGCATGACGTAGGGTATTAACTCTTCGAGAGGGCCCGAACCTGGGTAAATATTGTCCCCGTCGTCTCATGTTACCAATAGATCCAAGATCCACAGCTCGGGACCCCCTACCCGAAGTCTGCCAGTTTTAGTACCAACATTGGTGCTTTCACCGAGAGTTCCGCTGTGTGATTGAAAAAGGATCAATGGCTCATCTGCAGATCAACTACAACGCTGGCTGTGGTGACATCTTCGTCCCAGGCCAGCTCTTCGCTTTCGACAGCATCGTCCTACACGCCAACCCGGCGGGCGCCTGGACTGCGTCGAGAATTACGCCCCGAACCAAGTGGTCGCATTCGGAAGCTTGGAATACACCGTTGATTCACGCGGTGACCTCGTCCTCTCTAGCTGGATGCCAGATCGGCTCAAGAACTCGTTGACCACCTCAGGCTCAACCTCCGGTCCTAACCACGCAGCAGCCACAGATGGCATCCTCATCATCTAGATGTAAAAGCATGTTCAGCTTACCTATGCGGCTCCATGTTTGAAAGCCGGGCTTCAAAAATAAAATTGCAAGAAAGAAAGTCCCTATTATTTTCTCATATCTCCTTCACAATTGGTGCTATTAGGCCCAATGTGCCACTGTGGATAGCCATGACACTGTTTTGCAATCTGATTCAACTCTGATATGTTGCAACATAAGATCCTTTGCCAGAGCGAAGGCTTCTCGACATGCAAGAGCCTTGAGGATTGTAGGACCCATCAAACCCTGGTAAACAAGAGTCGACAAACCTATATATGAGCCAACATCATTGTGGCAGACATCTGATATAAATCCCCTCATCGTGTTCTTGTCAACTGCAACATAAACATTCATTTTATGACAACTCGATGGTGGTGAAATCCAAGTCCGGGTTCCAATAGGTGCATGAACCGGTGGTTTAGTCTTGGACTTTGGTGTTGCAATGTCAAGATCAAATAAATAACGATTTATCTGAACATATGTATGGACATTGAACTTTGATGTTCGCCTCCATGGATCAACTTCCATCGCGCAGTCTAGATCGCCCACAAAGTCACCACTAGAAAACAATGGGCAGGATGAAAAGCGGGACGACATAGTCCATTGGGATGCAACAAAATAGTCCTGGCCATGGGAAACCCGGTCCGACCCTACCCGACCCGAAATAGCCCGACCCAGCCCGGCCCGATCTTACCCGCGGGCCGGGCCTGGGCCTAGATTTTGAGCCCGAATGCTAGGTCGGGTCGGGCTTGGGCATGGCATTTATGCGGTTTAGGGAAGAGGCCCGAGGCCCGACGGGCTTTTCCGCTCAAGGGCCGGGCTTGGGACTGATTTTTAGGCCCGACAGCCGGGCCGGGCCGGGCTCGAGCCTAGGTTTTCTGCTGCAGGTTTATGTAGGCCCGGCTCAAAGTCTTGCCCGGCCCGAGGTATGGCTAGGTATACAACAAACAAAGCTAGCGGAGTTACATCACAAGCGAACGTGGTAAAAATTAAGCCACACAACCCACCGACGGAGCGAATGGTCGCTTGATACATTTTTTTTTGAAACTGTTAATCGACACGGTAGCTTTTTGCCAAGATTGATCAGATTCCTTCAACCCATATGGAAGCAAACTCTTCGCCGAAAGTGTAAAAACTAGCCGTTTAAACATCCCAAAATCCGAAGATTCGCAAAAATAAAAAAAGCAAAGCATCTTCCAAACAGAGAGGCGTCCGCGGAAAGGACACCCTGCGCCATCAACCGCAGGATCAGATCTGAACGGCTCTAATATCCCGACCCGCAGCCCACTAGAGTTTCACGAGCCCTCTTCCGTCCTACAAAATCCCCGGTTCCGCCATCGCTACTCTTCCTCTTCAAACCCTAGCCCCCCCCACCCCCCCTCCCCCCCTCCCCTAGAGAGCTTCAAGTTCTCCGGAGCGCGAGAGATGGCGGCGAAGGGCGATGGGCCGGCTATCGGCATCGACCTCGGCACGACGTACTCGTGCGTCGGCGTGTGGCAGCACGACAGAGTCGAAATCATCGCCAATGACCAGGGCAACCGTACCACGCCGTCGTACGTCGCCTTCACCGACTCCGAGCGCCTCATCGGTGACGCTGCGAAGAACCAGGTGGCGATGAACCCCATCAACACCGTCTTCGGTGAGCGTCTCTTTACTTTTGCATTCGTTACACGCTCAGATCTGTTTACTATCTTCATAAAGTGATCAGTAGTCTACCTCGATCTACTCCGTAGTGTGTTTTCCTATTCGCATGGGTTATAGGTTGATATATTATTGGCCTTGATCGTTTAGATCCGTGGTAGCTGTGTTAGCTACTGGAGGTAGCTGTTAGCTGGTTGGTATTGAGGTTTCAGATCTGGTAGTGTTAGTATATAGTATAACTTGCGCAGTTGGATCTTGTTAATTGTTTGGTCCCGCTTAGTTCTATCTGTTTAAAGTAGATCTCGACGGTCTGTTATTTTACACTTCCATCGACATGGGACTAGGATGATAGATACATATTAGATATATATTATTGGGACGCGGATTTTCGGAACATGGTGGCGCGCGAGGATGAAATCTGGGCGGTCCATCTATGCTATAAGATTAGCAATTAATATAGTGATTGAATGAATACCCAAACAATACGCGAGGTTAATTCAGCAAATACGTGTACATGGATTGGTGGCTAGCCATCTTAAATGGAATTACATACAAGTGAATATGCATGCAAAATACGGTCTTGACCGTTCTGCCATGTTAATGTGGTGCAGACCATTTAAAAGACTGGTCTGCAACGTTTAAATGTGCCTGTCTCAAACCTGTATGCCTTGAATGGCATTTAACAAGTCTGGAGCTACCGGTTTTCTTTTGGTTTGTGTTGCCCAACTTTATTTTTTGTGTGTATTATTGAGGGTACTGTTGTATCAGTTCATCAAAGCACTGCCACTGTTCATGTTAATGCTGCAGTATTACCTAGTGGATGATGGGATATCCCCATAAGAATGAATGTAAATAACATATATGTGTTACGTTAATAACAAATTTCATGGGAAGGTAACAGTAATACTCGTACACTGTGCAACCTTCTTCAACCTGCCAGTTGGGAGAAGACAAAATGATAAGGTGACCATTGTATCAAGCTCAAGCGACAGCAGAAGGGTAGCCGTTCGTTAATGTTCCTACTATAGGAATACCGGTGCTATGCTCAAAATATGTGCTTAGGCGAGGTTTTGTTATTGATTTTCTAGGCTCGTTGGGAACCTAGTACAGGAGCTTGCATTGTCCCTTGGAAAAAAAGGAGCTTGAAATGTCCACTGGCTGATTCTGAACAAGTTGCATACCCAGAGTTGATGAGAGCACCGAATGACACATGGTGGATTAGATCATTAGAAGGTGTGTTGAAGGAGCTCACGAAGTAATCCATTCATGCCATCGGATGAACAGAATGGGAGCTACCTGGTCTGAATGAATACGTGTTGGAGGAGCTAATGAACTAGACTAGAACATGGAGGAGCACATGATAGAGCACAAAGCAGGGAAGGCCAGAAGTTGAACACAAATAGAGTCGACGAGGAGGACGAATGCGAGGGGATGAGCACTTGTTGGTGAGAGGATGAGTAAAAAAGATTGATGCATAGTACCGTTGGTAGCAGCTGTCCATGGATAGAGCTGATGAACCAATGTGGGATAAACAGGAGGAAGAAACTGCAAGAATCAAGGAGGATAATTAAGGAAGGAGCTGCGGGATGGAGAGGGGCAACAGATAATATGTGCAGGGTGCCGTCAGACATCTCCTAAAATAAATGAGAGATTAGCTCCTCTTGTCACCCCGGTGGGCCAGGGTCACTAATTGACACTGGGAATACATTGTCTATAAAGAAATACCACATCCTGAGAAATGCATATACGTGACAAGTGGTATGAATACGGAATGAATCATGACATAATGGACGGTGAGATATAGACCTCGCGTGCCACCATGTGCACTCATGCATTTTCGTATATTATTGATGTTATTTAGAATTTAATTGCTTTGTCTTGCCAAGTGCGTTTGGTTTGACATGTTTTAAATCTACATTGTCTTAGTTGATTCATGCCTTGTTGTTAGAATACTACTCGCAGAGTGTGGATTGGAACGATTCTTTATCAAATCCCACTTGGTTTTATGGTATACGGAGTACTTGAAGTTAACTGTGCTCTTCATTGATTTTCTTCTGAATTGTGTACTGTGCCCATTTGTGTTGCTTTATCTTTTGAATTAGTTATTATTGGTGTTTCTGTTTTATTTCTTGAGCTAGCAGATTGATGATGAAATAAAATCCAAGCGCTTTTCTGCTGAATTTATGATGGATGGCTTTGGGCCATTAAGTTTGCTACCACGTTTTGTGAAGTGGAATTGGGGTAAATACCTTTGTGATTTGCTCCTTTTTTGCCTGTCTAATTTTAGATGTGGCAAAGCTGGGTAGCAAGCTAAATGTGCCCATAGCTTTCATGGTTTTCAATCTGAACAATCTGCGGCTCAGTCCACGGGTTTTTGATGTACTGGTTCACTTGTGTCTGGTTTATTCTTGATGGGAGAAGTGATGATATCATAACCATACCACATTTCTGCATTCACTGTGATGATCAATTTACATCATGCACTACCATCTGATCTCCTATTTGCTATTTTTACTGTTGAGATATTTTTATGTGATTAAACCTTTTGAATTCTGAAAGCTGAAATGCTGAACCTGTTTTCTTGCCGTGCAATCTATGATGCAAACAATCCCATTTGCTGAATCACACTGATTATTATAAACAAGATCACCATCTTTCGGCTGAGATTGCATGACAAGTTTATGTTAGTTTATTTAATGGAATGTTGATGAATGTATCCCTTTCACACTAAACTAAATGCCATTTGGTATCTGATGCATGGTCATTTTTTGTGATTCTGTGTCTTGAAACATCGCAAAAAATGAGGTGGAGAACAGAACTTTGCGACACTGGCTGCTCCTAATGAGCCTCTAGTTACTATATACCTGTTTATATTACTTTGCTTTATGAGGGTTTATACTATTGGATAGTATCCTCTGGATACAGCCCTGTTTAGTTTTCTGTCCACACCATTTAAATATTTCCCATGTTTTCTATACCAAATCTACCGTTTACTTGTTACTTTCTTTATTATGCAATTTCTGATGTGTAACTGTATTATGCAGATGCCAAGCGTCTCATTGGCCGGAGGTTTACCGATTCTACTGTCCAGAGTGATATTAAGCTGTGGCCCTTCAAGGTTGTTGCTGGACCTGGTGACAAGCCCATGATTAATGTCCAGTACAAGGGAGAGGAGAAGCAGTTTGCCGCTGAGGAGATATCTTCTATGGTCCTCATCAAGATGCGTGAGATTGCTGAAGCCTTCCTTGGCAGCACTGTGAAGAATGCTGTTGTCACTGTACCTGCATACTTCAATGACTCGCAGAGGCAGGCTACCAAGGATGCTGGTGTCATTGCTGGCATCAATGTCCTTCGTATCATCAACGAGCCAACAGCTGCTGCCATTGCTTATGGTCTTGACAAGAAGGCATCCAGTGTTGGTGAGAAGAACGTCCTCATCTTTGACCTCGGTGGTGGTACCTTTGATGTCTCTCTTCTCACCATTGAGGAGGGTATCTTTGAGGTTAAAGCCACAGCTGGTGACACTCATCTTGGTGGTGAGGACTTCGACAACAGGATGGTCAACCACTTCGTCCAGGAGTTCAAGAGGAAGAACAAGAAGGACATCAGTGGCAACCCGAGAGCTCTTCGGAGGCTGAGGACATCCTGTGAGAGGGCAAAGAGGACTCTCTCCTCCACTGCGCAGACCACCATTGAGATTGACTCGCTGTTTGAGGGCATTGACTTCTACTCCACCATCACCCGGGCTAGGTTTGAGGAGATGAACATGGATCTGTTCAGGAAGTGTATGGAGCCTGTGGAGAAGTGTCTCAGGGATGCAAAGATGGACAAGAGCACCGTGCACGATGTTGTCCTTGTTGGTGGTTCCACTAGGATTCCGAAAGTGCAGCAGCTTCTCCAGGACTTCTTCAACGGCAAGGAGCTCTGCAAGAGCATCAACCCTGATGAGGCTGTTGCCTACGGGGCTGCTGTCCAGGCTGCCATCTTGAGCGGAGAGGGCAACGAGAAGGTCCAGGACCTGCTGCTATTGGATGTCACTCCTCTTTCTCTTGGTCTGGAGACAGCCGGGGGTGTGATGACAGTCTTGATCCCAAGGAACACCACCATCCCCACCAAGAAGGAGCAGGTCTTCTCCACCTACTCGGACAACCAGCCTGGTGTGCTCATCCAGGTGTATGAGGGTGAGAGGACCAGGACCCGTGACAACAACCTTCTTGGCAAGTTCGAGCTGTCTGGCATCCCTCCTGCTCCCAGGGGAGTTCCCCAGATCACGGTCTGCTTTGACATCGACGCCAATGGTATCCTGAACGTGTCTGCCGAGGACAAGACGACTGGGCAGAAGAACAAGATCACCATCACCAATGACAAGGGCAGGCTGAGCAAAGAGGAGATCGAGAAGATGGTCCAGGAAGCTGAGAAGTACAAGTCCGAGGACGAGGAGCACAAGAAGAAGGTGGAGTCCAAGAACGCCCTGGAGAACTACTCGTACAACATGCGCAACACCATCAAGGACGAGAAGATCGCCTCCAAGCTGCCGGCGGACGACAAGAAGAAGATCGAGGATGCCATCGATGCTGCCATCCAGTGGCTGGACACGAACCAGCTCGCTGAGGCGGACGAGTTCGAGGACAAGATGAAGGAGCTGGAGGCCCTGTGCAACCCCATCATCGCCAAGATGTACCAGGGTGCTGGTGCTGACATGGAGGGCGGCATGGACGACGACACCCCAGCTGCGTCCGGCGGCTCCGGCCCCAAGATTGAGGAGGTGGACTAAACAGTCGATGTTATGTGGTGGAGGCGACGAAGCCTGCTGCTAGTTATTATTATGTTGTCTGTTATCTGAGACTTGAGGTTGTGATGGTTATTGTTTCGCTCCGAGTGGTCCGAGTTATTCCGTGCGGGTTGGAACATTCGTGGATTAAATGGGCCACGATGTCACGTCTAAGTAATATATTACTCTAGTTCGTTGGTATTTCTGCTGCCCATTGTTTGATCTTTGGATTATTTACTGGATTGGTTATTCTGTTGATGTGCTGTGCTTCTCTGAACATTCGTGGATTAAATGTGCTGTGCTTTTCTGTTGAGTTATTTACTGGATTGGTTATTCTTCACTGGACCGAGTGGTGTCAAATTTTATGCCGTTCGTCGTCGCAAGGCAGCCTGGATCAGGTTGCGGACGACGAAACCGGTGAGTTCTTACGTGCCTCTACTGGCTATCTTCAGATCGCCCCCACACTTACGACCCTGGACCTGTGGCTATCGTTGAGTACTTTGATCTTTGGCCCCTTCTACGATTGGAGAACCTGGCTTTTGATGAAGGAAAATCAATTCATTTTCCAAAAGACGTGTCTCAATTCCTAATAGTCCAAAGATGTTATTTTATGGGCGATGCTACAAATCAGCCGGTTGATCTTACAAAATGATCAACCGCCTGAGTAGCCGTCCGATGCAGTGTGCGTGGCCGTTTGATCGCCTGCTCGCAACGCAGCGCACTGCGTCTTCCACGCTGGCAGTGCTCGTCGGAGCAGCAACCCCTGTAGCAGCGCCCGTCGCCGGAGTATCGATTCCTCGTCACAGTGATGCTCCATTGAAGCACCTCCGCGGTCCGGCGATGCTCCATCGCAACACCGGCAGCTCAATGATGTTTCGTCGCAACACCGGCTGCCCTCGGCGATGCTCCATTGAAGCACCGGTGGCTCCGATGCAGCTTCGTCGCAACACTGATGTCACGGCGACGCTCCATTGAAGCACCGGCGTTGCTGCACCATCGCCGGCGAGCATCACCATGGATGCTGCGTTGCAGCACCTTCGCCAGTGAGCAGTGCCATGGATACTGCGTTGCAACACCTTCGCCAGTGAGCAGTGCCATGAATACTGCGTCGCATCGCCGTTGCCGGCGAGCAGCACCATGGATGCTTCGTTGCATCACCGTCGTCGGCTAGCAGCACCATGGATGCTTCGTTGCAGCATCGTTGCCAATCTTCCCCCCAATCTCAGCCATGGATGCTGTGTTCCGATGTAGCGTCTCCTCAGTGCCGGCGGTTGATCCGACGGAGAAGAGGAAGGCCAGGCTACTAGGTGGGGGAGGGGAGACGCCGTGGTTCTGGTTGCATCAGTCCCCGGCGTCCGCGACTGCATCTGGTATAGGGAAGTGTTTGAAGAGAGAAAAGTGATGGCTCAATCGGGAGGAAGAGGATAGGGGAGGTGTCGCGGGACCACGAGACGACGTGGCGTGCGAGCGACCCGACTGATTTTCCAAATAAATCAGTCGGTTAATTCTAAACTTTTTCCTTATTTTATTGAGTGTAGTATGATTTTTTTTCTTTGATTTGAAATTAGAAGGATTGGTTCCTAAAATTGAGTGTCTAATGTTTTTTTCCTTTAAACTGAAATGAGAAGGATGGGTTCCTATTTCTATGATTCCTTTGAACTGAAATAAGAAGGATTGGTTCTTATCCTATATAGGATTGGAATTTATTCTCCAAAGAAATATTTCCTACAAAATTCGTATCCATGAAGGCCTAAAACAAACCTTAAACTTATAGACAAAAGCCAAGTCAAACCCTAAACTTCTAATCCCTGAAATTAGCATACCGAATTTTTTCATTCAGTCTATTTTAAACTTTGAACGCGTTCTCGGTCTATTTTAAACCTTGAGGGCGTCCCAAACATGGCAGCTCAAACCTGGGATAGTTGGCTGTGGCCGAGCGCGACTGGGCTGGCTCACCAGGTGTGAAGCATGTTTTCTTTTCCGTAACACGTGAGTTAAAAAATTGAAAAAAAGGAGAGAGCACGGGGAATCGATTTTGCAACCTGCTGCTGAACTCGTCCTGATAGCCACTCTAACTGATGGGTATTGGTGATCAATACGAAGCGCCAAGAATATTTGACCACATACCGCATCATCGACATTTAAAAACATTTCTGAATTTTTTTGAAATGTTTTCTTAAAAATTGTCAACAATTTTGAAATCCAAACATTTTCTGGAATTTTTGGAATTATGATATTCTTTAGAAAACAAAAACTAACTTTGAAAACGTGAACCATTTTTGAAATCCACAAACACTTTTTCAAAAAACACTACTTTGAAACCTGAACAAAATTTTGAATTGCGACAAATTCTGATAATTTGTTCCCATTTGTTTAAAAATTAGGAAGTGTTTGAACTTTAAATTTTGGTTCAGATTTCAGAATTTGTTCCCACTTTTACAAAAAATGTTTATGTTTCAAAAAATTTCTTGTTTTGAAAAATTGTTCGCACTTTAATTTTTTTCGTGTTTTCAAAAATTTGTTCATTTTTTAAAATGTTGCCACTTTAAAAAAGTTCAGGGATTTAAAAAATGGTTCACGTTTTCAATATTTCTTTGTGTTTTTCAAAAACTGTTTGTAATTAAAAAAAATCACATTTCCGCAAAAACATGTGGAATTAAAAAATGTTTTTAAAGAATATTCAGATTTCAAAATTGTTGATAATTTTCAATAAAATGTTCCAAATCTCGACATTGCGTTGTGTAGTTAAATATTTTGCGCTTCTCATTTATAACCAAAAGTTATCAGTTAGAGTGGTCAGTGGGAGTAGTTTAGAAGCACCCGGTCCCAAGTTTGATTCCTCGCGAGTCTCAGTTTTATGGGTATTTTTAAGCCTTGCGTTACAAAAAAGAAAAACACGCTTCGCTCCTGGTGGGCCGGCCCAGTCGCCTCCGGCCGCAGCCAGACCTGCCATGTCAACAGTCTCTTTGAGAACTCGCCCAGGGTTCAAAACAGACCGGTATCTAAGAGTTCGATGTGCTTTCGTCTATAAGTTTAAGGTTTGTTTTGGATTTTTTCCGGAAGGGGTTCGCTAGTGGGATCTACATTGTAACCCTCTTCCTCTGCTCTGTCATGGCACTTTTGTTCCATCCGGTGTCGTCCTGGCGCATAATCTTTTTTTTTGCATGGTTCCTGGTGCATAATCTGGAAGTGCTGGGCCTTGCTTAACATCAATTCTTTCCCTCTGCGCTCTTTGCTTCGAGGAGAATGAAATCATGCATCACCTTCTTTCTTGGGTGCATTTTCTCCCACACTACTGGGCATGAAAATTCTGTCGTGCTTCCACCTCAACATTTGACCATCAGACGACACGGCGGCCTTCTTCAATTGGTGTGAGGCCACGACTGCGTCATCCACCGGCATGCACAAAGGTCTGAACTCTTTGATCACCCTCATTTCATTGTCCATCTAGAAACATCGCAGCCGTCTTCGACGGTATGCGGCCCATGACATCAAAGGCACGCTTTGAGCTTGCACCGGAGCCAAAGGCTTAGATAAAATTATACTACCTCTGTCTCGAATGTCTCAATTTTATACTAAATTTAGTACAAAATCGTACTAAAGTTGTGACAGTTATTTTGAGGCGGAGGGAGTACTTGTAACCTGAACCTGGTGTGCCGCTCTTTGTGACTCCAGCTTGTGCGCAGCACCAGGAGTTGCACCCTGTATTTTCTTTCCCCTGTCAATGAGGCGATGCGCAACTATGCATATTCATGAAAAAAAGAAATTATGCTGTGCGCGGCTAAGTTAGTATGCTGTGCGAGTTGGAACGTGTCCGTGGCAACGCGGCATGCAGTGGCATGGGACGGGATACGGGTCCGTTTTGAAGGTAGATGCGGTGCAGCAGTCGGTGACATGGTGCGAGCGCTTTTGTTCGTTCAGGTGCCTCACACCGCACAGTCACACTCGCAATGGCAGTCACGTCCCGTCGAACGGCTTCCGTTTGACGGCCGGTCGGTCGAGGGCGAGAAGGAATCGGCAGCAGGAGAGGAGTTTTTCCTTGGTCTCGAAGCATATAAAGCGTCTCTTGCCTGCAGCGCAATCCCATTTGATTCTTCCGAGCTAGTAGAAGCCTAGAACCCAGCCCGTCGCGGCAGCATGCGAGCTTTGCCTTGCCGTGCCTGCAGCTCGTCCTGCCCGCCGGGTCGGCAGTGGCCGGCGGTAGCTTTACCCTAGATTTGGCCCGGCAGGGAGCCAACCAAAAGCTGCCGCGACGAGACGCCGGCCTCGGAGGCCGCGCCGGTGGGCGCTGAACCGGAGAGGGATCGAGTCACATGGGAGGCACTCGCCTCGCCTACCTCGCTGCCGGCTGCTTTTTCCTCCCCTCCCGGCCATCTTTGACTGCCTATATATTTGGGGAACCTAGACTAGAGGGAGGGAGGAGTCTTCCAGGCCAAGATATCTTTGATGCTGCCTGCCTCTGCCTGATTGATTGGTTGATGATTCCTCGTCGCGCACTAGTAGTACCTTGCACTGTCAGCGCTCTGCTCACGCACTTGCGCTCCCAGGAATATATTTGTAGATGAGGAGATTCACGAACTAGCTGAACAACGAGGGACCATACTCATTTTCTCCTTTGAGAGTACAATATACTCCATCAGTTTCGAATACATGTATTTCCTTTTTGTACTTTGCACAGCTTCGAATGTCCAATTTTGACATTTTTTTAAACAAGACAAAAGATTTGCCATTTTTATTAATTAAGATTTAAGAAGGTTTAGGAGTTTTGGCCAAAGGCTAAATTACAAAGCATTACTCTCGCGGCATTACATTACTCAAATTTTTTGCCCCTGCAAGGCAGGGCATGCCCCAGGGCCCAGGCGCGTGGTGGTGGGTTGTGGCCATCTCGTAAGGCGGTTGCTGCTCTACTTCGGGCGCAAGGAAGCTTATATCCGAAAAAAATCATGTTAAATCTCAGCGCAATCGGAGTTACGGATCTCCGAGAATATAAGAAATGGTTTTCGGCCAGAAAACAGGAACGCGAAACAAAGAGATAGATCCAATCTAGGAGGGGCTCTCGCCCCTCCGCCACCATGGCAACCATGGACCAGAGGGGGAACTCTCCTCCCATCTAGTGGGGAGGCCAAGGAAGAAGAAGAAGAAGAAGGAGGGGGGCTCTCTCCCCTCTTTCACGGTGGCGCCGGAATGCCGCCGGGGCACCCACATGGAAGCCTCCTCTTTGATTTTAGTAACAATCACCCCACTGGCATCGCGATGTTGTGGAAAACACGAGCATTCCTCTCCTTCCAAATTTCCTACAAAATAAGCATCATTAAAGATATAAGCGCCCTCCGAGATTGCGAGATGTTGCAGGCATTGAGTTAGCACAAATCCTTGACGGAATCTACAACCACTCAATCTGAAGGCTGCGCATCAACCAGACCAAGCCAAGTCTTAATTATCATCCAAACCCCAACGATGTAGTGGCATTGGAATAAGAGGTGTGCAGCTGACTTTGGAACTTGCTTACATAGGGGGCAAAGGTGGTAGTTTGGCCATCCCCGACGATGTAGTATGTCCGCCATCCAAATCCTATACTTGATAACAAGCCAGGTAAAGAACTTGCATTTTGGGGGAGCCCAGTTCTTCCACACCATCAAGGGCATCACCGTGTCGACCAAACCAAGGAATTGAGCTTTGTAGGCCGCCGCCACCGAATAAAGGCAATCATTACAGAGCTTCCAAGAAATAGAATCTAGCACATTGGGGTTGAGATGAACATGTGAAAGCTTCCCCCATAGGTTGACGAGCTCAGTAAGATGACTAACATTGGTGATTTCACCGGTATTCACTTTGGAGACCCATAAGTTGTCCTGCAAAGCTTTATGGACTGAACAACCCCTTTTCTTTGATATCTCGAAAATATGCGGTGCAATGTCTTTGGGCCTGATCCCAGAAAGAGGCACGAAGATCATCACCAATGAACACCTCGGTGGTGGCCGCAAAGATATCTTTATCATTCTCATCACAGGGGTTTCCTAGACGAACCCAAGGCTTGACCGGATCCAACCACTCTGCCCAAAGCCAGCGGATTCGAAGAGCTTTAGCAAATTTATCCAGATTCAAAAATACCTAGGCCACCATGAACCTTGGACTTGCACACCTGCTCCCAATTGATCTTGCAATTGCCACCAGTGACCGTGTCACACCAACCCATATGAAAGCACGTCGAAGGGAATCAATCTTTTCCATGACATCAACTGGAAGATTTAGCGTTGTTATGTAATAAATGGCAATGGTCGTGATGACCGACTTGACTAGAACCGCTCTGCATGGAAAAGCCATTAGTTTGCCCAACCAAGGGGTGAGATGGTGAGATAGGTAGCGATCTTGTCCTCGAGCGGCTGGAAGTGGATGCGCTTCAAGCCTTTAACCGATAGAGGCAAACCAAGGTATTTCATCGGGAATGATGAGTGGCTGGCCGAAAAAGAACGCATGATATCATCAAGGTATAAGTTTCCACACCGAATTGGAACGGCCAAACTTTTAGAGAATTTGTGATCCGACAGATGACCTCTCCAAACTGCGCAAGGGAGTCAGCGAAACATTTGACCTCGACTTTAATGGGCACAAGGAACACAACAACATCATCCACATAAAGTGAGGCACGGATCACCATGGCATTACCGCCAAGGGGGTGCAGGTTGCCGTGCGCGGTGGCATTTCGAAGTATATGGTGTAGAGGGTCGATGGCAAGCACAAAGACAAGAGGGGACAACATATCTACATGTCTTAGACCCTTGCCAAGTGGGATGGGGCAGCCAGGAACTCCATTGAGCAGAACCCACGACGACACGGAGGACAGGAGGACTGAGACCCAACCACAGAAACACGGAGGGAATCCCATGTGGCTTAGCAGCTCAAGGATGTAGTCCCATCTAACTAAGTCGAAGGCCTTCTTAATGTCTAGCTTGAATAGCAAAGAGGGAGTTTTGTTGTAGTGGAAACGTCTCGCCAGATTGCACACATACATGAAGTTGTCATGAATTCATCTCCTTTTGATGAAGGCACTTTGGGCTTGAGAAAGAAGATCATCATGTGGGGGCTAATCAGTTGGACATGACTTTAGCTATAATCTTCGCAATGGGATGTATAAGGCTAATGGGGACATGGGGTGAAAGTCTGAAATATCCCTAGCACCGTATTTCTTTGGGATGAGGGCGGCATCCGGAGAGTTTAGCCAATGGAAGTGGGAGGCATGAAGATCAGAGAAGCGTCTAATGGCCATCATAATGTCCCCCTTTATTGTGCTCCAACACGACTTGAAAAAGGCACCGACCAAACCATCAGGACCCGGAGCCTTGTCCCCAGACATGGAAAAGATACCCTCCTCACCTCCTCTTCAGTGATAGCCTCATCCAAATGACGGATATCATAGTCAGGAGTTGGTCCTAATACAATGTTCTCCTCGATGTTCTTGGAGATCTATTCGATGTAATTCTTTTTTGCGGTGTGTTTATTGTGATCCGATGAACTGTGGGTTTATGATGAGATTATTCATGAATTATTTGAGTCTTCTCTGAACTCTTTTATGCATGATTATTAATAGCTTTGTATTTCTCTTCAACCTATCCGTTTGGTTTGGCCAACTAGATTGATTTATCTTGCAATGGGAGAGGTGCTTTTTGATGAGTTCGATCTTGCGGTGCTCCATCCCAGTGACAGAAAGGGTATTTATATTGTTGCCATTAAGGATAAAACAATGGTGTTTATTCATATTGTTTGGATTTACTTTGTCTACATCATGTCATCTTGCTTAAGGCGTTACTCTGTTTTTATGACTTAATACCCTAGATGCATGCTTGTTTTTAGATCTACTATTCCAAAACCCCAAAAATACCTTGATGCAATTTTTCTTTCTTTATTTTATTTTGAGTTCTTGTCAGATCTATTTATCTAATCTCATACAATTTAATCTATCTCAATACCGATGAGGGATTGACAACCCCTCTTACGCGTTGTGTTTGTTATTTGTGTACAGGTACCGTTTACAAAGTGTTGCTTGGTTCTCCTACTGGATTGATAACCTTGGTTTCATAACTGAGGGAAATACTTACCATTGTTGTGCTGCATCATCCTCTCCTCTTCATGGAAATACCAACGCAGATACAAGCAATTAGGAAGAATTTTTGGCGCCGTTGCCGGGGAGACATCATCATCAGGTTCCTAATCACAAATCTCATCTCCTTGCAATTTACATTATTTGCCTTTTGCCTCTCGTTTTCATCTCCCCCAGTTCATATTTTTTTGCCTTTTTATTTGCCTTATTTTCCGTTTGCCTTTTTCTCGCTAGATCTTTTGTTTGTGTGTGATCTTGTTTACGTAGACACGATGCCCCAAGAAAATACCAAATTATGTGGTTTTTCCAATAATAATAATAATAATGATTTTATTAGTACTCTGATTGCTCCTCCCACCACTAGTGCGGAGTCTTATGATATTAATGCCGCTTTGTTGAATCTTATTATGAAAGAACAATTTTCCGTTACTCCTAATGAGGATATCGCGTCCCATCTAAACACTTTTGTAGAACTGTGTGATATGTAAAAGAAAAAAGATGTGGACAATGATATTGTGAAGTTGAAATTGTTTCCTTTCCATTTGCGGGATCGTGCGAAAATTTGGTTTTCTTCTTTGCCTCGCAATAGTATCGATTCTAGGGATAAGTGCAAAGATGCTTTTATTACTAAATATTTTCCGCCCGTGAAAATTATTTCCCTTAGAAATCAAATCATGAATTTTAAGCAACTTGAGCATGAACATGTTGCACAATCTTGGGAAATATTGAAATTGATGCTAAGAAATTGTCCTACTCATGGTTTAAATCTTTGGATGATTATGCAATTTTTTATGCCGGGTTGAATTTTGTTTCAAGAAATCTTTTGGATTCTGCCGCATGAGGTACTTTTATGGATATTACTTTGGGCAAAGCTACTAAATTGCTAGATAATATCATGGCAAATTATTCACAATGACATACGAAAGAGCACCTACTAGTAAAAACATCAATTCCATTGAAGAAATTAGTACTTTGAGTGAAAAAGTTGATGCTCTTATGAAATTGGTTGCTATTAAAAATGCTTGTGTTGATCTAAATGATGTGCCTTTGTCCACTTTTATTGAGCAAAATAGTGACCCCGTAGATGTGAATTTTGTCTCATGAAACAATCTTAATAACAATGCGTATAGAGGTAATTTTAATCCTAGGCATTTTCCTGGAAATTCCTCTAATAATTATGGCAATTCCTATGGTAATTATTCTTACAATAATAATACGAACCCCTCTAATCTTGAGAGTAATATTAAATAATTTATCAATGCTCAAAAAATTTCAACACTACGATAGAAGAAAAGTTGAATGCGATTGATGATATGTCTAGAAGCATTGATATGATTTCCCATGATGTAGAAAATCTCAATATTAAATTTTTTACACCTAAGGTTGATGTCAATGAATCAATTAAAGCCTTATATGTTTCAATGGATGAAAGTAAGAAAAGAACCGCTATGCTTAGAGCTAAAAGAGAATTTTTAGAAAGAAAGTTTACTACCGATTTCTTTCATAATAATGATGAAGATATTAAAATGATTGGTGTTTCTTCTATTGATTACTTGTTTAGTAATATTAAACTTGCTGAAAAGAGGACTCAAGAAGAATCAACTTGAGCTAGAGGGCATCCTCATAATTCTGAGGGTGAAAATCTTGTTGCAAAATTTGATAAAAGTGGGTCCGGAGAGGTCAAAACTTTAACTAGTGATGTGCCCACTCTTTTGGATTACAAAGATTTTAATTATTATAGTTGCTCTTTGATTGAATGTATTTCTTTGTTGCAATCCATGATAAATTCATCCAATGCCTATGAACAAAATAAAACATATTGTAGAAGCGATGATGAAAGCTTTAGAAGAAAAGTTGGAATTAGAGATTTCAATTCCTAGAAAATTATATGATGAGTGGGAACCTACCTTTAAAGTCAAGATTAAAAATTATGAGTGCTTTGCTTTATGTGATTTAGGTGCTAGTGTTTCCACAATTCCGAAATCTCTTTGTGACGTGCTTGGTTTTTACCAATATTGAAGAGTGCTCCCCTAATTTGCACTTGGCGGATTCTAGTATTAAAAAGCCTTTGGGAAGAATTAATGTTGTTCTTATTCTTGCAAATAGGAACTATGTTCCCATAGATTTTATTGCTCTTGATATTGATTGCAATCTGTCTTGTCCAATCATACTTTGTAGACCGTTTTTATGAATTACAGGTGCCGTGATTGATATGAAAGAAGGCAATATGAAATTTCAATTTCCACTAAGAAAGGGTATATAACACTTCCCTAGAACAATAATTAAGCCACCATATGAATAAATCATGAGGGCAACCTAGCTATGGAGCAAAAACTAAAGATGACAATACTTGAGTCTACGCATTATGCCTAGCTAGGGGCATAAAACGATAGCGCTTATTGGGAGGCAACCCAATGAATCAAATTTATTGTTTCCTTTTTCTTTCTGTTCTTGAGTGTTTGCACAATTATGCTACTGTTATGATTGTGTTTTTCATGTTTAATTAGTGTTTGTGCCAAGTAAAGCCTTTGGGATCATGTTGGGTCATAATTGATCTGATCTTGTTGAAAAACAGAAACTTTTGCGTCCAGTAGCAGAATATTAAAAACCATAAAAGCGACAAAAAATTCTGAATTTTTTACACGGGATTGATATAAAAATTGCCTACGTTGTCCTAATTTTTCAAAACTTTTGGAGTTACCAAAGTACAGTTAGAGTCCAGATTACTGCATACTGTTCTGTATTTGACAGATTTTGTTTTCGTTGCATTGTGTGCTTATTTTGATGAATCTATGGACTATATCGGGGGGTATAAGCCATGGTAAAGTTAGAATACAGTAGGTATAATGCAATAATAAAATATGAATGAGTATGAAACAATACTTAAAGTGGTGATTTACTTTATTATACTAACGGATCTCATGAAGGTTTTTGTTGAGTTTTGTGTGATTGAAGTTTTCATGTTTTGGGTGAGATCACGATGGATGAAGGAATAAGGAGTGAAAAGAGTCTAAGCTTGGGGATGCCCATGGCACCCCAAGGTAATATTCAAGGAGAGCTAAGCAACTAAGCTTGGGGATGCCCCGGAAGGCATCCCCTCTTTCTTCTAACAACCATCCATAATTTTACTTGGAGGTATATTTTTATTCGTTACATATCATGAGTTTTTCTTGGAGTGTCTTGTATTATATGAGTATTTGCTTATTTTGCTTTTTAGTTTGTCACAGTCATCCTTGCTGGACACACCTATTTGAGAAAGCCATAATGATGCTATGATTTGTTAGAATTGCTCTATGTGCTTCACTTAAATTTTTTGAGCTATGGAATTACTCTAGTGCTTCACTTATATCCTTTTGAGCATGGTGGTGCTTTTATTTTTGAAGAAATACTCTCATGATTCACTTAGATTAATTTGAGAATTAGTAAATTTTTGAAGAAATCCTCTCATGCTTCACTTATATTATTCTAAGAGATGATTTTTTATTTATGCTCATGTTCTTCACTTAAATTTATTTGAGAGATTCTCATAAGCAATGGTAATATATGAAACTAGTCCCAAAGTGATAGATATTCAATAGGGATATAATAAAAACTTTCATGAAGATCATTGGATATTATAAACTTGATTCCTTGCAATAGTTTTGAGATATGATGATAGTAATATGTGAGACATGTTGGAGAGTAATTATGCTTTAGTAAGAATATTGGTGTTATGGTTTGTGATTCCCTATGCAAGCACGAAAGTCAATAGTTATGCAATGAAATTACATCCTACTCGTGGTGCATTATTCGGTGTTAATTATTCTTAATGCTCGTTTATGAGAATTTTTGTTTCTTGGTTGGTTGCTTCTCAATCTATTTGCTAGCCTTTCCTTATACTAAGTAGGAATACTACTTGTGCATCCAAAATCCTTAAACCAAGTTGTGCCATATGAGTCCACCATACCTACCTATATGCGGTATTTCTATGCCATTCCAAGTAAATTTGTATGTGCCAACTCTAATTTTCAAAATAAATTTCATTTTTGTGTGCCCGTTCCACTCATGAAGCGGCAAGGGGTGGCCATATTTTTCAATGCTAGATGTGTTATTCTTAAGATGAGTGTTTATTCACTTGTCATTGCACGAGAGTGTGGCGGTAATAGGGATGCCCAGTCCCAAAATGAAAAAGAAATTTACTTTATGTTGTCAAATAATAAATTCCTTGGAAAGTGTTGGTATGGAAGGCACCCATGGATACGACTAGCCATGGATTGTGAAAGAATGGTGGAAAAAGGAATAAACTTTATTTTATGTTTGAGAACCGCCTATGATGTATCTAGCATGGAAAGTATTGGGAATTCTCGAGCGTTTTCGTTGACGAAAAAGTATGCCTCTCAAAATATTTTATTATTATTGCTCGCTAGTTGATTATGTTGGAATATGCCCTAGAGGCAATAATAAATTAGTTATTATTATATTTCCTTGTTCATGATAATCGTTTATTATCCATGCTATAATTGTATTGATAGGAAACTCAGATACATGTGTGGGTACATAGACAACACCATGTCCCTAGTAAGCCTCTAGTTGACTAGCTCGTTGATCAATAGATGGTTACAGTTTCGACCATGGACATTGGATGTCGTTGATAACGGGATCACATCATTAGCGAGAATGATGTGATGGACAAGACCCAATCCTAAGCCTAGCACAAAGATCGTGTAGTTCAGTATGCTAAAGCTTTTCTAATGTCAAGTATCTTTTACTTAGACCATGAGATTGTGCAACTCCGGATACCGTAGGAATGCTTTGGGTGTACCAAACGTCACAACGTAATCGGGTGGCTATAAAGGTGCACTACGGTATCTCCGAAATTGTCATTGGGTTGGTACGAATCGAGGCGGGATTTGTCACTCCGTGTGACGGAGAGGTATCTCTGGGCCCACTCGGTAGGACATCATCATAATGTGCACAATGTGACCAAGGGGTTGATCACGAGATGATGTGTTACGGAACGAGTAAAGAGACTTGCCGTGCGAGATTGAACAATGTATCGGCATACCGACGATCGAATCTCGGGCAAGTACAATACCGCTAGACAAAGGGAATTGTATACGGGATCGATTGAGTCCTTGACATCGTGGTTCATCCGATGAGATCAACGTGGAACATGTGGGAGCCTACAAGGGTATCCAGATCCTGCTGTTGGTTATTGACGAGAAGCGTCTCGGTCATGTCGCATGGTTCCCGAACCCGTAGGGTCTACACATAAGGTTCGATGGCGCTAGGGTTATAAAGAAAGTTTGTATGTGGTTGCGAATTTTGTTCGAGTCCGGATGAGATCCCGGACGTCACGAGGAGTTCCGGAATGGTCCGGAGGTAAAGATTTATATATGGGAAGTCCTGTTTTGGTCACCGGAAAGGTTTCGGGTTTTATCGGTAACGTACCGGGACCACCGGGAGGGTCCCGGGGGTCCACCAAGTGGGGCCACCATCCCCGGAGGGCTGCATGGGCCAAGTGTGGGAGGGGACCAGCCCCAGGTGGGCTGGTGCGCCCCCCCACAAGGGCCCAAGGCGCCTAGGGTTTCGGGAGGGGGCGCACCCACCTAACTTGGGGGGCAAGTTTCCCCTCTACCCCCCTTGGCCGCCCTTCCCAGATGGGATCTTGGGCTGGCCGCCGCCCCTAGGGTGGAACCCTAGGTGGGGGCGCAGCCCCCCCCTCTCTCCCTATATATAGTGGAGGCAAAGGGGCAGCCCAACACACGAAGTTCTTCTCATGTTGGCACAACCCTACCTCTCTTTCTCCTCATATCTCGCGGTGCTTGGCGAAGCCCTGCAGGATTGCCACGCTCCTCCACCACCACCACCACGCCGTTGTGCTGCTGCTGGACGGAGTCTTCCTCAACCTCTCCCTCTCTCCTTGCTGGATCAAGGCATGGGAGACGTCACCGGGCTGTACGTGTGTTGAACGCGGAGGTGCCGTCCGTTCGGCACTAGGATCTCCGGTGATTTGGATCACGACGAGTACGACTCCTTCAACCCCGTTCTCTTGAACGCTTCCGCTTAGCGATCTACAAGGGTATGTATATGCACTCTCCTTCCCCTCGTTGCTGGTTTCTCCTTAGATAGATCTTGGTGACACGTAGGAAAATTTTGAATTTCTGCTACGTTCCCAACATATTATGTTATTGATATGAGTAAATGTGAGACCTAAATGTTATTGTGAATATGGTTATTTCATAATCTTTGCTGAAAACCTAAATATTGGCAATACATATTTGCAACAACAAGATCAGAGTTTGTAAAAGTTTTTCTTTGTCACTTTCAGTTTGTCAATTGAATTGCTTGAGGACAAGCATGTTGGGGAACGCAGTATTTCAAAAAATTTACCTACGATCAGCAAGATCCATCTAGGATATGCATAGCAACGAGCGGGGAAGAGTGTTTCCACGTACCCTCGTAGACCGAAAGCGGAAGCGTTTAGTAACGCGGTTGATGTAGTCGAACGTCTGCGCGATCCAACCGATCCAAGTACCGAATGTATGGCACCTCCACGATCTGCACACGTTCAGCTCGGTGACGTCCCTCGAACTCTTGATCCAGTTGATGCCGAGGGAGAGTTCCGCCAGCTCGACGGCGTGGCGACGGTGTTGATGAAGTTATCGGCGTAGGGCTTCTCCTAAGCACTATGATGATATGACCGAGGTGTGTAACTGTGGAGGGGGCACCGCACACGGCTAGGAGAAGACTTGGTGTGTCTTTGGGGTGCCCCCTCCCACGTATATAAAGGGGGGAGGAGAGGTGGCCGGCCCAAGGGGGGGCGCGCCATGGGGTGAGTCCTACTTGGACTCCCAGTCCAAGTAGGATTCGGTCCCCCCCTTTCCTATTCCAAATAGGAGAAGAAGGGAAGGAGGAAGATGAGAGAAGGAAGGAGGGGGGCGCCGCCCCCTCCCCTTGTCCAATTCGGACTGGCAAGGGGGGAGCGCGCCACCTCCTAGCCGGCCCTCTCTCTTCTCCACTAAGGCCCATAGTGGCCCATTAACCTCCGGGGGGGGGGGGGTTCCGGTAACCCCCGGTACTCTGAAACTTATCCGAAACGACCCGAACCATTCTGGCGTCCGAATGTAGCCTTCCAATATATGAATCTTTATGTCTTGACTATTTTGAGACTCCTCGTTATGTCCATGATCTCATCCAGGACTCCGAACAAACTTCGGTTCATTAAAACACGAAACTCATAATACAAATCATCATCGAACGTTAAGCGTGTGGACCCTACGGGTTCAAGAACAATGTAGACATGACCGAGACAGCTCTCCGCTCAATAACCAGTAGCGGTACCTGGATGCTCATATTGGCTCCCACATATTCTACGAAGATCTTTATCGGTCAAACCGCATAACAACATATGTTGTTCCCTTTGTCATCGGTATGTTACTTGCCCGAGATTCGATCGTTGGTATCATCATACCTAGTTCAATCTCGTTACCAGCAAGTCTCTTTACTCGTTCCATAATGCATCATCCCACAACTAACTCATTAGTCACATTGCTTGCAAGGCTTATAGTGATGTGCATTACCGAGAGGGCCCAGAGATACCTCTCCGGTACACAGAGTGACAAATGATAATCTCGATCTATGCCAACTCAACAAACACCATCGGAGACACCTGTAGAGCATCTTTATAATCACCCAGTTACGTTGTGACATTTGATAGCACACAAGGTGTTCCTCCGGTATTCGGGCGTTGCATAATCTCATAGTCTGAGGAACATGTATAAGTCATGAAGAAAGCAATAGCATAAAAACTAAACGATCATTATGCTAAGCTAACGGATGGGTCTTGTCCATCACATCATTCTCTAATGATGTGATCTCGTTCATCAAATGACAACACATGTCTATGGCTAGGAAACTTAACCATCTTTGATTAACGAGCTAGTCAAGTATAGGCATACTAGGGACACTCTGTTTGTCTATCTATCCACACATGTACTAAGTTTCCGGTTAATCCAATTCTATCATGAATAATAAACATTTATCATGATATAAGGAAATATAAATAACAACTTTATTATTGCCTCTAGGGCATATTTCCTTCAGTCTCCCACTTGCACTAGAGTCAATAATCTAGATTACATAGTAATGATTCTAACACCCATGGAGTCTTGGTGTTGATCATGTTTTGCTTGTGAGAGAGGCTTAGTCAATAGGTCTGCAACATTCAGATCCGTATGTATCTTGCAAATCTCTATGTCTCCCTCCTTGACTTGATCGCGGATGGAATTGAAGCGTCTCTTGATGTGCTTGGTTCTCTTGTGAAATCTGGATTCCTTTGCCAAGGCACTTGCACCAGTATTGTCAGAAAATATTTTCATTGGACCCGATGCACTAGGTATGACACCTAGATCGGACATGAACTCCTTC
Organism: Aegilops longissima; assembly: GCA_021605205.1. Taxonomy (NCBI): domain Eukaryota; kingdom Viridiplantae; phylum Streptophyta; class Magnoliopsida; order Poales; family Poaceae; genus Aegilops; species Aegilops longissima. Next base: position 131,787,022 of record CM038680.1, on the reverse strand, counting down.
ATCTAGACTCCTTCATTTGCTGCTTCCGAAGCAGCTATGTATTCCGCTTCACATGTAGATCCCGCCACCACGCTCTGCTTGGAACTGCACCAACTAACAGCTCCACCATTCAATATAATTTGTATCCGGTTTGTGACTTAGAGTCATCCGAATCAGTGTCAAAGCTTGCATCGACGTAACCATTTACGATGAGTTCTTTGTCACCTACATAAATGAGAAACATATCCTTAGTCCTTTTCAGGTATTTCAGGATGTTCTTGACCGTTTTCCAGTGATCCACTCCTGGATTACTTTGGTACCTCCCTGCTAAACTAATAGCAAGGCAGACATCAGGTCTGGTACACAACATTGCATACATGATAGAACCTATGGCTGAAGTATAGGGAATGACTTCCATTTTCTCTCTATCTTCTACAGTGGTTGGGCATTGAGTCTGACTCAACTTCACACCTTGTAACACAGGCAAGAACCCTTTCTTTGCTTGATCCATTTTGAACTTCTTCAAAACTTTATCAAGGCAAGTGCTTTGTGAAAGTCCAATTAAGCGTCTTGATCTATCTCTATAGATCTTGATGCCCAATATATAAGCAGCTTCACCGATGTCTTTCATTGAAAAATTCTTATTCAAGTATCCTTTTATGCTGTTCAGAAATTCAGTATCATTTCCGATCAACAATATGTCATCCACATATAATATAAAAAATGTTACAGAGCTCCCACTCACTTTCTTGTAAATACATGCTTCTCCAAAAGGCTGTATAAAACCATATGCTTTGATCACACTATCAAAGCATATATTCCAACTCCGAGAGGCTTCCACCAGTCCATAAATGGATCGCTAGAGCTTGCACACTTTGTTAGCACCTTTTGGATCGACAAAACCTTCTGGTTGCATCATATACAACTCTACTTTAAGATATCCATTAAGGAATGCAGTTTTGACATCCATTTGCCAAATTTCATAATCATAAAATGCGGCAATTGCTAACATGATTTGGACAGATTGAAGCATCGCTACGGGTGAAAAAGTCTCATCGTAGTCAACTCCTTGAACTTGTCGAAAACCTTTCGCAACAAGTCGAGCTTTGTAGACAGTAACATTACCGTCAGTGTCAGTCTTCTTCTTGAAGATCCATTTATTCTCTATGGCTTGCCGATCATCTCAGATTTTATGGCCTCAAGCCATTTCACGGAATCTGGGCTCATCATCGCTTCCTCATAGTTCGTAGGTTCATCATGGTCAAGTAACATGACTTCCAGAACATGATTACTGTACCACTCTGGTGCGGACCTTACTCTAGTTGACCTACGAGGTTCATTAGTAACTTGATCCAAAGTTTCATGATCATCATCATTAGCTTCCTCACTGATTTGTGTAGGAATCACTAGAACTAATTTCTGTGATGAACTACTTTCCAATTCGGGAGAAGGAACAATTACCTCATCAAGTTCTACTTTCCTCCCACTCACTTCTTTCAAGAGAAACTCCTTCTCTAGAAATGATCCATTCTTAGCAACAAATATCTTGCCTTCGGATATATGATAGAAGGTGTACCCATCAGTTTCCTTTGGGTATCCTATGAAGACACATTTCTCCGATTTGGGTTCGAGCTTATCAGGTTGAAGCTTTTTCACATAAACATAGGAGCCCCAAACTTTAAGAAATGACAACTTGGGTTTCTTGCCAAACCACAGTTCATATGGTGTCATCTCAACGGATTTAGATGGTGCCTTATTTAACATGAATGCAGCCATCTCTAAAGCATAACCCCAAAACGATAGCAGTAAATCAGTAAGAGACATCATAGATCGCACCATATCTAATAAAGTGCGGTTACGACGTTTGGAGACACCATTACGCTGTGGTGTTCCAAGTGGCGTGAGTTGCGAAACTATTCCGCATTGTTTCAAATGAAGACCAAACTCATAACTCAGATATTCACCTCCACGATCAGATTGTAGAAACTTTATTTTCTTGTTACGGTGATTTTTCATTTCACTCTGAAATTCTTTGAACTTCTCAAATGTTCCAAACTTATGTTTCATCAAGTAGATATACCCATATCGTCTCAAATCATTTGTGAAGGTCAGAAAATAACGATACCCGCCCCGAGCATCAACACTCATCGGACCGCATACATCAGTATGTATTATTTCCAATAAGTCTGTTGCTCGCTCCATTGTTCTGAAGAACGGAGTCTTAGTCATCTTGCCCATGAGGCATGGTTCGCAAGCATCAAGTGATTCATAATCAAGTGATTCCAAAAGCCCATCAACATGAAGTTTTTTTATGCGCTTTACACCAAAATGACCTAAACGGCAGTGCCACAAATAAGTTGCACTATCATTATTAAACTTGTATCTTTTGGCTTCAATACTATAAATACTAGATGATACCCCGTGCATTGCAGCGGGAAATTGAGAAATGATTTACAGAGATATGAACAAAAAGACAAATGGTAGTGTGAGATATTTATCAGTTTGGCACATTTCAGTGCAGAAAATTTAACATCAATACGTCTTGTCAAATTACAATGTCATCAAAGTACTTTTGCGGCTACATATATAGCTCATCCACGGGCTTTCAAGAATATTCCACTGTGACTCACAATAAGGAGGGTAGTGGAACAACTTAGATCAATGACTTGCAATAATAGAATAAGGAAGGGAACATCGCAGTGTTTAATGGAGGATTGCGAAAAAAACAGTTAACCGATAATCAACACATATCAAACTCTTACCTAACTAATGACCTACACATACAAAAAGGCGTCGTGGATGATTCATAAGAAAACAATAATCAATTGGTAAAGAAAAGGGTAATTTAAATAAAACAACTATAAGACATCAAATACAATATAAACTGAGTTACTGTATATGAGAACACGATGACCTGTAACCTGTTGCATATCTATAAAAGATAGAAAATGAGAAATATTTTGGGTTAGTACATTTGGAGATATATCTTTGCATACCCAGTTGCTTTGCATGGCGGTGATAGCAAGATCCTACAATCATAAATTAAGAAATATACATGGGTTTGTGCTGAAAAATTGGCTTTCTTATTAGTCATCACGAAGATGAAGCTCAAACAAAAAGTACAAAAAATATATAGTAGGTCTATCCAATTACATGGAATCAATGCTAAATTTTTGTATTTGTAAGAGGAACCTGCTGTTATAACAAAACAGAAGTCCATCCTTCAACGACCAAATCAATAATTAGAAGCCTCTGTGACACCTTTCACACGGTTGTTTCAGTTGGATCCTTCCAACCTTGGTCATACACCTGCAGGATAAACGTAAATAACATTAGAAGATTGAAATAATAAATAATTGCTGAGAAATCAAAACAGAAAAACCCTAAAGAAAAGGTGAAGCAAACAGTCATCCATGTGTTTCAAGGAAAAGATTTGCCTCAGTTGATTAGACCATACTATATAACCTAAAGAAGCAACCATATTTTCATTGAATTAAGTGTTTTAATACAGAATGTGGTTAAGAAACTAACCAATTTCGTGTGGTTGTGGGAATTTCCTTTCCTACCATTTCTCTAATTCTCCTTTGACACATGCATGAGATATTGTCTTGGTTCTCTCGAGAAGCAACCTGTATTTATAAAGAAGAATAGCTCTTATGTTTACGTTAGTAGTATTAAGATGCCATCCAGGCGCAAACCTCATCCTAAAAAAAGATTAAAAAATAGGCATAGATGGTAGGAAGACAAACAAACACTTTCATAGATGGAATAATATTTGACATTATAATCGTATATACATAAAATAAAAAAATCAAGGGAAAACCTGAGGATTAGATCCACGTAGGAGATAAAAGCCATGAACTCTGATTCATAGGTGTGGTAATCAATCTTGCGATTGGAGACACGCAGGTCGACGATGATGTAGTGGCCGGCCCGGAGAGCTCCTTGCTTGACAGCAAAGGAAAGGAAAGGAGGTGGAGGAGTTGGGATCAGAAGTCGAGGGAGCGCCTTCGTGATCTCCTATAAATGGATCGTGGAGCCTGAATGCTCCATCTTGTACACCAGAAGAACGCTGCACCACGGGCAATAAATGGCGTTTCTTCATGTGCGTTGGTGGCTGTCATTTCTTTCATGACGAATGGGAGCGGCGAGCGGTAGAGAGAACGGCGACGATGCGACTTACAGCGGAGAGAAGATGAAGCCTGAAGGACCTAATGTAATTACATGGGCTAACACCACAGCCGGCCTAGTCAGCAACACTGATCACGTGCCAACTATTGGGCCAGGCAGCCCAAGTGCAAACAATGGCCAGGTTGCAGCGTGAAGGGACGGGCTGCCGAGATGCAGCGTGTACGTACGCAGTGGTCGTAGGGGGAACGCCATCATAAACGTGTGTGCGCAGTGCACGAAGATGTTCGCCCGATGACATTCCACCACTATGGCTGTAGGAGGAATCAAAACAATTGGCTGCTCTTTTGCAAACTGAAGGCTGACGTGGCAAGATGCTGATGTAGACAGTGTGCGTGTTGAGAGAATTGGTAGTAGTGGGTATCAACTTCTTAAGAATATAAGATGTGTATCACTACTATCGAGATGTAATAAAAATAGACCACTCATCAAGGGTGCATGACCATAAAAGATATTACTCATATAAATAGAACAACCATTATTCTCTGATTTAAATGATTAACCGTCTCGCATCAAACAAGATCCAGATATAATGTTCATGCTTAACACTGGCACCAAATAACAATTATTCAGGTCTAAAACTAATTCCGAAGGTAGATGTAGAGGTAGCGTGCCGACCGCGATCACATCGACTTTGGAACCATTTCCCACGCGCATTGTCACCTCGTCCTTAGCCAATATTCGCTTAATCCGTAGCCCCTGTTTCGAGTTGCAAATATGAGCAACAGAACCAGTATCAAATACCCAGGCGCTACTACGAGCATTAGTAAGGTACACATCAATAACATGTATATCAAATATACCTTTCGCTTTGCCATCCTTCTTATCCGCCAAATACTTGGGGCAGTTCCGCTTCCAGTGACCAGTCCCTTTGCAGTAGAAGCACTCAGTCTTAGGCTTTAGGTCCAGACTTGGGTTTCTTCACTTGAGCAGCAACTTGCTTGCCGTTCTTCTTGAAGTTCCCCTTCTTCCGTTTGCCCATTTTCTTGAAACTAGTGGTCTTGTTAACCATCAACACTTGATGCTCCTTCTTGATTTCTACCTCCGCAGCCTTTAGCATCGCGAGGAGCTCGGGAATTGTCTTATCCATCCCTTGCATATTATAGTTCATCATGAAGCTTTTGTAGCTTGGTGGCAGTGATTGAAGAAATCTGTCAATGACACTATCAACAGGAAGATTAACTCCCAGTTGAGTCAAGTGATTGTGGTACCCAGGCATTCTGAGTATATGTTCACTGACAGAACTATTCTCCTCCATTTTGCAGCTGTAGAACTTATTGGAGACTTCATATCTCTCAATCCGGGCATTTGCTTGAAATATTAACTTCAACTCCCGAAACATCTCATATGCTCCATGACAATCAAAACAACGTTGAAGTCCCGATTCTAAGCCGTAAAGCATGGCACACTGAACTATTGAGTAGTCGTGAGCTTTGCTCTGCCAGACGTTCATAACGTTCGGAGTTGCTCCTGCAGCGAGTTTGGCACCCAACGGTGCTTCTAGGATGTAATTCTTCTATGCAGCAATGAGGATAATCCTCATGTTACAGACCCAGTCCGTGTAGTTGCTACCATCATCTTTCAACTTAGCTTTCTTGTAACACCCGGATGATTAGGGAACAGTAATCACCCCGGTTATGTTAATTAACCTCTCGTTGATTCAAACCCGACCTAAAACAAAAATAAAAAATAAAACAAACGATAAAAAGTTTCGAAAACAAATTCTAAAATGTTCGGGGGCTGTTTAAAATAACTAACCTAATATTGGTGAGGTGCACTAATTTTTATAAAATGCCAGAGCATTTTAAATAAACCAAAACAGAAAAGGAAAAATAATAAAAAGGGAAAACAAAATAAAACAGTGGGGGGGAAAAACACGACTGGCCTAGCCAACCTCCCCCTCCCCACTTGGCCCCTCACCCGCCTGCCCATTCCCTTCCCCCAGGCTGGCCCGGTGCCCAGCCCCCCCCGCCGAGATAACCCCCCACTCATGGCTAACCCTAGCCGCCACCCCACTCCTCCCCCGCCCGCTGGGCCTCGCCCTCTCCCGATCGGATCGGGGCGGAGAGACCCGACCGAGCCCCCCCTCCGCGCGCCTCTCCCCCTCGTCGGCCCCCCCCGCCCCCGCCGCCGGACCTCCCTCCTCCCCGTCGCCGCCTAGGAGCCCCCTCCTCCCCCTCCGTCGCCCCGAGCCCGGCGGCCGCGCTGCCATGGTCCGGCTCGGCCTCCACCTCCCGACTTCATGGTGTGGCCCCCCGACCCCTCCCGGCGGTCATCGTCGCCCCTCACCGAGCCCGTTGCGAGGCCCCCCGCCCCGTGAGGCTCTCCTCTCCCCCTTCCCCCCGACGAAGGCTCCGGCCACCGCGCCGCCGAACCCCCGGCCCCTCTCCCGCCGTCGCGTGGCCCCGCCGGCCCGTCGCCGGCTCGGCCCGCCATGCCATGCTGCCGCGCGCCCGTTCCTCTCCCTTCCCCAGCCGGATCCGGCCGTTCGAGGCCTGACCGGCCCGGCCAGCGTGGCCCCCCTCTCCCTTCCTTCCCCGTCGGCGTCCTCGCTGCGCCCCTAGCGGCGCCCGATCCTCGACCGAGCCCGCCCGTTCGGCGCCCTCGCCCCGACCGAGCCCTCGTTTTTCCCAAGACTGGCGCTCGGCCACCGGCCGAACCCACCACCACCCGCTCGTCGCCTCGCCTCGCCGGCGCTGGGCACGGCCGGCCGGCCGGCCAGGCCGTGGCCTCGGCGCGCCGGCCCCGTGCCTCGGCGCCTGGATCGCCTCGATCCCGACCGCCTGGATCGGGCCGAACAGGCATCGCCGCTACACCGCCTGATTGGCAAGGCCAGCGACATGGGGCCCCACCCCCCAAAAATGAGCGTTTAATTAAACAGAATTAAAATGGAAATAAAATGAATTAAATTAATTAACTAATTAATTAATTAATTAATTGAGTAATTAATTAAACTAATTAATTTTGAATTAATTAACCCTAATCATTAATTGACTTAATTAAGTAATGTTAATTAAATCGATTAGGTTAATTAGTCATTAGTGAATGACATGCGGGACCCACTGTCGGGGTTGACTCGATCAACCCTGTTGGTGATGACGTCGGCATGACATCATCTTGATGTCATAAATGCATTTTCGAAATTAATTAAATAATTAATAAAATTCCGAAATTAATAAAATCTTTTAAAATCATATCTTTTAATCCGTAATCCGGATTAAAATAATTTCAACATGAAAGTTGCTCGAGCAGCGAGGCGAATCCGGATACGCGATCCGTTCGTCCACCACACGTCTCTAACCTATCGAACCTGCAAACTTTCCTCTCCGGTTCATCATCGACAGACATCCGGAACCGGGATAACTTCCCGGATGTTTTCCCCCCTAAACCAGTACCCTTCTTACCACGTTAGGGCACGCCTAGCATCGCTTCTTGGCATGTCATGCATCGTTATGCATCTGTTACCGTGTATTCATTGTTTCTTCCCCCTCTTCTCTTCGGTAGACTACGAGACCGACGCTGCAGCTGGCCAGTTCGACTACGGTGTTGACGACCCTTTCTCTTGCGAGCAACGGGCAAGCCCCCTTGATCACGGATATCGCCTACTCTTATCTACACTGCTTGCATTAGAGTAGCATAGCATGTTCTTGTTTCGGATACTCCTATCTTCTTTGCATAGCTTTGTCCTTGTAACCATTGTTACCTTACCGCAATCCTATATGCTTAGTATAGGATGCTAGTACTTTCATCTGTGGCCCTACATACTTATGCATGCGCGTGCTATACTATCGGGCCGTGATCACTCGGGAGGTGATCACGGTATATACTATATACTTTATACATGATACATGTGAGACTAAAGTCGGGTGGTGATGGAGCACCCATGAGTGGATCTTTGTGGCGGAGGCGGCAGGCAGGTTGAGACCGCCTAGAGAGAGGTGGCCTGGCCTGTTCGGCGTTCGCGGTTACTTAACACGCTTAACGAGGTCTTGGTATTTGATGCGGGTTGGCTACGAGCTTATACGCACTAACCATCTACGGGAGTAGTTATGGGTATCCCGCGTCGTGGTATCGGCGGAAATACTTCAGACGTCGGCGACGGCGCTGCGCCAGATTGGTGGAACGCTCTTTGGGCTAGGTCTGCTTCGGCAGCGACATAGCGTCGCAGGTGTGCTCGAGGCGATGGGCCCTGACCCTGCGGCGCTTAGGTTTAGACCGCGTGTTGGCCACTCTGTTGTGCCTAGGTGGGGCTACGACGTGTTGATCTTCAGCGGCGGGCATGACCCGGAAAGTGTGTCCGGCCAAATGGGATCAAGCGTCTTTGGGTAAGATGGTGCACCCTGCAGGAAGTTAATCTATTCGGATAGCCGTGATCTTGATAGCAGGACGACTTGGAGTTGTACCTTGAGCTTATGACAACTAGAACCGGATACTTGATAAAACACACCCTTCCAAGTGCGGATACAACCGGTGGTCGCTCTCGCTCGGGGTTATGGCGGGGATTGCGGGTAGGATTATTGCTATATGATGTTACTTGGAGGACTTCCGTTGTCCTCTTACATGCATTGTAAGACCGGTGTCGAGCGTAGTCTTCGTTAAGACTAGCTATCCCCTCTTATTACGGCATTCTGCAGATTCAGTCCACCGATATGGCCTTTACCCATATATCCATGCATATGTAGTGTAGCTCCTTGCTTGCGAGTACTTTGGATGAGTACTCACGGTTGCCTTGTTCCCCTTTTCCCCTATCTCTACTCGATTGCTGCAATCGACGATGGAGCCAGGAGCGAGCGCCGCCGCCTATGGCGACTACTACTCCGGGCGCCTACTACTACGTGCAGCCCGGCGGCGACGACCGGGAGTGACCTAGGAGGATCGAGCGGGAGGCTGCTCCTCTTCGATCTGTATCCCAGTTTGTGCTAGCCATCTTATGGCACCTTGTTTAACTTATGTCTGTACTCAGATATTGTTGCTTCCGCTGACTCGTCTATGATCGAGCACTTGTATTCGAGCCCTCGAGGCCCCTGGCTTGTATTATGATGCTTGTATGACTTATTTTATTTGTAGAGTTGTGTTGTGATATCTTCCCGTGAGTCCTTGATCTTGATCGTACACATTTGCGTGCATGATTAGTGTACGATTGAATCGAGGGCGTCACAAGTTGGTATCAGAGCCGACTGCCTGTAGGAATCCCCCTTCCACACTCCTTGGCCGAAGTCGAGTCTAGACATTGCAAAACTTTTACTAACTTGGCTGTGTGCCTTACGGGCCCACGTCGCCATCGGGTGGTATTAGGATCTTTTACTCCTCGACCTTTACTCTGGGACTCTGGACTCTCTTCTACTCGGGTTAAACGATTTTACTAACTATCACTAGGATCCCGTGACCGCATTCACCCCGAAGATGGATATAGCCTTAGTTGTTTTTGGAATTGTATTTGAACAATTTCCACCCTGTCATTTGACTCCTTTGAAACGTCTTTGTTTTCAGATGGAACCCACGAGGCAGGTAAATGCGCCACACGACGGCCATTGGTGCCTCGGGATCACTGCGGTGCTAGCCGAGATGATGACCTATCCGGGTTATCGCGGCACCCTGAGTACACCGTCTATGAGGAGTACCGGGACTACAACGAGGAGCAGTACCGCGCCATCGTCCACCTCTACTCTCGGGAGTATGAGTCCACTACTGTGCTGCACTCCGCACATGGTGTTGGAGTGACTATCGATATGGCAGTCCACGATGCTGCTTATGCTGCACTGACACGTCTTCGTGCGAGTATCGAGTTGGACACCTCCCCTTGAGCACATTGCTATCGCGTCGATGTTGGTGAGGAGGTTACTACACCGCTGCCTACACCACTGTCACCAGAGAGCCTTTCCACCATCGTAACTTTGTTACGCATGCGATGGGCTGGATCGAGCTAACCGAGCTCTTCGCCACGAGTTGTACATCACCCGTCGGCACCTCTACCGTGCTCGACGCTGATGCACCCTTTGTCCGCTCTCGGAGAGCTGCCGCGTTCTGCGATCTACCCAGCCAGGACCGTGATGCCCCAGGTGTCGGTTGGCGGATGTGGGAGGCTACTCTCCGCACTTGGCCCTTTTTCGCCACACGGGCGTCGGATTCAGCACCGAGTATCCGCGGCCCCAGTCACCGGCGTGGAGGACTATCCTTTGCCGCACTATCAGCTTTCAGGCTACTGACTACCTCCGATGCAGCGTGGGACTGATGTAGACTTGCTTGTTAGTATTTGATGTATTCGCCATGAGCACTGTGTGCCGCCTATGATGTAGTAGTCTATGTCTTGGACTCTATGTATCGAACTCTATGCATGATTCCTTTTGTAAGATATGCCAACTACTATGTAGTTCCCATCATCTGCTTTCATTATGCATGTTTCATCATGAATGATTCTGTCTCTTGCTTAATTTCTCAAATCTGAACTACCCTGTTATATAATAGCGGGATGGTTAGGCCAGCAGGTCGTGGTGTGGTGCCAACTTCCCACCACCGCTTTGAGTACATGGCTGGTATGATCCAACAGCTCGAGATGAATCGCCAGTTCATGGAGAACATGATGGCTCAGTTCCCTCGCCGAATATGCACCAAAGCACCCAAAGCGGGACAACTCTGCAGGATTTCATACGCTGAACCCAGCAGATACCGCAGCTCAACTCAGCCATTGGATGTCGATGGTGGCTCCGTGACATCACCTATGAGATGGAGTCTGCTGATGTAGCCCCGCCGGCTATGTCACCTTTGCTTCCTTCTTCTGAAGGGACCCGCAGCTCAATGGTGGGACAGCCACGGCGTACTCTGCCAGTTGGAACACTCATCACTGGCAGACTTCGAGGCTGCCTTCCGTGCCGCTTCATCCCTCAAGGGTCATGGACGGAAGAAGCGTGAGTTCATAACCTCACCCAAGGCAACAAGACTGTTGAAGCCTATCGGCGAGAGTTCTTGGACTTGTCTCGCTATCTTGAAGAGGATATTGCAAGCGATGCCGCAGACAAGAGAAGTTCCGTGGCGGTCTTCAAGTCGACATCAAGCTCGCACTTCTAGTGCACGACTTTGCTGATTTCGCCACCTTGGTGAACAAAGCTATCAATGTCGAAACTGGTGCAGAGGAATACGAGCTCTAACAGCATAACCGTGACACGGGCTCATCTTGGGCCCGTCCCTCGCGAAGCGCAAGATATGGATTCCCAACAGCATGTACCGGCCGAATGCACTGCTTCAAAGCAGAACTATGCTACACCTCGTGCGCCTACAACTAAGCAGCCAAGCTTTCAGCTCCACCACCCCAAGCTCCTGTTCCCACACCCAATAATGGCTTATGCTTGGTGCGGACAACGAGGGCACCGTGCTAGAGAATGCAACGAACCGAATCAAGCGGCCCTTCCGGCGGTGGCCGTGGAAACACCGAACCGCAACAACACCGGCAAGTCGTATGGGCAAGCTCGGGCCAACCACGTTGATCCGAGCGAAGCTCAAGACCAGCCTGCTCTTGTGATGGGTACACTCCTCGTAAATTCAGTACTGCATCTGTTTTATTCGATTCAGAGCATCGCATTCATTCATGTCGAAGACTTTGCATACAAGCACGACGTTAAGTGTGAAGAGATGAACTCTTGGTAGTGGTGAAAACCCCATTGGGACAATGTCAAACCTCCATGGTTGGCGTCGGCGTCCCGTGGAAATCAAGGGTTGGAATTCTATGCCTCCCCATTATCACGAAGGCGTCTAACATCGACCTCATTTTGGGGATGGATTGGTTGAAAGCGCATCTGGCGTCAATCGTTTGCGCCACTAAGACCGTCCATCTGCTGCACCCTTCGATGAAATCGTAGCTACAATGCTAAATGCGGTTCAAGATGCGAGGCAAGGCTCTATGCATTGAATGCATTGAGCGCCGCACCCTCGAGGGAATTGAAAACATTCACTGTCGTTTGCGATTTCCAAGGCGTCTTTCTGAAGAACTTCCAGGATTCCCCTGCTAGAGCTGTCGAATTCGTCATCGACTTGAAACCAGGCACCACTCCTATAGCCAAGCGTCCCTACAAGATGCCGCCGCATGAACTCCTTGAGCTAAAGGAGGAAATCGACAAATCTCTTCAAAGCGGCTTCATTCGCCCAAGTTGCTCTCCTTTGGGAGCACCTTCTCTCTTTGTTAAGAAGAAGGATGGGATAAACCGATTGGTCCAAGACTACCGTCCTATAAATCAAGCTACCATTCAGAATAAGTATCCTCTTCCTCGGATCAATGATCTTTATGATCAATTGGCTGGTTCGTCAGTGTTCTCGAAACTCGACTTGAGGTTGGGTTACCACCAGATCCGTGTTCGTGAGGAGGATATCCCCAAGACCGCATTTGTGACTCGTTATGGTTCATACGAGTACACCGTCATGTCCTTGCTTAACCAATGCTCCAGCCACCTTCTCTCGCTTTGATGAACTATATATTCATGGATTACCTCGACAAGTTCGTCGTGGTTTATCTGGATGATATCTGATCTATTCCAAGAATGAAGAAGAACATCTTGAACATCTTCGTCTTGTCTTTGGAAAAGCTACGAGAGCATCAACTCTATGCCAAGTTCTCCAAGTGTGAATTCGGCTTCGAAGTAACCTACCTTGGACATGTCATCTCTAAGGATGGTATTGCCGTCAACCCCTGAGCGAGTTCAGGCTATTCTCGATTGGACTCCTCCGAAGAGCGTTAAGCAAGTCGAAGTTTTCTCGGTCTACTTGACTATTGCCGTCGATTCGCCGAGAACTTCTCCAAGATTGCCGTGCCTCGACTAACTTTGTTGCATAAGGCGTCAAATTCAATGGGCGAGATAAATGTCGGGAAAGTTTCAGCACTCAAAGACAAGTTGACTTCGCCCGGTGCTAGCTCCTCCCGATACTAAGAAGGACTTCGTCATTTATCGCGGCGCTTCTCGTCAAGGATTAGGCGGTGTCCTAATGCAGGAGCGCAAAGTGGTTGCTTATGCCTCTCGGCGATTGCGCCCTCACGAGGAGAACTACCCAGTTCATGACCTCGAACTTGCTGCCGTCATTCATGCACTAAAGCGATGGCGACATTACCTTCTCGTAATCGTTGCGAGATCTTCACTTGACCACCAAAGTCTGAAGTATCTGTTTACTCAGCCAGACCTGAACCTCCGTCGGCCAGAGATGGATGGAGACTATTGCAGACTTTGATTTGGGTATTTCCTATCGCCGAGCAAGGCTAATGTAATGGCTGATGCCTTGAGCCGCAAGTCTTCTGCAACCACCTTGAGTTCACCAAGTTCAGCCCCACTTGTTGAAGAATTCAGAAAGCTGAACCTCCATATTGTTCCTCGGGTTTTTCGCTCCCCTCCTCCGGAGTTCCGCAAGATGAATCTCCGTGTTGTTCCCCGTGGTTCCCTCTATACCCGGCTGTTGAACCCGATCTCGTGGGCACCATAAAGACAATGCAGGATTTGACTCTGAAGTCTACAAGCTTAAACAAGACATCGGAAAGGAAATCCCTCATCCTTCACTATTGCTGATGATGGCGCCTTGTACTTCAAAGGCCGCCTAGTGGTGCCGTGTAAGAAGGAAAACCTGAATATGACTCGGAAGGTTATGCAAGAAGCTCATGATCGCCTCTATGTATCCATCTGGCAGTACAAAGATGTATCAAGACATTAAATCGCCGAGATTACGTGGTCTAATATGAAGCGAGGACATTGCTCGCTATGTTTACGAGTGTGGCGTTTGCCGTCGTATCAAAGCAGAACATCAAAGGCCTCTTGGAACTCTGCAGCCTATCTCTATTCCGAATGGAAATGGGACCATGTTGAAATGGACTTCGTCCTTTGGGTTTCCCAAATCGCAGAAAGGTAATGATGCTATTCTTGTCGTCATTGACCGGCTTTCTAAAGTTGCACATTTTACGGCGGTCAAAAAGCGATCTTCGCTAGCCAACTTGCAACTCTCTATATGTCGAATTGTTTCACTTCACGGTATTCCTTTGGTTATCGATTCGGACCGTGGCAGCTTATTCACTTCAAGATTACGGGCAAGTTTTCAAGAAGCTATGGGGACTCATTTATCTTTCGAGATGCGTTTCATCCATGATCTCAAGGGCAAGTTGAGCGTGTCAACCAAATTCTCGAAGACATGCTTGAGCTTGTGTCGCTTCCTTGCAAGAAATGGGAGGAATCTCTCCGTATGCTGAGTTCTCTTATAATAATAGCTATCAAGCTAGTCGAAGATGGCCCCCTTGAAGTGTTATATGGGCGAAAGTGCGAACCCCTCCGAACTGGTCGAAAGCGGGAACGTCCACTCTTGGTCCGGATATTATCCAACATGCCAAAGAACAAGTCCGCATTATTCGCGAGAATCTCAAGACTGCTTTCGATCGCGTCAAAAGAGTAATTATGACCGTCATCACAAAGACATGGTCTCATCAACTTTGGCGAAAAGGCCTATCTTCGCGTTACACCAATGAAGGGTGCTCACCGCTTCGGATCAAGGGCAAGTTAGCTCCTCGCTATATTGGCCCTTTCACTATTCTCGGCGGCGTGGAAAAGTGGCTTATCAAGCTGGAGCTTCCGTCGAACCTTTCTCGGGTTCACGATGTGTTCCACGTGTCCCAACTCCGGCGATGCTTCAAGGACCCAATCCGAGCGATGGACCATGAAGTGCTTGAATTGCAACAGGACCTCTCCTATAAAGAGCATCCGGTCCGTATTCTCGACCAAGCTGAACGCCGCACCCGTCAGAAGGCGATCAAGTTCCTCAAGGTCCGATGGTGAATCACTCGAAGATGAAGCCACACAGGAACGCGAGGATCGTCTACGAGATGAATATCCGCACTCTTTCCTTCTACCTCCTAAATCTCGGGACGAGATTTCTTGTAGTGGAGGAGATTTGTAACACCCGGATGATTAGGGAACAGTAATCACCCCGGTTATGTTAATTAACCTCTCGTTGATTCAAACCCGACCTAAAACAAAAATCAAAAATAAAACAAACGATAAAAATTTTCGAAAACAAATTCTAAAATGTTCGGGGGCTGTTTAAAATAACTAACCTAATATTGGTGAGGTGCACTAATTTTTATAAAATGCCAGAGCATTTTAAATAAACCAAAACAGAAAAGGAAAAATAATAAAAAGGGAAAACAAAATAAAACAGTGGGGGGGGGAAAAACACTACTGGCCCAGCCAGCCTCCCCCTCCCCACTTGGCCCCTCACCCCCCTGGCCCATTCCCTTCCCCCCTGGCGGCCCGTGCCCGCGCCCCGGCCGATAACCCCCCCCACCCCATGGCTAACCCTAGCCGCCACCCCTCCTCCCCCACGCCCGCTCCTCGCCTCTCTCCCGATCGGATCGGGCGGAGAATCCCGACCGAGCCCCCCTCCGCGCCTCTCCCACCTCGTCGCGGCCCCCGGCCCCGCCCACCGGACCTCCCTCCCCCGTCGCCGCCTAGGAGCCCCTCCTCCCCTCCGTCGCCCCGAGCCCGGCGACCGCCGCCCATGATCGGCTCGGCCTCCACCTCCCGACTACTTGTGAAGCCTCCCCGACCCCTCCCGACGGTCATCGTCGCCCTCACCGAGCCGTTGTTCGAGGCCCCCCCCCGTGAGGCTCTCCTCTCTCCCCACTTCCCCCGTCGACGAAGGCTCCGGCCACCGCACCGCACGAACCCCGGCTCCCCTCTCCTTCGTCGCCGTGGCCCGACCCGGCCCGTCGCCGGCTCGGCCGCCATGCTGCTGCTTGCCGGCGCCCTGCTCCTCTCCTTCCCCACCGGATCCGGCCGTTCGAGGCCAACCGGCCCTGCCACCGCGTGGCCCCTCTCCCTTCCTTCCCCCCCGTCGGCGTCCTCATGGCGCCCTATGGCGCCCGATCCTCGACCGAGCCCGCCCGTTCGGCGCCTCGCCCCGGCCGAGCCTCGTTTTTCCCAAGACGGCGCTCGGCCACCGCCGAACCACCACCACCCGCTCGTCGCCTCGCCTCGCCGCGCCGCTGCTGCCGGGCGGGCGCGCTGCAAACCCCGTGCCTCGGCGCCTGGATCGCCTCGGATCCCGACCGCCTCGATCGGGCCGAGCAGGCATCGCCCGCTACCACTTTGCCTGATTGGCAAGGCCAGCGACATGGGCCCCACCCCCCAAAAATGAGCGTTTAATTAAAGCAAATTAAAATGGAAATAAAATGAATTAAATTAATTAACTAATTAATTAATTAATTAATTGTCGAGTAATTAATTAAACTAATTAATTCTGAATTAATTAACCCTAATCATTAATTGACTTAATTAAGTAATGTTAATTAAATCGATTAGGTTAATTAGTCATTAGTGAATGACATGCGGGACCCACATCGGGGTTGACTCGATCAACCCTGTTGGCTGATGACGTCGGCATGACATCATCTTGATGTCATAAATGCATTTTCGAAATTAATTAAATAATTAATAAAATTCCGAAATTAATAAAATCTTTTAAAATCATATCTTTTAATCCGTAATCCGGATTAAAATAATTTCAACATGAAAGTTGCTCGAGCGGCGAGGCGAATCCGGATCGCGATCCGTTCGTCCACCACACGTCTCTAACCTATCGAACCTGCAAACTTTCCTCTCCGGTTCATCACGTCGACAGACGTCCGGAGCCGGATAACTTCCGGATGTTTTCCCCTAAACGGTACCCTTCTTACCACGTTAGGGCACGCCTAGCATCGCTTCTTGGCATGTCATGCATCGTTATGCATCTGTTACCGTGTATTCATTGTTTCTTCCCCTCTTCTCTTGGTAGACTACGAGACCGAAGCCAGCTGCGGTGGCGGTTCGACTACGGTGTTGACGACCCCTTTCTCTTGCCGAGCAACCAGCAAGCCCCCCTTGATCACCAGATATCGCCTACTCTTATCTACACTGCTTGCATTAGAGTAGCATAGCATATTCTTGTTTTCGGATACTCCTATCCGCTTTGCATAGCTTTGTCCTTGTAACCATTGTTACCTTACGCAATCCTATATGCTTAGTATAGGATGCTAGTACTTTCATCTGTGGCCCTACATACTTGTGCATGCGCGTGCTATACTATCGGGCCGTGATCACTCGGGAGGTGATCACGGTATATACCTATATACTTTATACATGATACATGTGAGACTAAAGTCGGTCGGTGATGGAGCACCATGAGTGGATCTTTGTGGCGAGCGGCAGGCAGGTTGAGACCGCCTAGGAGAGAGGTGGGCCTGGCCTGTTCGGCGTTCGCGGTTACTTAACACGCTTAACGAGGTCTTGGTATTTGATCGGGTTGGCTCTGAGCTTATCGCACTAACCATCTACGCGGGAGTAGTTATGGGTATCCGGCGTCGTGGTATCACCAAGTACTTCAGACGTCGTGACGAGCGCTAGCCGGATTGGACTGGAACGCTTTCTTGGGCTAGGTGCGCTTCGGCCAGCGTCACATAACGTCTTGAGTGTGCTCGAGGCGATGGGCCTGGACCCTGGCGCTTAGGTTTAGAACCGGCGTGTTGGCCTCTCTGTTGTGCCTAGGTGGGGCTGCGACGTGTTGATCTTCCGCGGCGGGCATGACCGGAAAGTGTGTCCGCCAAATGGGATCAAGCGTCTTTGGGTAAGATGGTGCACCCTGCAGGAAGTTAATCTATTCGGATAGCCGTGATCTTGATGTAATGGGGCGACTTGGAGTTGTACCTTGAGCTTATGACAACTAGAACCGGATACTTGATAAAACACACCTTCCAAGTGCGGATACAACCGGTGGTCGCTCTCGCTCGGGGTTATGAGCAGGGATTGCGGGTAGGATTATTGCTATATGATGTTACTTGGAGGACTTCCGTTGTCCTCTTACATGCATTGTAAGACCGGTGTCCGAGCGTAGTCTTCGTTAAGACTAGCTATCCCCTCTTATTACGGCATTCTGCGATTCGGTCCAACCGATATGGCCTTTACCCATATATCCATGCATATGTAGTGTAGCTCCTTGCTTGCGAGTACTTTGGATGAGTACTCACGGTTGCCTTGTTCCCCTTTTCCCCTATCTCTACTCGATTGCTGCAATCGACGATGGAGCCCAGGGAGCGACGCGCCGCCTATGACGACTACTACTCGGGCGCCTACTACTACGTGCAGCCCGGCGGCGGCGACCGGGAGTGACCTAGGAGGATCGAGGCGGGAGGCCTGCTCCTCTTCGATCTGTATCCCGGTTTGTGCTATCCATCTTATGGCACCTTGTTTAACTTATGTACGTACTCAGATATTGTTGCTTCCGTGACTTCGTCTATGATCGAGCACTTGTATTCGAGCCCTCGAGGCCCCGGCTTGTATTATGATGCTTGTATGACTTATTTTATTTGTAGAGTTGTGTTGTGATATCTTCCCGTGAGTCCTTGATCTTGATCGTACACATTTGCGTGCATGATTAGTGTACGATTGAATCGAGGGCGTCACATTTCTCTAGGAACGCATTAAAATTCAAAGGAACAGTAGCACGGGCCATTTATCTACAACAACATAGACATGCAAAATACTATCAGGTACTAAGTTCATGATAAATTAACGTTTAATTAATCATATTACTTAAGAACTCCCACTTAAATAAACATCCCTCTAGTCATCTAAATGATCACGTGATCCATATCAACTAAACCATGTCCGATCATCACATGAGATGGAGTAGTTTTCAGTGATGAACATCACTATGTTGATCATATCTACTATATGATTCACGCTCGACCTTTCGGTCTCAGTGTTCCGAGGCCATATCTGCATATGCTAGGCACGTCAAGTTTAACCCGAGTATTCTACGTGTGCAAAACTGGCTTGCACCTGTTGTATGTGAACTTAGAGCTTATCACACCCGATCATCACGTGGTGTCTCGGCACGACGAACTGTAGCAACGGTGCATACTCAGGGAGAACACTTGGACCTTGAAATTTAGTGAGAGATCATCTTATAATGCTACCGTCGTACTAAGCAAAATAAGATGCATAAAGGATAAACATCACATGCAATCAATATAAGTGATATGATATGGCCATCATCATCTTGTGCCTTTGATCTCCATCTCCAAAGCACCGTCATGATCACCATCGTCACCGGCTTGACACCTTGATCTCCATCGTAGCATCGTTGTCATCTCGCCAACTATTGCTTCTATGACTATTGCTACCGCTTAGTGATAAAGTAAAACAATTACATGGCGACTGCATTTCATACAATAAAGCGACAACCATATGGCTCCTGCCAGTTGCCGATAACTGTTACAAAACATGATCATCTCATACAACAATTTATATATCATCACATCTTGACCATATCACATCACAACAAGCCCTGTAAAAACAAGTTAGACATCCTCTACTTTGTTGTTGCAAGTTTTACGTGGCTGCTATGGGCTTCTAGCAAGAACCATTCTTACCTACGCATCAAAACCACAACGATTTTTCGTCAAGTGTGCTGTTTTAACCTTCAACAAGGACCGGGCGTAGTCAAACTCGATTCAACTAAAGCTAGAGAAACAGACACCCGCTAGCCACCTGTGTGCGAAGCACGTCGGTAGAACCAGTCTCATGGACGCGGTCATCTAATGTCAGTTCGGGCCGCTTCATCCAACAATACTGCCAAATCAAAGTAAGACATTGCTGGTAAGCAGTATGACTATTATCTCCCACAACTCTTTGTGTTCTACTCGTGCATATAACATCTACGCATAGACCTGGCTCGGATGCCACTATTGGGGAACACAGTATTTCAAAAAATTTACCTACGACCACGCAAGATCCATCTAGGAGATGCATGGCAATGAGTGGGGAAGAGTGTGTCCACGTACCCTCGTAGACTGAAAGCGGAAGCGTTTAGTAACACGTTTGCTGTAGTCGAACGTCTTCGTGATCCAACCGATCCAAGTACCGAACGTACGGCACCTCCGCGATCTGCACATGTTCAGCTCGGTGACATCCCTCGAACTCTTGATCCAGTTGAGGCCGAGGGAGAGTTCTGTCAGCACGACGGCATGGCGACGGTGTTGATGAAGTTACCGATGCAGGGCTTCACCTAAGTACTACGACGATATGACCGAGGTGTGTAACTGTGGAGGGGGGCACCGCACACGGCTAAGAGAAGACTTGGTGTGTCTTTGGGGTGCCCCCCTCCCACGTATAAAAAGGGGGGAGGAGAGGTGGCGGCCGGCGCCATGGGGAGCCCTACTTGGACTCCCGGTCCAAGTAGGATTCAGTCCCCCCCTTTCCTATTCCGAATAGGAGAAGAAGGGAAGGAGGAAGAGGAGAGAAGGAAGGAGGGCAGCGCCGCCCTCTCCCCTTGTCCAATTCGGAATGGACAAGGGGGCGCCACCTCCTGGCCGGCCCTCTCTCTTCTCCACTATGGCCCATGGTGGCCCATTAACCTCTGGGGGGGGGGGGGGTTCCGGTAACCCCCGGTACTCCGAAACTTATCCGAAACGACCCGAACCATTCCGGTGTCCGAATGTAGCCTTCCAATATATGAATCCTTATGTCTCGACCATTTCAAGACTCCTAGTTATGTCCGTGATCTCATCCGGACTCCGAACAAACTTCGGTTCATCAAAACACAAAACTCATAATTCAAATCGTCATCGAACATTAAGCGTGCGGACCCTACGGGTTCGAGAACTATGTAGAAATGACCGAGACACCTCTCCGGTCAATAACCAATAGCAGAACCTAGATGCTCATATTGTCTCCCACATATTCTACGAAGATCTTTATCGGTCAAACCGCATAACAACATACGTTGTTCTCTTTGTCATCGGTATGTTACTTGCCCGAGATTCGATCGTCGGTATCATCATACCTAGTTCAATCTCGTTACCAGCAAGTCTCTTTACTCGTTACATAATGCATCATCACACAACTAACTCATTAGTCACATTGCTTGCAAGGCTTATAGTGATGTGCATTACCGAGAGGGCCCAGAGATACCTCTCTGGTACACGGAGTGACAAATCATAATCTCGATCTATGCCAACTCAACAAACACCATCGGAGACACCTGTAGAGCATCTTTATAATCACCCAGTTACGTTGTGACATTTGATAGCACACAAGGTGTTCCTCCGGTATTCGGGAGTTGCATAATCTCATAGTCCGAGGAACATGTATAAGTCATGAAGAAAGCAATAGAAGAAAAACTAAACGATCATTATGATAAGCTAATGGATGGGTCTTGTCCATCACATCATTCTCTAATGATGTGATCGCGTTCATCAAATGACAACACATGTCTATGGCTAGGAAACTTAACCATCTTTGATTAACGAGCTAGTCAAGTATAGGCATACTAGGGACACTCTGTTTGTCTATCTATCCACACATGTACTAAGTTTCCGGTTAATCCAATTCTATCATGAATAATTAACATTTATCATGATATAAGGAAATATAAATAACAACTTTATTATTGCCTCTAGGGCATATTTCCTTCAGTCTCCCACTTGCAATAAACTAAACGATCATAGTGCTAAGCTAACGGATGGGTCTTGTCCATCACATCATTCTCTAATGATGTGATCGCGTTCATCAAATGACAACACATGTCTATGGCTAGGAAACTTAACCATCTTTGATTAACGAGCTAGTCAAGTAGAGGCATAATAGGGACACTCTGTTTGTGTATGTATCCACACATGTACTAAGTTTCTGGTTAATATAATTCTAGCATGAATAATAAACATTTATCATGATATAATGAAATATAAATAACAACTTTATTATTGCATCTAGGGCATATTTCCTTCAAAGCAATGGGTTAAGCTTGGGGGAGTTGATACGTCTCCATCGTATCTACCTTTCCAAATTCTTTTGCCCATGTTTTGGACTCTAATTTGCATGATTTGAATGGAAGTAACCCGGACTGACGCTGTTTTCAGCAGAATTGCCACAATGTTATTTTTGTGCAGAAATCAAATTTCTCGGATTGACCTGAAAATTTACGGAGAGTTTTTGTGGAACATTTAAAAAATACTGGCGCAAGAAGTAACCTGAGGGGGCCACCCAGAGGCCACAAGCCCTGGGGGGGCGCCTTGCAGGCTTGTGGCCCCCTGGACCTCCTCCGACCCTAACTCCAACTCTATAAGTACCTATTCGGGGAGAAAAAAATCAAAGAGAAGGATTCATCGTGTTTTATAATACAGAGCCGCCACCGCTGCCTGTTCTTCATCGGGATGGCTGATCTGGAGTCCGTTCGGGGCTTCAGAGAGGGAGATTCGTCGCCATCATCATCATCAACCTTCCTCCATCACCAATTTTATGGTGCTCACCGCTGGGAGTGAGTAATTCCATCGTAGGCCTGCTAGGCGGTGATGGGTTGGATGAGATTTATCATGTAATCGAGTTAGTTTTGTTAGGGTTTGATCCCTAGTATCCACTATGTTCTGAGATTGATGTTGCTATGACTTTGCTATGCTTAATGCTTGTCACTAGGACCCGAGTGCCATGATCTCAGATCTGAACCTATTATGTTTTCATGAATATATGGGAGTTCTTGATCCTATCTTGCAAGTTGTAGACACCTATTACGAGTTATGATCCGCATACCCCAAGGTGTCAATAATTGGGATTCTTTCCGGTGATTACCGTAGTTTGAGGAGTTCATGTATTCACTAAGTGCTAATGCTTTGGTCCGGTTCTCCATGAAAAGGAGACCTTAACATCCCTTAGTTTCAATTAGGACACCGCTACCACGGGAGGGTAGGACAAAAAATGTCATGCAAGTTCTTTTTCATAAGCACGTATGACTATATACGGAATACATGCCTACATTATATTGGTGAATTGGAGTTATTTTTGTGTCACCGTAGGTTATAACTGCTACATGATGAATATTATCCAACACAATTATCATTGCCGATCCAATGCCTACAAGATTTTCACATATTGATCTTTGCTAAGTTACTTTCCTTGCTATTGCTATTACAATCACTACAAAATGCTACTATTACTTTTGCCACCGTTACTGTTACTTCCATACTACTTTGCTACTAAATACTTTGCTGCAGATATTAAGTCTTTCAGGTGTGGTTAAATTGACAACTCAACTGCTAATACTCGTGAATATTCTTTGGCTCCCCTTGTGTCGAATCAATAAATTTGGGTTGAATACTCTACCCTTGAAAACTGTTGCGATCCCCTATACTTGTCGGTTATCAAACTTGAATCCATGTGCTTAAGAGCACCACCAAACCAATGTCACACTATACTGTCGCCCCTTTTCAATGAAGAAGTTACTGCTGCAAGTCATATTGTCACTCCTCAACAACCATATATATGCTCACAACCCTGACGCGGACAAACGCATCCGGGCATACCACATATACGGGAAGCAGACCGGAGAACAAACGCTAGCATGAATATGGTAACTGACGCCGCCAAGAACCCATGAGAGGCCATCCAGCAGTCCCAAGTCTTCAACAGTGGTTGGACACAATTTGCAGAAAAAAATCCGTTGGTGCCATCAAGAGCCCACATAGGCCTACTGACAGTCTCTTCACGGAAGTCAAGCCGACAACGGCTGAGGACACGAAGCCTAGCATACAATTGGACAGAACTTGCAGAGAAACCTCTTAGGTCCGATCATCCACGGTTCATCTCCATGTGCGACGCTGCCACGCACGTCATGTCCGCCGTCATCATGTGCAAATCGAGCATCTATGTGCCTCACTTGCACCGATCCACCACTGCTGTACACCTTGTGTTTGCCACCATCCTACCACACTACAACCACAGCCATCCAAGGCAATGGCCACAACAGAACTAGGCATCGTCCAGGGCCATCACCAACTACCAAACCGGTTTAGCAAGCCCCATGCAACTGCCGGCCCATCTCGAACGCGAAGGAGACGGCCGCCACCGCCCAGATCAGATTTGGTCCGGCATGGGGCCATAGCCACGCATCATGTCGTGACGTAGTAGACCACCGTGTGGCTGCACCACGCCCCGGCAGGCCGGATCCCCTGGCGCACAGCCTCCGGTGGCCAGGGAGGAGTCGGACATGGCGATGGATGGCATGGCATGTAGCAGCCGCTAGTCAAGATCAAGGAGACACACATGTGAGAGAGGAAGGCTATGGCTGGGCGGAGGAGAGCCCGCCGCCAACGGCGGCCGACCATGGGGATCGCCAACAACGGCGGTGAGGGAGATCTGGCAAGAGGAGGCCGAGAGGAGGTGACCGTGGGGGGCCTCTGGAGTCGTCAGGTGCGACCCGGGAGGCAGTTCCTGTTTTCACGAGATCGGGAGTTCACTACCAGTCTTTGTATATGTTAATAAAAATTATAGAGCATAGGAAAACATCATTTATGCAAATTTGGTAGTAATATTTTCTATTTTACGAATCTCAGTAAACTTTCATATTTTTTTATCAAAGCTAAAAGAAAATCCTCGCAAAGAAGATAGAAAATTAAACTTTGTGGTTTATTCAAGTGCCATTTATTCACAAACGGGTTCATCAATTGGCTCTTCAAGTTCAATAGCCAACTCCATCACAGTTCAAGGGCTTCTTTCTTTCAAAGGAATTCCATAGGACATTTGGAGGATTTGAATCCTTAGAAAATTTTCCAATGTATATCCTTTGATTTGGAAGGTAGTCTTGGGATTTTTTTCCTCTAAGTCCCTCTTGCAATCTACCAAACCTCTTGCTTTATCTCCTTTGTTGTTGGTGGTGTATCAAACACTCGGTGATGCTAATTCTTTAGTGTGATTTTATATCCCTACAGGATTTAGGAGTACATATCAACTTCCTGTAACCACGTGAATCGAAGAGGCCCCAAGTGGATGTGCTTGTGCATTGTGAATTTGTGATACACCCTCTTGATTCTCTAGAGTGCTTACATTACGCATCTCATCTGCAGTTCTGCACTCCAAATTAAGTAATCCAAACCATGATTAAAGCGGCACACCATGGTCTCGTCAAATCAAACCTGTCCCGTCTCACCACCAACACATATACATATACCCATGTGCACAGTACAAACATCCGTACACACCCACACAGGCGAATCTGATTCTACCAGCAGCTCGGAATACATGTGGGGCCCACCCCTAGCTAACAAACACTAGGGCAGCAGCCAGGCCAAGAAGACCGGCCGGCAGCTTTGATCAGCTCTTCTTCTTTTTTTGCCTCCCGGGGTGTATAAATACAGGGCGCAAGCATGAGGAGGGGCCTTCAATTCACTCATCCATCTCACACAGCACACATCATCTCCTCACCTCCCTCTCCATTGCTGCGCTGGATGTTTCCTTAGCATGGCGTTTCTCCTCTCGCACTAAGCTAGCTCGCTCCGACGTACTGTTAGGGTTTGGCCAATCACCTTTAGTTGCCCCTCCCTCTCATTACCCATGACATCCATCCGCACTAGCTATAGCTGAGCTCAGTGTCGCTCTCTCTTTAGATCTCTGTCTGGTTTGCAGAGTTGCCGGGTACTGGCTCATTCTCCCTTAGCTGCTAAGAAATGCCACATAAATTATAAAGGGAGAGCACTTGCAAGGGGAGCAAAAGGCGTGGTTTGGTTTTGCCCCTCTCTTCTACTTTCACTTGTCTTCTCAGCTTGAAACTCCCACAAAGTAGAGAGGAGAACTCCTCATCACATCTCACCATGGTTTTCTCCTCCTTCCCGATCTTCCTCGACCCTCCAAGTTGGACCCAGGTAATTAACTAGCTGACCCTCTCTCTCTTCTTCAACAATTTCTTTCAACATACCGACACACACCAGCACAATCGGATCGTTTCACTGGCTGGTTATTTTTCTCCGTGATCCGTGCTTGTTGATTGATTTGAAGTTTTCTTATTTGATCACACTTTGTGGACTTGCTTTTAAGATCGCGATAGCATCCTTCTAAGCATGTTCTTGAATATACCATGCTTTAAAGTTTATTCGGTCATAAATAATGTATCCGGCCTCTAATTCGCGCAGATGCAGCAGCAGCAGCCTCTTCAGTGTTTCATGGGAGGAGGTGGCGGCAGCGAGCACCAGCACCACCAGCTGATCCCTGCGTCGTCCGGCCAGCTGGCGCCGCTGCCGGACGTGCCCGGCAACACTGCGGCAAGCGCGCCGGCGGTGGCCGGATCGTCCTCGGCCTCGCTGCAGCTGGTTGTGTCGGGACAGCAGGGTAACCCGGGTGAGCAGCCGCCGCGGCCGTCAGTGTCGATGACCGAGCGCGCCCGGATGGCCCGCGTGCCGCTGCCGGAGCCCGGCACGCTCCGGTGCCCGCGCTGCGACTCGGCCAACACCAAGTTCTGCTACTTCAACAACTACTCGCTCTCGCAGCCGCGCCACTTCTGCAAGGCGTGCCGCCGCTACTGGACGCGGGGCGGCGCGCTGCGCAACGTCCCCGTCGGCGGCGGCTGCCGCCGCAACACCAAGCGCTCCAGCAAGAAGTCGTCGCGCCAGGGCCAGGGCCAGGGCGGCGGCGGTGCCGTCGCGGCCGCCACGTCGTCGTCCTCCACCACCTCTACCTCGACCACCACGAGCGCCGCCGCGGCGACCGCGGCCGACGTCATCGCCAGCATGCAGGCACTGCCGCACCACCTAGGCGGCCTCCCCGCAGCAGCCGCATTGGAGGCGTCGCTGGAGGGGTACCACAGCCACAGCCACCACCAGCACCACAACCTGCCGTTCCTGCCGCCGCAGTTCCTGCAGCAAGGGCTGCACGGGTACCACTTCGCCGACGGCGACATCGGCTCACAGCTGGCCGACGGGTTCCCGAGAGGCGTCGCGTCGGGGCTGCTCGCGCAGCTGGCGTCGATCAAGATGGAGGAGCACGGCACGGGCGCCGGCGGCGCTGGAGGCGGCTTTGTCGGAGCGCACGAGCAGTACTGGCCCGGAAGCGGTGGCGGTGGCGGGTGGCCGACGGAGTTCTTGTCCGGGTTCAGCTCTTCCTCGTCGGGGAATGTGATGTGATCGTCGGGGGATGGGAGTTGTGAGCATAGGGGATGCATTGGGTTATGCATGCATGAACGTACGTGGATGCCACTGATGAATTAGGTCTCCCCGCCTTATTTAGTTTTAATTTAGGGTTATGTGGTATGGTCTCGCGCGCGTTCTTCAATTAGGATGGTGTTGTTGGTTTTAACATGCTTTTTCTTCATATTTTAATCTTGGGTTATAATTAGTTAAATGGTGTGTGTTCCTGCCTACTTGTTAGATCGGTGTAGTAGCTGCATGCAAGTGTTGTTAGCTGCATGCAAGGAGGGTGATATGATATATTGAGATGTACTGTGTTAAGTTACTTAACAATACTATGTTTAATTATATGAGGAACTTGGTATGGAAATCCATAGCTTTGTATCTTTGCACCATCTTCTTCGAATTCAATTGCGGGCCGATCAATTCCCGTTCCCCCCTTGTGTATTGATATGATCATACAATGTCGTTATGAGTGTTGCTAATGTATATGGATTGGAGGAATTAACTTGTTTGTATGCTTCCATGTTTAGGCATGAAAAATGCAATACACTGGTGGTTATTGATTAAGACTGCTTGTTCTTAACTTGTTGCTGCTCTTTAATATATGATACGCACACTCGTGCGTATTCAAGAAAAAAACTTGTTGCTGCTGGGAGAGGCCAATTGCTTTTTTTTAAATTAAAACGAGATTTTATTCATTAGCAATGACCAATACATTGTTTGTGAGAAGCGTTACAATCACTAATAGGCTCCTCAAACCAATCCGAAGTCAAAAAAAAAAAATCTAGCTAATCTAGCAAGTTCATGTGCTACTTTATTAGCCTCTCTAATACAATGTTCGAATTTAGTCATGATAAAATCACAAGCATAGTGATAGCAGTCATCGAAGATTGCTGCCGCCGCTCCCGCTGACTGTCCTCCGTCCTGCATGGTCTCAATCACCTCCAGGTTGTCAGAGTTGATGATTAGGCGATTACATCCTGCCCTTTGCGCTAAATTTAGGCCAAATTTGAGAGCTAAGGCCTCCGCCATGAGAACATCCGCGCAGTAGTCTATCTTTCCATTCCCTCCTGCAATTAACCTACCTTTGTCGTCTCTCAATACTGCCCCCATCGTACCCTCCAGCAAGTCATGATCAAAAAAGGCGTCAACATTGAGTTTCACAAATCCCCTAGGAGGACATAGCCAATTGCTTGTTTACCTTTGATAGTCACTGGGGGATAGGTTGATGTGTTCTGTTTGGAATGATCTCCAATTGCATAACTAAATTACAAGGCTATGCCATATTTGATGATGAAACTAAACTATATATGCTTGATCCTGTTGGACAGAATAAGATACTAATTTTATCCAATCAAAGCAAGTATGATTCGCCTGAATCAAGTTATACCTCAATTTTGCGCCTCCTAAGCTAGGTATGTGCATGTGAAATGGAGGTAGTATGGAAGAAATAATTGTAAGGAATACCATGGGACTCATTCACATATGCTTATTTCAGCTGATAAAGTTCCCTGTAAAAATAATTGATCCAGTAGAGAAACCTAGTGAGAAAGCAATATTTGGACAATCACAATAGTTAGGCGCCCATCAATTTTCGTGCTAAAATCCTGCTAGATCATGTAAATTGAATATTTGTTCTAGATTCTCTAGCTCAAATTTGAAGAGCTAGTGTCACTGTGTGCTGCCTACATCTGTCCCCAAATCAGGATGATTAGCAACTAGTTCTCGTTGTTAGAAGGGAGAGAGGGATTGGTGGAATAGTTCGTTGTATTGCTTGAGCCTCGTGGGCATATATATAGGAGTACAATCATCTACTTGGAGTACAAGACAAGCCAGAACAAATCATAGTCTATCTCGTCTTTCCTAATAAAGATTATACTCAACATCCCCCCGCAGTCACAACGGTAGCGACGCAGACGGTGCGACTGGAGAAGAATCCGAAGGTAAGCCGACGGACACCCCCCCACAGTCGTAACGGTCGACGCATCGCAGAGTCGTGGCTGGAGTGAAAACCAACGAGGTTGCTCAAGCAGGCGGTAGCCCTTTGTGCCGTTGTCGAGGTAGCCGAGAGCGTGGGTGGTGGAGCCATGGTCGAGGTAGCCGTGCGAAGAATGCCATGGTCGATGTCGAGTCGGGGTGGCCGGTGTCGAGGAAGTCGCCGTGGAGCCGCGGGCGCAAGGTGGCGCTGGGTTAGTCATGGGCGCAGTGGTGTCGAAGTAGTGGTGCGCCGGGAAGAAGATGTTGTTGACGACGCGTCGCGGCGGGTTTGCCAAGCCCGGGGACACATCGTGGACGACACGCATCGGTGTTGCCAGCACCGGGCATGCGTAGACGGACGAAGACGAAGTTGATGAAGCGCCGACCAGGCTTGCCAGGCCCGGGGACACGTCATGGATGAAGGCACACATCGGTGTAGCCAGCACCGGGCATGCATAGACGAGGGACCTGCATGAGCTGTACGCCATGTCGGAGAAGTCGGAGAGGCCAGCAGAGAAGAACTCGACGACGATTGTGGCGTCCATCGGAGCGGGGCCAATGTCACCGACGGTGGTCGGGGTAGATGACGGCGATGCTGACGACGGGCTGGTGCTGGACGAAGACGAAGGGGTTGGACGGGCGGCTGCAGCGGCTACAGAGGTAGCGGCGGCGGCGGCCTGACGGCGGCGGCGGCGGCTAGGTTAGGAGTGCAGCGGCGGTGCTCAAAGTAGGCGAAGAACCCTGACAGCGTGACGAAGACCGTCGTGGACGGTGGCGTTCCCGCGCCAAGGAAGATGGCACGGCGCATACCACGGGAGGTCGACGTGCGGTGACGGCGGAGCGGACCGCGGGCCGTGGCGCTACGGCCCAAAGGGGCGACGCAGCGGCGGCAAGCGGGTCGGGGCGACGGCGGGAAGACCTCTGGGCGGCGGCGGGGACCGCGGGCCAGGAAGCTGCAGCCCGAAGGGGCGACACAACGGCGGTTCGCGAGTCGGTGCAACCACGGGGATGGCCTCGGGGCGGCGGCGGGGACCGCGTATCGCGACACTACGGCCGGAAGGGGCGACGCAGCGGCGACACACGAGTCGATGCAGCCGCGAGGAGAACCACGGGGCGGCGGCGCTGCGGCCCGACGGGGCGACGCAGTGGCAGCCCGATGCTCGATCGGTGGAGGGGCGCGTTGAACTCGGGGACGATCTTCACGGGACCTGCAGAGGCGCGCGTAACCGACGGGCCAGGTCGGTCGCGTGGCATAGATAAGGCGAATCGCGGCGGCGAGCGGGTGATCAAGCCGATCGCGCGCGAGGTCGGGGACGCCGCTCGGTGGAGGCGTGGTGGCGGCGGAGTCCGAGATGAAGCCGGCGACGACGGACGGCGTGGGACGTCGTGTGGACGAGCTTGTCAGCACCGGCACCCGGGCTGCCAAAGCAACGCCGGCGCCCGGGCAGCGAGGCCCGAGCGACCAACAGAGTAGCGGCGCCCAAGTTGAGGCAGCCGACGAGCCTGACGCAGCCGTCCCGACGCAGCCGATGATGAGGCCGGCGAGGTAGACCGCCGGGCCGCCGTGCGCGAGCGGCGAGGCGGGTGATGTGGATCGATGGGCGGGCGGTGCGCGGCAGCAGCTATGATTGGCGGTCGATAAGCGCGAGGCCGCCGGTCGTGGCGATCAGGTGTCCCGGTCGGAGCAGAGGCGGTGATGGCGGCGAGGCGACGGGCGGACCGGCAGGACGGCGGTTAGCCTGTCGGGCCGCCTCGCAGCGTGGCCACCAGGTCGGAGGAGAGGCCGGTTGGTCGCGCCGGGGGTCGAGGAGTAGAGGCGCTCGGGGTCGATGGTGGCGGTGGGCGACGCAAACCGATCAAGAATAGATCGGAAAACCAAAAAAAAAAAAAAACCGCGCGATCAAGATGACCGGCGGGAGAGAGAAAACCCCAGAGCAAGGCTCGGGGAAAAGACTCTGTAGGGCAGCCGGTCAACACTACCGGCGGACGAACCCTAGGTACGGGCGGCGCGGCCCCTGGTGGCGGTCATGGAGGCCGACCGCCCCGGGGGCGGCTCGCGGGTGCGGAAGCGGTGGCGGCTAGGGTTTAGGATCGACTTGCGATAGATACCATGTTAGAAGGGAGAGAGGGATTGGTGGAATAGTTCGTTGTATTGCTTAAGCCTCGTGGGCATATATATAAAAGTACAATCGTCTACTTGGAATACAAGACAAGCCAGAACAAATCCTAGTCTATCTCGTCTTTCTTAATAAATATTATACTCAACACTCGTAAAGCCGAGGATCCAATAGAATATGTATGATATCTCCTCTTGGTGATCAATTCACTGTGTGTGCCTAGTTACTTCTATATGTATGTCCCCTACAATCCTTTCTTGATCTTGATGAACTACAGGTGCAGGAACTGATCAATCTAGATTAAACAATCATAGGGGTCACATTTACGATGAAGTTTCCCGACTAACAAATATGTTTTTTTTGTTTGATTTCTGTAGGTACCA
The DNA here is from genome assembly GCA_021605205.1 of Aegilops longissima. NCBI lineage: Eukaryota > Viridiplantae > Streptophyta > Magnoliopsida > Poales > Poaceae > Aegilops > Aegilops longissima. The sequence goes on along the minus strand of CM038680.1, from coordinate 131,755,436 downwards.
ATTACAAACGATTGACCAGTAAAAAAAAACTGGTGACACAAACCTTAAGCCAAATACATAAAAGATGAATCTTTCAGATTTTCGAAAAGTTAAGTTTCAGCCAAACAATTGATGCATGCTTAGCAAAACTTGAAAGTTTTAATAGGGGGAGAGATTTAACTTTAATTTTGTTTCAATTGCATCATCCGTTGCATTTCTCTAAAAAACTGTATCTAACTCAAACACAACATGGTGCATATGTCGATTAAGAAAGTGGAGATCTCACGATCCCTTTAGTTTTTTTTGTTTGCAAAATTCAAGTTTGGAAGTCTGAAAAAAAAACTCCTACAATTTTGTCCCACGTGTATTTGTAGACGTGTTTTGTGTACTTATAAAATTATATCAAAATAATAATTTGTTAGCTACACACAAAAGACAAACTTGTGGATCCAAAAAGATAAATAGTACTCCCTCCATTCAATAATGAATTGCGCCCATTCTTTTCGAGATTTAACTTTGAACATAAATTTAATCAATAGGGACGACTTGGGCGGGTATCCGTATTCGAAAGAAGTTTTCAAAGGTATAATTTTTCAGTAAAATGATTTATGTATTATTGGTCTAATTTATGATCAAAATTGAATTTCGAAAAACGTGGGCTCGCTACATTATGGAATGGAGGGAGTACTAGGTAGATCATTGTTTTCCTGCAAATGGAGAGATGCATTAGTGAAATTTATGTCATATAGTTCACATATTTGTGTACACGTACTTTTTTTATTTGGATTTTAAAATATAGTTTTCCATTAAAAAAACAGGTTCGATGGAGCCCGGTTCTAAATTCTACTCGTAATTGGCATGGGTTTGGCTTCAAGAAATTAAAGAACAAGCGCGAACGAACATTTGCGAAGTTCGAAGTATATACATATTTGGGCATCAAACCAAGCAGTAGCCAGGCTAGCTACTAGGTCAAAAGTTGCAATATTTGGTATAGCAAGCTCTGACGGCCAATTGCTGCCGATCGAGATCTGCATGTCCCGTTCATGAGACAACGTTTTATCCTATCAAGAATGTAAACTGGCAACATAATAGCACTCCAATCTAAAGGCAGTCAATGTCAGAGCTCTCAGCAGGCAGGCAGGGCGACGTACTGACCGAAACTTGAAAAGACGTCCATGAAGACACATTGAAAATGCGTTCGATGCCAAGAACATTCTTTCGTTGCAGAAGAGAATGATCACATGTACAAAAAAACAAATGAAAATTTTGATAAAGTGCCCTGGATGTATGGCTAGCTGTATGATCGAACTGAGGGAGATGATGGGATGAAATTCCGGGCACTTGATGAGCGATCGAACGAGGAATATTTGCTTTTTGCATCAAATGATTATGGCCGATCCGTCGATCGACGGTTCACACCAATGATCAGGTAGCCCTAGCTGCTGCTGGTCACTGGTCGCTGATCACTGATCCATGTGCCAAGATCTGACCTTGGTTTTAGTATGGGAAAAAGGTACGTACGTACGTATACGACAGGAGGAGAAATTCCAGCAGAATGATCGCTCGCTTTGAGCCACACATCTCCCGCTCTTTTTGAAAACATTTACATCATTAAAGATCAACTTAATCGCGTAGTGCGCGCTGGCGGGCTCGATCGACGGTGACATGCTTCTTACGTGTAGTCGACAATTCGTAGATCATCGCCACTTTAGGTGTTTTGTAAACAATAATACAATCACGAGCATCTTGACTTGTGCATCATGCGTCATCCGAAGCTTTGGCGGGACAGTAGGCACCGGCCCTTGCAAAAATTGCTTCTGCTTCATCCAACACAATTCTATTGCGAGAAGAGAAGCAAGAGGTTTGATGTATTGGATTTGGACAAGAGATTATTAAGCCCGGTTCCATGTGTTGTGACGATGGAATGATGCAAGTGGCCTATGTAGCTGCAGTCACCATCAGAGGGAATCTGTGTGTTCTTTGGTAGATCTGCTTTCGCTAACTCCAAGGCAGCCTATTCTCCTCTTGAGGAGGGAGGGAGGGAGGGAATAAAGCGGCCAAGGCCAATGCAAAATATCACATCAAAGAAAGAGAAAGACAAGCCCCTGTTTCCCTGGCCCCACACCCACACCCTATCCGTCTAGACAGATCATACACAATCATGCAATGCAATGCAAGCGTCTCCTCTCTCTCTCTTTCTCTCCCTATTAACTTACAAGAAAGATGTGAACATGATCGGGCTGCATCAGCAAGTGTTGGAGAGAGATGGAGATCGAGACAGTGTGCTGACAAAACTAAAGCTGCGTGGGGCTCTGCAGGTTTTGCTTAATCGGGTGCACATGTCTGTGCCTCGACGACATGCAATGCAATGGTAGGTTCTCTCACGTTACGTACAAACATACTCTAACGACTCTGAGCAAAGCATGGCAAACACCATTTGCACATACTATAGTATCCATCTTAATTAAACCAGATACAGCCGTAGCAAAACCAGTCAAAAGCGATGGCCATGCATCAAGGCGGCCAAACTACAGAAGAAGCCTATGTTATGTACGTATGTACGCCAAGGCTGCCTAGCCTGCATGCACATACGCGCCGGCCTTGCTGCATGGAGCACGGAAACCCATGCATGCCTTTGCCGGCCGGCCGGCCGGTGACTGCGGCTGTCAGACAGCACAGATCACAGATCACAGATGCTTGCGACAAAACAGAAAGCGCAATCAAACAACTCCTTTCTTTTTTTCATTTTCTTCCCCATCTCCTTCTTCTTCTCCGAATCTGGTGAACCGGGCTAAAGCAGCGGCTTCAGCTTGAAGCTGAGCTCGCCCCTGCTGTCCAGTCAGATCCTGTCATGTGATCTTTGCGGGCGTGTTTGATTTTTATCAGAGATTCAGAACGTGGCATGCAAGTGCAATCTAGGTGCTTTTGACCCACGGCTCACTCCAGTCTCGACTACCACTAGCACCAGTGGTGTACTACTACACTCTCCAGGCCACTGCAGTCTTATGTAGTAGTAGAGCTTTTGTCGGAAAATGATATGCAATTTTCTGTGAAGTTCTTGTGTCACCAATGTGCTAATTCAATAAGCTCAAAAAAGATGTGCTAATTCAAGAGCTGAACTGTTTCTTTGTGCCTTGGATGGTGATGCCAATTCTGTGCATTTTAGATGAACTAGGAATGCATGTTGCAAAAACAACCATCTAGCGCTTTTTGTTGTTGAAACGGAGGCAAAAGACTTGCCTCGTTCATTATTTAAGAAGAAAAGACAAGTTTGTGGTTCAGAAAGTGAGAGAACCAAATACTTCGCCCTTGTAAGGACCCAAAGCTTGGCCTAGCACTTGATGTTGGCCATAATGATTGAGGGTGGTGTAGATTTCTTATGAAAACCCCTAGCATTTTATATCTGTTCAAAATGGTCCAATTGGTGAGCATTGTGAATGATGCCATCCGCCATGCTACGTGTCCGCCACATGAACCTACCAGCTACTAATACAATGATGAGAGATGCTCATTGGGAGGGGTCGGACGCCGTCGAGCCTCAACCAGGTCTTGATCATCCGTCAAATCCACGTTGTGAAACATTCGACACTTGAAGAAGAGGAGAGAGGCAGACTCCTACTCGCGCATGCATAAGGGGCAAAGACCACAATTTTGCCAACCATGTCGCTCTTGGCAGTCGGCCGTCCATACCCTATTTTGGATAGAAAGCAATGCGGAGAATTTGACCTTTGGGGGCGCCTATCCTTTCCAAATGACCTTGTTTCTTCCTTGAGGGAACGGGAAGGGATTTCTCCCCCTTTTTCTCAAAAACAAAGGGATTTCTCCATGCTGCATTAAAAAGGAGAGAGTCCATGCTATGCTACAAAGGGTTGTACGAAGGAAAATGAGAAAAGAACAAAAATGTATGGACATACAGTTGGCAATTGAGAAGACCATCCAACAAGAGTCCTCTAAAAGATTTATCCCAATCCTCAATATTGGAGTGCTTCTTTTCTTTACTCTGTGGATCAGCAGTAGAAAATCCTTCTTGAAGGTTGCCCTGCATGCATAAAAGCTTGGAATGATACCCTTGAAGATCTAATTGTTTCTGATTATCCAAATTGACCAACCAAAAAGAATAATGATTTTCGTGTCCAAGTTAACCTTCAAAGCACTTTTTAGAGCAATCATTTGATTATGAACTGTATCTTGCAGAGGTTTCCATGCGGGGGAGAAATATCGCCATCAAGCAACTACAAAAGGACATCGAAAAGCAAGTGATCTCTGGTTTCAGTAACAAAATTACCATACACATGTGTAGTTTGGAAGGTGGGAGCCCTTTCTTTGCAACAACTCTCTATGTTCAGAATGTCATGAAGAAGCAGCCAAAGCACAAAAGAAGTTCTTATGTTTCTCTTGACAACAAGATTTCCATGTCCAGTCAAGAGCAACAATATGATACAAAGCGTAGCCAGTAGCTAAAGGGTGACACTTCCAAATATCATTCTAAGAGAGGCATGCCCAAAGATCAATTCTTTCAAATTGGCCATCTCCTCAACATCAATGGAGAGCGACAAGAAAAGATCTTCTGATCGACTATGTTAAACAATTTCTTGTACAGAAGAATTCTCATTCCTCACAAAGGAGAAAATATGTGTCGAAACCTCTTGTAACAGGGTCCCCTCCCATTTATCCTTCCAAAAAATAGAAGCATAAGCATGATCTTTGACCTGACAACTAGCATTGCCTTTGAAGATGGGAAGCAGCTTGAGGCGACCATTGTTTGGATTTTGCACTGATGGAGAAACTCGTATGCCCAAGGTAAGCAATCATTTATGGTTTTGTTTTGAATAAATCCATATTGATTAGTATGTACCATTTTCAAGATAAAAAATTGCAAAATGTTGGGTAACAGCTTGGTTAACAATGCGAGAGTACAGTTGAAGATGGATGTTGGTCTATAATCAACAATATTTCCACCCCACTCTTCTTTAGAATAAGAGAGATAAAACATATGTTAATGCTTTGCCAGCAAATAGAGTCATTATGGAACTGCTTCCAAAGATCGTAGAAATCATGCTTGATGATTTGCCAACATCTCTTGACAAAATCAATATTGAAACCATTTGGACCATGAGACTTGTTGGAAGGAAAGTTAGCAATAATGGCATCAATCTTAGCGACCGTAAAAGGGGCCTCTAAATATGAAAGATCAGATATGTGACTGATTAAGGATGGCATACGCTATCCAACACAATATTGTCCTAGCCTATCTTTAAAGGAGCTATGCAGACGATCTTCCTTAGTACACTGATCAGAGAGACACACACCAATATCATTAACCAAAATAGCAATATTGTTCTTCTTATGTTGTATTGTGGCAATAAAGTGGAATTTAGTGTTCTCATCCCCTAGGGTCACCCACTTAATTTTGCCCCTCTGAATCCAGTATGACTTTTTATCTTTTCAATAGAATCTGGAAATGGTCTTTGAGTTGCAGTCTATAATTGCACTAGTAGAGATCACTGTTTGAGACACATAATGGCTTAGAAGGTATGAATGAACCATCGGGAGCTCGTATGAGAGTTGGTTTAACTGCCCTAACGATACGTCCATTTTGCATCATGCTTTTATATTGATATTTATTGCATTATGGGCTGTTATTACATATTATGGTACAATACCTATGCCTTTTCTCTCTTATTTTACAAGATTTACATGAAGAGGGAGAATGCCGGCAGCTGGAATTCTGGATCGGAAAGGAGAAAATTTGAGAGACCTATTCTGCACAACTCCAAATGTCCTGAAAATTTACGGAGAATTATTTTGGAATATATAAAAAATATTAGGCGAAGAAATACCAGAGGGGGACCCACCAGGTGGCCACAAGCCTGGGGGGCGCGCCCTACACACCTAGGCGCGCCCCTAGGGCTTGTGGACCCCCGACAGGTCTCCGGTGCCCATCTTCTGCTATGTGGTGGCTTTTGACCTGGAAAAAATCATAAGGAAGCTTTCGGGATGAAGCGCCGCCGTCTCGAGGCAGAACCTGGGCTCCGGCGGAGCTGTTCCGCCGGGGAAACATACCTCCCAGAGGGGGAAATCGAAGCCATGGTCATCACCAACGATCCCCTCATCGAGAGGGGGTCAATATCCATCAACATCTTCACCAGCACTATCTCCTCTCAAACCCTAGTTCATCTCTTGTATCCGATCATTGTCTCAAAACATCAGATTGGTACCTGTGGGTTGCTAGTAGTGTTGATTACTCTCTGTAGTTGATGCTGGTTGGTTTATTCGGTGGAAGGTCATATGTTCAGATCCTTAATGATATTCAATACCCCTCTGATCTTGAACATGAACATGCTTTCTGAGTATTTACGTCTGTTCCTGAGGACATGGGAGGTCTTGTTATAAGTAATCATGTGAATTTGGTATTCGTTCGATATTTTGATGAGATGTATGTTGTCTTTCCTCTAGTGGTGTTATGTGAACGTTGACTACAAGACACTTCACCATGATTTGTGCCTAGGGGAAGGCATTGGGAAGCAATAAGTAAATTATTGGTTGCTAGAGTGACAGAAGCTTAAACCCTAGTTTATGCGTTGCTTCGTAAGGGGCTGATTTGGATCCACATGTTTGATGCTATGGTTAGATTTATCTTAATTCTTCTTTCGTAGTTGCGGATTCTTGCGACAGGGGTTAATCATAAGTGGGAGGCTTGTTCAAGAAAGGACAACACCCAAGCACCAGTTCACCCACATATCAAATTATCAAAGTAATGAACGCGAATCATATGAGCATGATGAAAACTAACTTGACAATAATTCCCATGTGTCCTCGGGAGCGCTTTGCTTTTATATAAGAGTTCGTCCAGGCTTATCCTTTGCTACAAAAAGGATTGGGACACCTTTCTGCACTTTTGTTACACTTGTTAATTGTTACCCGTCACGAATTATCTTATCACAAAACTACTCGTTACCGATAATTTCAGTGCCTGCAGAAAATACCTTGCTGGAAACCGCTTGTCATTTCCTTCTCCTCCTCGTTGGGTTCAACACTCTTACTTATCAAAAGGACTACGATTGATCCCCTATACTTGTGGGTAATCAAGACTCTTTTCTATCGCCGTTGCGGGGGAGTGAAGTGCCTTTGGTAAGTTTAATTTGGTAAGGAAACATTTATACTACGTGCTGAAATTTATTGTCACTTGTCACTATGGAAGGTCATCCTTTGAGGGGTTTGTTCGGGGTATCTTCACCTCGACCGAAAGAGCAAAGAGTTGCTCCTCAACCTACTGCACCTACTGAAAATATTTATTATGAAATTCCTTTGGGTATGATATAGAAACTGCTAGCTAATCCTTATGCAGGAGATGGAACACTACATCCTGATTTGAATCTAATCTATGTGGATGAAGTTTGTGGATTATTTAAGCTTGCAGGTTTTCCCGAGGATGATGTCAAGAAGAAGGTTTTCCCTTTATCTTTTAAGGGAAAGGCATTGACATGGTATAGGCTATGTGATGATATTGGTGCTTGGAACTACAACTGATTAAAATTGGAATTTCATTAGAAGTTCTATCCTATGCATCTGGTTCATCGTGATCGGAATTATATATATAATTTTTGGCCTCGTGAAGTAGAAAGTATCACTAAAGCTTGGGGAGGCTTAAGTCAATGTTATATTCATGCCCCAATCATGAGCTCTCAAGAGAAATTATTATTCAGAATTTTTATGCTCCGCATTCTCGTAATGATCAATCCATGCTCGATACTTCTTGTACTGGTTCTTTTATGAAGAAAACTATTGAATTCGAATGGGATTTATTGGAACGAATTAAATGCAACTCTGAAGATTGGGAGCTCGACGAAGGTAAGGAGTCAGGTATAAACCTTAAGTTTGATTGTGTTAAATCTTTTATGGATACATATGCTTTTCGTGATTTTCACACTAAATATGGTCTTGACTGTGAGATAGTAGCTTCTTTCTGTGAATCATTTGCTACTCATGTTGATCTCCCTAAGGATAAGTGGTTAAATATAATCCTCCCATTGAAGTAAAAGTAGTAGAACCTATTAAAGCTAAAGAAGAAACAATTACATATAATGTTGATCCAGTTGTTCTTACTGCTTATATTGAGAAACCACCCTTTCCTTTTAGGATAAAAGAACATGCTAAAGCTTCAGCTGTGGTTCGTAAGAGTTATACTAGAACACCTACACCCCCTAAGCAAATTAAAGTTGAACCTAGTATTGCTATGGTTAAAGATCTCTTGGTCAATAATATTGATGGGCATGTTATTTATTTCTGTGGTGAAGCTGCTAGAATTGCTAAACCCGATGGTAAAGATAAACATAGACCTATTGTTGGCATGCCTGTTGTTTCTGTTAACATAGGAGATCATTGTTATCATGGCTTATGTGATTTGGGTGCTAGTGTTAGTGCAGTTCCTTTTACTTTATATCAAGAGATTATGAATGATATTGCACCTGCTGAAAAAGAAGATATATGTCACTATTAATCTTGCCAATAGAGATAATATTTCACCAATTGGGATTGTTAGAGATGTTGAAGTCTTGTTGGACTGTGAGAAAGAAACGGTCAATAGTAGTTTTGGGGATGTGTCTCATGAGTTTAATTTCTCCAAATTTCTTAGACAACCCCATGATAAAGAATTGCCTAGTAAAGATGAAATTATTGGTCTTGCTTCTATTGCCGTGCCTCCTACTGATCCTTTAGAACAATATTTTCTAGACCATGAAAATGATATGTTCATGAATAAAAGAAACGAAATAGATGAAATATTCTTTAAACAAATGCATTTTTTGAAACACAATTTGCCTATTGAGACTCTTGGAGATCCTCTACCACCAGAGAGTGGTCCCTTGTTCGATCTTAAACAATTACCTGACAATTTGAAATATGCTTATCTTGATGAGAAGAAGATATATCATGTTATTATTAGTGCTAACCTTTCAGAGCATGAAGAAAATAAATTATTGAAAACTCTGAAAAAGCACCGTGCCTCTATTGGATATACTCTTGATGATCTTAAGGGCATTAGTCCCACTCTATGTCAGCACAAAACTAATATGGAACCTGATGCTAAACCAGTTGTTGATCACCAATGATGGTTGAATCCTAAGATGAAAGAAGTGGTAAGAAATGAAATATTAAAGCTTCTATAAGCAGGTATAAATCTATCCTATTACTGATAGTAGATGGGTAAGTCCTGTTGTCCCTTAGAAGGGAGGTATTACTGTTGTTCCCAACGATAAGAATGAATTGAGTCCACAAAGAATTGTTACAGGTTATAGAATGGTAATTGATTTTAGAAAATTAAACAAAGCTACTAGGAAATATCATTACCCTCTACCTTTTATTGATCAAATGCTAGAAATACTATCCAAACATACACACTTTTGTTGTTTAGATGGTTATTCTGTTTTTTCTCAAATACCCGTGTCACAAGAGGATCAAGAAAAAACTACTTTTACATGCCCTTTTGGTACCTTTGCTTATAGAGGTATGCCTTTTGGTTTATGCAATGCGCCTGCTACCTTTGAAAGATGTATGACTGCTATATTCTCTGACTTTTGTGAAAAGATTGTTGAGGTCTTCATGGATGATTTCTCCGTTTACGCAACTTCTTTTGATGATTTCTTAAGCAACCTTAATCGAGTTTTTCAGAGATGTGAAGAAACTAATCTTGTCTTGAATTTGAAGAAGTGCCACTTTATGGTTAATGAAGGTATTGTCTTGGGGCATAAAATCTCCGAAAGAGATATTGAAGTTGATAAAGCTAAAGTTGATGCCATTGAAAAAAAAATCGTGTCCTAAAGATATCAACGGTATAAGAAGTTTCCTTGGTCATGTTGGTTTCTATAGGAGATTTATTAAAGACTTCTCTAAAATTTATAGGCCTCTCCCTAATCTTTTGCAAAAAGATGTCCCATTTTTTTTATGATGATTGTGTAGAAGCATTTGAAATTCTTAAGAAAACCTTAATTTCTGCACCTATTGTTCAACCACCTGATTGGAACCTACCCTTTGAAATTATGTGTGATGCTAGTGATTATGTTGTTGATGATGTTCTAGGATAAAGAGTTGATAAGAAATTAAATGTTATCCATTATGCTAGTAAAACTCTAGACAACGCTCAAAAAAATTATGCTACTACTGAAAAGTAATTTCTAGCAGTTGTGTTTGCTTGTGATAACTTCAGATCTTTATATTGTTGATTCCAAAGTTACTATTCACACCGATCATGCTGCTCTTAAATATCTTATGGAAAAGAAAGATGCTAAAACTAGACTTATTAGATGGTGTCTCCTACTACAAGAATATGATTTACATATTATTTATAGAAAGGGAGCTGAGAACCCCGTAGTAGACAACTTGTCTAGGTTAGAAAATGTTCTTGATGACCCACTACCTATTGATGATAGCTTTACTGATGAACAATTAGTTGTCATAAATGCTTCTCGTAGCACTCCATGGTATGCAGATTATGCTAATTATATTGTTTCTAAATTTATACCACCGAGTTTCACATACCAGTAAAAGAAACAATTTTTCTATGACTTAAGACATTACTTCTAGGATGACCCACACCTTTATAAAGAAGGATTATATGGTGTTATTAGACGTTGTGTACCTGAGTATGAACGGGAACAGGTCCTACGCAAGTGTCACTCCGAGCCCTATGGAGGACACCATGCTGGAGATAGAACTGCACACAAGCGGTATTACAATCTGGATTTATTTGCCTACTCTCTTCAAGGATGCTCATAAGTTTTTCTTGTCTTGTGATGAATGTCAAAGAATTGGTAACATTAGTAGACGTCAGGAAATGCCTATGAATTATTCGTTATTGAACCATTTGATGTTTGGGGTTTTGATTACATGGGACCTTTTCCATCCTCTAATGGGTATACACATATTTTAGTTGTTGTTGATTACGTTACTAAGTGGGTAGAAGCTATTCCAACTAGTTGTGCCGATGACAACACTTCTATTAAAATGCTTAAAGAACTTATTTTCCCGAGGTTTGGAGTTCCTAGATTTAATGACTGATGGTGGTTCACACTTTATTCATGGTCCTTTTCGTAAATTGCTTGCTAAGTATGATGTTAACCATAGAATTGCATCACCTTATCACCCTCAGTCTAGTGGTCAAGTAGAATTGAGTAACTGAGAAATAAAATTGATCTTGCAAAAGGCTGTTAATAGATCTAGAAAGAATTGGTCTAAGAAACTTGATGATGCATTATGGGCTTATAGAACTGCATATAAGAACCCCATGGGTATGTATCCGTATAAAATGGTTTATGGAAAAGCATGTCACTTACCTCTAGAATTAGAACATAAAGCTTATTGGGAAATTAGAAGCTCAACTATGATTTCAAACTTGCCGGTGGGAATAGGTTATTTGACATTAGCTCACTTGATGAATGGAGAACCCATGCCTATGAGAATGCCAAATTGTTTAAAGAGAAAGTTAAAAGATGGCATGAAAAAAGGATACAAAAGCGTGAATTTAATGTAGGTAACCTTGTTACTATACAAACCTCATTTAAGATTTTTTGCAGGAAAACTTCTCTCCAAATGGGAAGCTCCCTACATTATTTAGGAAGTTTATCGTTCCGGTGCCATCAAGATCAACAATGCCGAGGGCAATAACCCGAAGGTGGTAAATGGGCAAAGAATCAAACATTATATCTCAGGTACTCCCATAAATGTTGAAACCAATATTATTAATACCATAACACCGAAGGAGTACATAAGGGAGACCTACCAGAATTCTCCAGACCCCTGAAAAGGAATAGGAATGTGATACGGTAAGTAAACCGACTCCAAAACTTTTCCAATGGCAATTTTACTCCATTTTGGAATGTTAAAAAAATTAGGAAAATAAAAAGTAGTCCAAAAAATGCACGAGGAGGCAACAAGCCCTGGGGGCACGCCCTACCCCCCTGGGCGCGCCTCCCAGGCTTGTGGCCACCTTGTGTGCCCTCCGGACTCCATTTTATTGTAGAATATTTCTTTTTGTCATTTAAAATTCATTATATTATCTCCCGAGGGTTTTGGCCGCCGTAACACGGCAATATCCCCTAGTCTTGTTTCGAGCTGCTCTCTGCCAGAGTTTTCAAGGCCAAGCATCGTCATGTCTTGTTCTTCCTCTAACCACGTGGAAGACGACGCTTGGTTGATGCAGATGGAACTCATGAGGGAGGATGCCGAGGGAGTCACGATGGAGGAACACTACAGGAATCAACTGATTTGCCGTCTGCCATGGCTGACGGCAAAGGACCGGAAAGCGGACAACTAAGGTCTTTGCCATCAGCCGTGGATGGCAAACATGGCCGGCAAAGTAAGTAACAGTAAACAACTCATTTGCCCTCTACTTTTTGCCAGCGGGCGGCAAAGACCCCTTTGTCGTTGGTGGTAGACGACAAAGAACGTTGATGGCAAAGAACAGACGTTAGCCACGTTAGGTGTCTAACGGGAGGCTTCGCCATCTGCCAGCTGATGGCAAACATGCCCTCCCCTTTGTTGTCTGCCTTGTGACGTCAACAGACGCGTGATACGTCTCCAACGTATCTATAATTTATGAAGTATTCATGCTGTTACTTTATCATTCTTGGATGTTTTACAATCATTTTATAGGAACTTTATATCATTTTTTGAGACAAACCTATTGATCCAGTGCCCAGTGCTAGTTGTTGTTTTTTGCTTGTTTTTACATCGCATGAAATTAATATCAAACGGAGTCCAAACACCGCGAAACTTCTTGTGGATTTTTTATGGATCAGCAGACCACCAATGGGCCAGACCAGCACCGGGGAGGTGCCCCAAGGGGGGAACAACCCACAAGGGCATGCCTGGGGGTCGAGGCGCGCCCAGGTGCGTTGTGCCCACCTTGGTGGCCTCCCGCACCCCCTCTTTACCCTATAAATTCACAAATATTCCGAAACCCTTCGGGGTTAACCTAGATCAGAAGTTCCGCTACCGCAAGGATCTGTAGCCACCGAAAACCAATCTAGACCCTGTTCCGGCACCCTGCCAGAGGGGGAATATCTCCGGTGGCCATCTTCATCATCCCGGCGGCCACCACGATGAGGAGGGAGTAGTCCACCCTCAGGGCTGAGGGTTTGTACCAGTAGCTATGTGTTTAATCTCTCTCTCTCTCTCTCATGTTCTTGAGATGTCACGATCTTGATGTATTGCGGGCTTTGTTAATATAGTCGTATCATATGGTGTTTTCCCCTCTCTATCTTGTTGTGATGAATTGAGTTTTCCCTTTGAGATTTCGTTGTTATTGGATTGAATACTTTTATGGATTTGAGAACGCTTGATATATGTATTGCAATTGAATACTCGTGGTGACAATAGGGTATCGTATTGATTCACTTGATATATGTTTTGGCACTCAACTCACGGATTGCCGATGTGACATTGTGGTAATGTATGCATAGGGGTTGATGCACGTTCTTGTCTTTGTTTCTCCGATAGAAATCTCGGGGCACTCTTTGAAGTTCTTTGTGTTGGATTGAGCATTATGAGTATGAATTTGCTTTGGTGTTATTTTAGTACGAACTCTAGGATAGACCGAACGGAAAGAATAGCTTTATGTTATTTTAGTACGAACTCTTGAATAGATCGAACGGAAAGAATAGCTTTGAGGTGGTTTCGTACCCTACAAACAATTTATTCTTATGTTCTCCGCTAGATAGGAGCTTTTGAGTTATTCTTCATCGCACTTCGAGGGATGGTTATATGATCCAATTATATTAGCATTGTTGAGAGATTGCACTAGCGAAAGTACGGACCCTAGTCCTCATTTCCAAGCATTGCAATACCGTTTTTGTGCCCTTTTACTATTTGCTACCTTGCTGTTTTTATTTATTCAGATTATAAAAATATATTTCTACCATCCATATTACACTTATCACCATCTCTTCGCCGAGCTAGTGCACCTATAGAAATTACCATTGTATTTGGTGTGTTGGGGACACAAGAGACTTTTTATTATTTGGTTGTAGGGTTGTTTGAGAGAGACTATCTTCATCCTACGCCTCCCATGGATTGATAAATTTTAGGTCATCCACTTGAGGGAAAATTGCTACTATCCTACAAAACTCTGCGCTTCGAGGCCCAACACGTGTCTACAAGAATAAAGTTTCATAGTAGACATCAAGCTCTTTCCTGGCGTCGTTGCCGGGGAGGCTAGGTAAGCGGCACTCACATCCCGTCTTCTGGCGCCGTTGCCGAGGAGGTGAGTGCTTGAAGTTATATATTTAGATCTTGCAATTGAATATTTTAGTTTCCTGTTTTATCACTAGTTTGGTTTATAAAAGAAAACTACATAAAAAATGGAATTGAGGTTGCATCATATTATTGATCATCTTTATAATATCTTTCTTGAAGATGATGGATCCAAAAATTGTGCTCAATTTTTAGAAGAAGAAGTCAATAAAATGTTTGGCACAAAATATTTGAATGATGAGCATGATTGCAATGCTGTTAGTATGAATTTTTTGAATATACATGATGCTAATGATAATGCAAAGCCATAAACTTGGGGATGCTATGTTTGATGAAGATGATATTTTTAGCCCCCCAAGTTTTGATGAGAAAATTTGTTATAATGATTGCATGCATCCTATTTATGATGATTATATTGATGAAAGTGAATTTGGAGATGCCATGATTTTATTTAATGATGATTCCACTATCTTGGAAGAGGTTTCATTTGACTATGATAACAAGGTTGCCATCTATGATGATTATGGTGATGACATGTATGCTATAAAGAACAATGATATCCATGAAAGTTTTCATCATGATTTTAATTTTCAATCCCATGATAATTATTTTGTTGAGTTTGCTCCCACTACTATTCATGAGAATAAATTTGCTCATGTGGAGAGTAACAAAATTTCTATGCTTATGCATCACGAAAAGAATGCTTTATGTGATGGTTATATTGTTGAATTTCTTCATGATCCTACTGAAAATTATTATGAGGGAGGAAGATATGCTTTTACTTATTGCAATAATATCAAGTTTCCTCTCTATGTGTTGAAAATTTTAAAGTTATGCTTGTTGCCTTCCTATGCTAGTTGATTCTTGTTCACATAAGCTGTTTGCTCACAAAATCCCTATGCATAGGAAGTGGGTTAGGCTTAAATGTGCTAGTCATATGCTTCATGATGCTCTCTTTATGTTTCAATCCTTATGTTTTACATGAGCATAATTGAAATCATCATGCCTAGCTTAAAAGCCATTAAAGAAAAGCTCTTGTTTGGAGACAACCCAACACTTTTACCTACTGTTTTGTGTGTTCACATGATTATGCTACTGTATTGATCATGTTTTATTTCTTTTGTTTCAATAAAGTGCCAAGTAAAGCCTTAAGGATCATGTTGGGTGATAGTTGATTTGATCTTGCTGAAAACATAAACTTTTGCGCTCACGAAAATAATTCTCATTTTTAACAAAAGAGTGATTTTGAGTTGATTCTTTTTGCAGAAGATTAATATACAAATTTATCACGTGCTCCTAATTTTTTTCATAATTTTTTGAGCTGCAGAAGTATGGTTTGCGTACAGATTACTGCAGACTGTTCTGTTTTAGACAGATTCTGTTTTCAATGCATAGTTTGCTTGTTTCCTAGTTTCTATGGCTTATATTGCTCAATATAAATTGTCGAAATGATATGCTACAGTAGGCATTGTGTGGAAACAATTATGAATCTTGTCTTTGACAGTAACAAAGTGAAATGGTTTGCTCTTTATCATACTAACCTATCTCACGAAGTTCCGTTAAGTTTTGTGTGATTGAAGTTTTCAAGTTTTTGGTGAGATGTCGATATGAGGAGAATAAGGAGTGACAAGACCTTAAGCTTGGGTATGCCCAAGGCACCCCAAGGTAATATTCAAGGAATATCCAAGCATCTAAGCTTGGGGATGCCCCGGAAGGCATCCCCTCTTTCGCCTCCAACATTACCAGTAACCTCACTTGGAGCTACATTTTTATTCGTCACATGATATGAGTTATACTAGGAGCATCATTTTATTTTGCTAGGATTTGCTTGATTTTATTTATAATAATGTTTTGCATCTTTATTTTCAATAAAAGTGTCAAGGATGGCCTTCACCATGCTTATCTTTCAAGTATATGAGTTGCTGTTCCAAAACAGAAAGTTTATCGGTGTTCCAAAAATTCCCTAGAAAATTAAGAATGTGATAAAATGTTAATTTTTTTTGAAAAATATGATCTGATAAATTCTCTACAGTTTGGTAAATTTTTCAGAATTTTTGGAGTTAGGGAAGTATGATGAATCTTGCATTCTTTACAAACTGTACTGTTTTGGCAGATTGCTGTTACGGTTGCATTGTTTGCATATGTTTGCTTGTTTAATGATTCTATTTGAGGATAGGAGTATTAAATATGCAGAGGCATTTCGTATGCAATGTTGAATAATAATTTTCGTGATTTGCTACAATAGAGAATGATAAAGCGTTTGCACTGGTTTATACTAACTTATCTCACGAGTTCTTGTTGAGTTTTGTGTGGATGAAGCTTTGGAGATTTAGGAAAACCGTGATATAAAAGGAATTAAGGAGACACAAAATCTCAAGCTTGGGGATGCCCAAGGCCTCCCAAGATAATATATCAAGAATTCTCAAGCATCTAAGCTTGTGGATGCCCCGGTAGGCATCCCACCTTTCTTCTTCAACAATTATCGGTTAGTATTGGTTGAGCCTAAGTTTTTGCTTCTTCACATGATCCGTGATATTCTTGAAATGTCATTTTATTTTGTTTTGCTTTCTGTTTGAATAGAATACTTAGATCTGAAAGTTTTAAATAAGAGAGAGTCCTCGCACAACTATCTGTTTACTTAACTACTCGTTTGATCTTCACTTATATCTTTTTGGAGTAGCTTGTCATTTACTCTTGTGCTTCACTTATATCCTATGAGTAAATTTTTGAATAAATTGAATGTCATGAAGTTGAAATCATATCATGCCTAGTGGTAGCTTCACATTGGGTTTAGAAAGTGAAATCTTTTGAGGCTTGACAATCACAATATTGGTCATACAAGAAATTCACGAATGATTAGTATAAGGAAGAGAACTTTCACATGCAAATACACTATCTTGGAAATATTTGGTAACATTCCAATTTTCAATTTGGATGTTATACATAGGTCATCATATGCATATAATTAGTATACGGAGTCCCGCTCCAGCACGGACTCGCCGGAGTCCGGACTGGACTCCGAGTCCGCCGCCGTCTCGTGCTCCCTCCTCCAAGCCAGGCCGACCCCCTCTATATAAGCCGCCGCCACCACCCCCCTCTTCCTCACATCGCCCCGCCGCCGCATCCCGCACACCGCGCCGCCGCAGCCGCACACCGCCACATGCCGCGGCTACCGTGTTGCCGCTGCCTCATGCTGCCGCCCCTGCCATCGCCGCAGCAGCTCAAGGCCAAGCCGCCGCCGCTACCTCGTCCCGCTCGCCGGATCCGCCACGACGCCCGCCGTTGACTGCCGCTGGCCGAGGACATTTAACCGGTAAACACCGTCCCGGTTCGCTGGTTCTCGTTTCGGTTTTTATTTCAGTTTTTCGTTTTAGATTAGTTTTTCTTTTAGGGTTCGCTATGTAGTGAATGTTCTTCGGTTAGATCGTTTTAATGAACGAATTCGTTCATTTAGTTCTGTTAGCGAACCTTCGTTCTTTAGATATTTCCTTTTTCTGTTTATTTTTCGGCCAGGGACCTATCCGCTAATACTTTTATCACAGATTAGTCCCTGATATTCAAACACTCGCTACTTTTTGCTCATTTGACCAAATCCAGTCAAACCCACGCCAAAATATTCATCTTGTTCCCCTCTTTCCAGATAATCAACTTGAACATATTTTTGAAAAATTCAAATTTGGTTTCAAGCATATTTGAATTTGAACTTCTTTTGATCGTAGTTTTAGTTTGGTAACTCCGATTCAATTGATTCTTTTTGCAAATCGAAGCTCTTCAGTTGAACTTTTAGTTTGCATATTTTCTCTTGAGTTTTACCTTTGCATATTAGGCTTGAGTGCTTATGTATGTTAATGTTTGTTCACGATAGAGTTTCCGGAGTGCGAGGCTTGCTACTACGAGTCGTTAGGGTTTTCAGATCGTCAGCAAGGCAAGTAACACTTTGATCATATCCCTTTTATTACCCAGTTTTTATGCATTAGCTTCAATCCTCAAACACTGCATGGTTAGGATCTGATTAACATGTGGGTATTGGGAAGTAGTTGATGAGGTAGAACCTATTGCCCTTTTATTGAAACCTTGGGCAGCTACTACGTTATGCTTATACTGCTATGCTATGCTCGTAGACGTGGATTGGTTGAGTGTATCCATGAAAGATGTGAGAGTGATTGTTAACTAAGGTTTAACTTAAGGTGGAAACTTTAACTCACATCTTGGTGGATTGGTTGAGGCACCCTGGAGCACCGAGTGGTTGTCTGGGCACCTGGACAATCCAGCATTGTCCTGGGATATCCCGGAGTACCCATGTCATCATCCTATGGTTCGCCACCCAGGCTCAAAGGGATCATAAGATTATTCATGCTAGAAACTTCCTTGTGCAGCCACAAGCCATTATGGGCTCTGGCATAGTTGAGTAAGTTGTGGGAATCTTTCCATGATGGGCTAGCAGATGTAGGGGATTGTTGGTGTACCGGCCTATCTATCGGTTAAGAACTATTTGGAAAGACTGTGTCTCGGTCATCCGTTTCTCAAACACCGTGCAGTGCGAGAAATTCAATGGAGGAGATCGAGTCTTGTGGGGAAAAGTGCGCAGACCTCTGCAGAGTGTATAAACTAATCATGATTAGCTGTGTCCCCGGTTATGGACATCTTGAGTATGTGATACTTGAATTATTGATTTGATCTCATCACTTTACTTAATTAATTTGTTGGGTTGCTAATTATGTTTAATTGGGATTGAGTTGGAGGAACCTTCTCAATGTTTTCAACAAACCTTGTAGTTAATTAAAACATATTCCTTTGTTGTAGGGAAAAAGTAGCTTTATGCAAATGATAACCATAGAGCCTCCACCAACCAAATATGCATGTAGTTATAGCTGTTAATTGTTCATTGGTCTATAGTGTTATTTTGCCAGCATATTCCATGTGCTGACCTACACCGGATGCAACGTATTATGTTGCAGAGTTTTCAGATGAAGAGTAAGGTGCGCTAGGTCATTGTCGTGCACTCTGCTATGCCGTTGGAGTTGATGGACTCATTTATCTTCAAAGCTTCCACATTTATCTTGTTTAGATGGCCTTAAGCCATATTATTGTAATAAGTTCTCTATTGAGACATTCGATGTAATAAGTGTGTAATTGAACTCTGTTATAAATCCTTGAGTACTTGTGTGTCAGCATTACTGATCCAGGGATGACACGTATACACAGAGATTTGAATGTCTGAGGTCGGATCGCTACAAGATGGTATAAGAGCACACGCTGACTGTAGGACGCAACCACTAAGACAAGCCTTAGGACATTCTTCTCTACTCATTTATGACTATTCTCCATTTTCTACTCTATAGATGGCGGACCCAAGGAACAAGTTTGCTCAATCGGATGAAGACACACCTTTTGGACGACACTTGAAGGAAGCCATTAGATACCTGAACATCGGAATACCAAGATTCACTGGAACCTACACCGCCACTTTACCAGAAGAGGAGCACTGGATGATTCGAGTTCATGTTCCAGGAAGGACGTTCACACCAGTTACGGAGCCCATAGAGTTTTCCTTTGATGCACCAACCTGGAGTCTAGGAAAGAGCATGGCAGCCCACATCACCATGGGACGCATCGGCGAGGTATACCACAAGGATGTTAAGTACACCATCTACTAGATATGTGGACGCCAAAATGAGCAATGGGAGATGATCTGCACGAGGAAGGATAAATCCATTGCAGCCTACATCCAGGAGTTAAACCAACACATTCGTCTTCAGGAGAACATGATCGACATGAAGAAGATGATGACCAGGAATATGGAGCTAGAAGAGGAACTCAAGTCTACACGCGATGGATATGAAGAGGAGATTGCAGTACTACTCGAGAAGAATGAAGATCTGAAGAAGCTAGGAATATTCATGGGAGATCCTGCGCCAGAGGAGGACAACCACCCAGAAGACTACATCATCATCGACGACGCCGACTCTGACCCCGATAGTGATGATGATTATGAAGAAGAAGCTAGAGCGGATATCATGGAGTCTTCCACCAATCAAAATTTCTAGTCGACCACCAAATTACCAATAGTATTTCCCCCATGTATATAGTAATAGTCCGAGTATTTTAGTAACATGAGTTAGATCGTTTGTATGCCCTTGTTTGAATTTAGTGGTGTGATATGAATGTGTTTGTCTCATGTGCATATGGGTAGTGATTTCTCTTTAGACCTCACTCTATTCTAATCTCTCCCCTCTAAACCCATCAGATGCCTCTGAGACATGACCCCGGATTTGTCTTCCCACCGGAGATCACTCAGTTGATCCAACAGCAGAATGCCTTGATGCAGTTGCTAGTCCAGAACCAAGGCAACAACAACAACAACAAAAATAACCCACCGCCACCACCTCCAGTTGACAACTTAACCCGTTTTCTGAGGTTGAACCCGCCGGTGTTTTCCAGTAGCACCGAGCCGATTGTTGATGATGACTGGCTTCGCAGGATTGGAAGGGAGCTTACCATCGCAGGTTGCACAGATGCTGAGAAGGTTCGCTTTGCCGCACACCAACTGGATGGACCCGCAGCCTCATGGTGGGAGAATTATAAAGTCACTTCCCCATAGGAAATGTCACTTGGGATCAATTTCAGCAAGCTTTCCGCACATCCCATGTCTCAACTGGAGCAATGAGCATGAAGAAGCGCGAGTTTTGCAACTTACGACAGGGAATTCATACTGTGGCACAGTACGTGGATGAGTTTAGTAAGTTAGCCCGCTATGCCCCGGATGATGTGGCCACAAATGCCGCAAAGCAGGAGAAGTTTATGGAAGGGCTAAATGATGAACTGAGTATGCAGTTGATGGTGGCAACCTTTGCTAACTACCAGGAGTTGGTAGACAGGGCTCTTATGATCGAAGGCAAGAAGCAACAGATAGAGAGCCGCAAAAGGAAGTATGAATAGGGGAAGTACAATTCTGGAGCCCAACAGAAGCCTCGTTTTACTCCAAACTCAGGAGGACATACCCTTCATAACCATGGAGGCCATACCCACAATGGAGGAAGCTCACACAACCATAGTGGCCCTAAGAATGGTAATGGGAATGGAGGAAACAACAGACAAAACCGTTCCAACCCCACTACACCCGCCAAGAAGGATCTAAGTCACATTACTTGTTTAAAGTGCGGGAAGACTGGACACTACGCCACCGAATGTCCTGAAGAAAAGAATGGAACTGGAAATGGAAGTTCTGGGAAGAAGCCCAACCCTTTCAACAGAGGATAGGTGAACCACGTTAACATGGAGGAGGTTGAAGAATAGACAGATGCAGTTACAGGTAAGTTTTTGATTAAGTCATTTACTGCAATTTTTCTTTTTGATACTGGTGCATCGCATTCATACATATCAAGGGGATTTGTGGATAAGTATAAGTTGCCCACCAAAGTGCTTAAGACACCTATGTTAGTAAGCTCGCCAGGAGCGGAGTATATGGCAAGCAGAGGATGTTTTCAGATGCCATTGACCATAGGTAGGCATGTTTTCCCCTCATACCGAATAATTTTGGAGTGAAAAGGATTGGATGTAATACTAGGCATGGATTGGCTATCGATGTATGGAGGAAACATCGACTGTGCTAGTAAGTCAATTTTGCTCACCACCCCAGAGGGTCAACGGATCAAGTATGTGTCCCGGCATGCGCCAAGGAGGACTCAAGTAAATTCACTCTGAGGAGTTGTTTAGGAGGAAGTGCCTGTTGTGAAGGATTACCCGGATGTATTTCCATAGGAATTGCCAGGCATGCCTCCAGATCGAGACATAGAATTTTTAATAGAGCTATTTCCAGGCATCGGGCCAATATCGAAGAGACCGTATCGGATGCCCGCTAATGATCTGGAGGAAATTAAGAAGCAGATTAAAGAGTTATTGGAGAAATGTTATATCCGACCAAGCTCATCACCGTCGGGAGCCCCAGTGCTCTTAGTTGAGAACAAGGATGGATCTTTGAGAATGGTTGTTGATTATCGGGCTTTGAATGAAGTGACGATCAAGAACAAGTACCCACTACCGATGATCAACGATTTGTTTGACCAGCTGCAAGGAGCTAAAGTATTCTCCAAGATCGATCTTCGATCAGGATACCACCAGTTGAAGATCCGAGAATAGGATATACCCAAGACAACTTTTACCACAAGGTACGGGCTATATGAGTACACGGTCATGTATTTTGGATTCACTAAAGCCCCTGCCTATTTTATGAGTATGATGAACAAGGTGTTCATGGAGTTTTTGGATAAGTTTGTTGTGGTGTTCATTGATGATATTTTAGTATACTCGAAGAATGAAGAGGAACACAAGGAGCATTTGCTTTTAGTTCTCGAGAAGCTCAGGGAACATCAGGTATACACCAAGTTCAGCAAATGTGAGTTTTGGATGAAGGAAGTTGGATTTCTTGGACATGTTATATCAGGAGAAGGTATAGTAGTAGACCCTACCAAAGTTCAGTCTGTCACTGAGTGGTTGGCACCCACCTCAGTTGGAGAGATCCGCAGTTTTCTGGGACTCGCAGGATATTATAGGAGGTTCATTGAGAATTTTTCCAAGATTGTGAAACCCATGACAGACTTGTTGAAGAAGGACACCAAGTTTAAGTGGACCGAGGAATGTGAGGCCAGTTTTCAAGAGTTGAAGAAACGGCTAGTTACAGCCCCTGTGCTAATTCTTCCGGATATACGCAAGGATTTCCAAGTGTATTGCGACACTTCTCGCCAAGGACTTGGAGGTGTACTTATGCAAGACGGAAGAGTTGTTTCATATGCCTCACGTCAGGTTCGACCTCATGAGTTGAATTATGCCACGCATGATTTGTAGTTAGCAGCCGTAGTGCATGCGTCCAAGACCTGGAGACATTTTCTTATTGGAAACCGTTGTGATGTATACATGGATCATAAGAGTTTGAAGTATATTTTCACACAGAAGGAGCTAAATCTCAGGCAGAGGAGATGGTTGGAGCTCATAAAGGATTATGATATGAAGTTGCATTATCATCCAGGAAAGGCCAATGTAGTAGCAGACGCTTTGAGCCGCAAGAGTTATGTCAATACCCTCGTAAGCAGAGGATTACCATAGGAGTTAGTCGACGATCTCAAGGAACTTCGTTTGGAGATAGTTCCAAGAGGTTTTGTTGCAGCAATGGAGGTTTAGTCTACATTATTGGGAAAGATTCGAGAAGCACAGAAAGAGGATAAGGAAATTGCTGAGATAAAGGAGAAAATGAGCAAAGGAAATGCCAAGGGTTTTCGTGAGGATGAGCACGAAACGTTATGGTTTGAGGATTGTGTATATGTGCCCAATAATGCAGAGATCAGGAAGTTAATATTCAGGAAGCTCATGACTCACCATAGTTGATTCACCCCAGAAACTCCAAGATGTATTTGGATTTGAAGGAGCATTTCTGGTGGACGGGTATGAAGAAGGATATTGCCAAGTATGTAGCGGTATGTGATGTATGTCAGAGAGTTAAGGCAGAACATCAGAAGCCAGCCGGATTATTACAGCCTATGCCGATACTCGAATGGAAGTGGGATAAACTTGGCATGGATTTTATCACCAGATTGCCCAGGACACTATCGGGATATGATTCTATCTGGGTAGTAGTTGATCGCTTGACCAAAGTGGCTCACTTTATCCCAGTGAAAACTACTTACACGAGCGCGAAGTTGGTCAAGATATATATGACCAGGATCGTATGTCTGCACGAAGTTTCGAGGACCATCGTATCAGATAGAGGAACACAGTTTACCTCGAAATTTTGGAATCAACTGCACCAGACTTTGGGTACCAGGCTAGAGTTCAGTACAACCTTTCATCCACAGACAGATGGACAGACCGGGAGAGTCAATCAGATTCTGGAGGACATCTTGAGAGCTTGTGCGCTAGATTATGGATCTAGTTGGGATGATAATTTGCCTTACGCAGAGTTCTCATACAACAACAGTTATCAGGCTAGTTTGAAGATGGCACCTTTCAAAGCTTTGTATGGAAGAAGGTGCAGGACACCCTTAATGTGGGATGAAGTAGGAGACCGTCAGTTGTTTGGACCAGATTTAATCAAGGAATCTGAAGAGAAGGTTAAGTTGATTCGATATAGAATGAAGGTAGCTTAGTCCAGGTAGAAGAGGCATGCCGATACTAAACGCAAGGAGGTAGTCTATGAAATTGGAGATAGAGCGTTTCTTCGTGTGTCACCACTCCGAGGAGTTAAACGATTTGGAGTTAAGGGAAAGTTAGCCCCGAGATTTGTAGGACCATACTGAGTTTTGGAGCGTATGGGAGAAGTGGCCGACAAGTTGGAGTTACCCGAAGGATTGTCAGGAGTTCATGATTTCTTTCACGTTTCCCAGTTGAAGAAGTGCCATGCAGAGATGGCCGATATTCCTCTGAGAGATACAGTGCCCCTGGAGGCAATTCAGTTAGATAGTGATCTAACTTACGAGGAGAAATCCGTTAAGATTCTCGAGTTTGCCAGCCGAGTTACACACAACAAGGTTATCAAGTATTGCAAAGTTCAGTGGAGCACCATACCGAGGAGGAAGCCACCTGGGAGCGAGAAGAAGATCTACAGAAAGACCACCCAAACCTATTTTCTAGCCAACCCGAATCTCGAGGACGAGATTCATCTTAAGGGAGGTAGGTTTGTAACATCCCAATTTTCAATTTGGATGTTATACATAGGTCATCATATGCATATCATATTTTATTTGCATTTTGGTTGAGATCCTAGAAATCTTAAGCAACTCAAAGACCCAAGGAGAGAGTTGGGGGTTTCACATATTTTTCATATTTGATTTTTCTCAAATTTGAAAAGAGGATCAGTTTGATTTTAATATTTTTCTCTCGAATTATTTCCAATAATAAAAATAAATGAGAGGAGATAAAATGACTTCTTCAAATAAAAGGAATATTGGAGAAGAAATTTTATAATCAAATTAATATTTTCTTTGTATTGTTTTTGCTATTTTATTTGAATTAGAAAAAAATATGCATTTTAGGCCAGAAAAATGTTCACCTTGTTCCAAATATTAGATTCAGATGGTGAAAATTGTTTTTGGTATTTTTAGAATTATTTTTATATTTTATTAGGATTTTTCTTTCAGGAGAATTTTTTTTAAAAAGTTTCTTCGCCACCTGCAGCCGAGCCGGCCCGCTACCGCCGCCGCCTTCCACGCCGGGACGGAGTCCCGCTCCCGCACAGACTCGCCGAAGTCCGGACCGGACTCCGAGTCCGCCGCCGCCTCGTGCGCCCTCCTCCAAGTCGGGCCGACCGCCCCCTCTTTATAAGCCGCCGCCACCACCCCCTTCTTCCCCACATCGCCCCGCCACAGCAGCCGCGCATAACGCGCCGTCAGCAGCCGCGACACCGCCACCGCCGCCGCCACCGCGGTTGCCATCGCCTCGTGCCGCCGTCCCGCTGCCGCCGCCGCTGCCCGCACCGCCGCCCGTGCCATGAAGCCGCCGCTGCCTCGCCTCGCTCGCCGGAGCCGCCGCGCCGCCTGCCGTTGTCCACCGCCGGCCGAGGACGTTTATCCGGTAAACACCGTCTCGGTTCGCCGATTCTCGTTTCGGTTTTTTTCGGTTTTTCGTTTTAGATTGGTTTTTTAGGGTTCGCTATGTAGCGAACGTTCTTCAGTTAGATCATTTTAACGAACGAATTCGTTTGTTTAGTTCTGTTAGCGAACGTTCGTTCGTTAGATATTTCCTTTTTCTGTTTATTTTTCGGCCAGAGACCTATCCGAGAATACTTTTATCATAGATTAGTCCCTGAATTTCAAACACTCGCTACTTTTTTCTCGTTTGCCCAAATCCAGTGAAACCCACGCCAAAATCTTCGTCTTGTTCCCCTCTTTCCAGATAATCAACTATAACATGTTTTTGACAAATTAAAATTTGGTTTCAAGCAGATTTGGTTTCGAACTTCTTTTGATCATAGTTTTAGTTTCGTAACTCCGATTCGATTGATTCTTTTTGCAAATCGAAGCTCTTCAGTTGAACTTTCAATTTGGGTCCTTTCTCTTGAGTTTTACCCTTGCATCTTATGCTTGAGTGAATATGTATGTTAATGTTTGTTCACAATAGAGTTTCCGGAGTGCGAGGCTTGCTACTACGAGTCGCTAGGGTTTTCAGATCGTCAGGAAGGCAAGTAACACTTTGATCATATCCCTTTTATTACCCAGTTTTTATGAATTAGCTTCAATCCTCAAACACTGCATGGTTAGGATCTGATTAACATGTGGGTATTGGGAAGTAGTTGATGAGGTAGAACCTATTGCCCTTTTATTCAAACCCTGGGGAGTTACTATGTTATGCTTATACTGCTATGCTATGCTTGTAGACGTGGATTGGTTGAGTGTATCCATGAAAGATGTGAGAGTTATTGTTAACTAAGGTTTAACTTAAGGTGGCAACTTTAACTCACATCTGGGTGGATTGGTTGAGGCACCCTGGAGCACTCAGTGGTTGTCTGGGCACGTGGAGCAATCCAGCATTGTCCTGGGATATCCCGGAGTACCCGTGTGATCATCCTATGGTTCGCCACCCAGGCTCAAAGGGATCATAAGATTCTTCATGCTAGAAACTTCCGTGTGCAGCCACAAGCCATTATGGGCTCTGGCATAGTTGAGTAAGTTGTGGGAATCCTTTCCATGATGGGCTAGCAGATGTAGGGGATTGTAGGTGTATCGGCCTATCTATCGGTTAAGGGGACCTCTTCGGAAAGACTGTGTCTCGGTTATCCGTTTCTCAAACACCGTGTAGTGCGAGAAATTCAACGGGGGAGGTCGAGTTTTGTGGGGAGAAGTGCGCAAACCTTTGCAGAGTGTATAAACTAATCATGATTAGCCGTGTCCCCGGTTATGGACATCTTGAGTATGTGGTACTTGAATTATTGATTTGATCTCATCACTTTACTTAATTAATTTGTTGGGTTGCTAATTATGTTTAATTGGGATTGAGTTGGAGGAACCTTCTCAATGTTTTCAACAAACCTTGTAGTTAATTAAAACATATTCCTTTGTTGTAGGAAAAAATTAGCTTTATGCAAATGATAACCATGGAGCCTCCACCAGCCAAATATGCATGTAGTTATAGCTGTTAATTGTTCATTGCTCTATAGTGTTATTTTGCTAGCATATTCCATGTGCTGACCTACACAGGCTGCAACGTATTATGTTGCAGAGTTTTCAAACAAAGAGTAAGGTGCGCTAGGTCGTTGTCGTGCACTCAACTATGCCGTTGGAGTTGATGGACTCATTTATCTTTGAAGCTTCCACTGTTATCTTGTTTAGATGGCCTTAAGCCATATTATTGTAATAAGTTCTCTATTGAGACATTCGATGTAATAAGTGTGTGATTGAACTCTGTTATAAATCCTCGAGTACTGTGTGTCAGCATTACCGATCCAGGGATGTCGGTGTACTAGAGTAGGGGTACCCCTAGCACCCCGAACTCGTGCACGGGCAGTTGCACACCAGCGCAGGCTGGCCTGGTGACCATCAAGATCTTCCGCGGCTCCTTTGGAGCCATTCGAGAACAAAGTAATAAAGGCCCCGGCAAGAGGAGCTTGCCGGGAAGACCACTCAAGACACGAAGGAAACAAGGCCCCGGCAAGAGGAGCTTGCCGGGAAGGCTTGGTGAGCGCCGAGCTCCCAAGCGCGACAAGGGTTCTGCCACGGCAAGGCGCTTGCCGCGGCAGGCAACCTCTCTACATCTCCGCTCCAGCTCATCCGCCAACGTGTCGCCGCGGGGCTTTCCCAGGAACGCGTGTCGATGGGCTGTGCAGCCAGCAAGGAGCAGCGATAAGCGGCGCTGACAAGCTACCATCGTGGCAAACAGAGGCGCACTTGACGGTCCCTGTTACACTGTTCAGGCGATTGAGACGGGCATTTATGACTCTTGTCCCTTGCCGTCAGAGTTAGGTATAGATCACTGTACACTGTACAAAGCGGTGTACCAACCTCTGTTTTTACTATCTTACCCTTGTATACTTGCCACCTATGGTGACCCCTTGTGCCTATAAAAGGAGGCCCAAGGGCAATGTAGAAAGGGCTCGGTTGGGCTCCGTCTTAGTTCATTCGACTCATACGAGACCACACTCAGGCTAGGTTTTGTAGCTCCCATTGCTCCCTAGCAAGAACACAATATAATCCACAAAGCAGCAGTAGGAGTATTATCTCTCCGGAGAGCTCCGAAGCTGGGTAAATCTGCTCGTGTGCATTGCTTCGATCCGCTCTTTGTGCATCCTCCGCTCCCCCTCCGAACCACAAGGGACCATGTCCCATAGGTGATCGCGGGACACGATCACCTTCCCCGACAAGGGATGACACGTATACACAGAGATTTGACCGTCTGAGGTCGGATCGCTACATCTTTTGTGATTGTGAGCCCCCATCAAAATATTATATGCCAAAATTGTTGATGTTGGACAAGGAAGACAACGTAATGATTTATGTTTGTTCATGTTCACATAGAAGTTATATTGTTATAGATCCTTCAACATGTGGTGCTTACCCCTATCTTTACAAGCCAAAAATTCCACACCAAGTAGAGATACTACTTGTGCATCCAAAAACCCTTAAAACCAAATCTTATTTTCATGAGTCCACCATACCTACCTAGGGATTGAGCAAGATCCCTCAAGTAAGTTTTCATCGGTGCAATAAGGCAATAAAAATTGCTTCTAGAAGTGTGAGATCATTTAGTGTAAGATAAAATTGAGCATTGTACGAACTTGTGATGGTGAAGAATAAAAGCGACAGACTGCATAATAAAGGTTGCCATCACAAGGGGCAATACAACGTGACGTTCTTTTGCACTAAGGGGTTAAGCATACAAACAAATAAGCGCATGGCAACCTTGCTTCCCTCTGTGAAGGGCCTATCTTTTACTTTTATGTATTTACTTTTATGCAAAGAGTCAAAGTTTTTCTCTCTATTCCTTCTTATTTTTCTCTTTTGGCAAGCATCATGTGGTGAGGAAAGACCTAGGCACATATGTCCCATGGAATATGGGTAGCACAAGTCATTATTGTTGACATCACCCTTGAGGTGAATACGTTGGGAGGCAAAACAATAAGCCCCTATCTTTCTATGTGTCCGGTTGAAACGTTTTGCTCATGTGTATGCGATGAGTGTTAGCAATCATAGAAGACTATATGATGGTTGAGTATGTGGAGCTCTAACTTAAACTCTGTTGAATAAGTTGAATTACAATTGCTTGTGACTAAGAACATAGGTTGTTCAGTTTCAAGAGAATTCATTGTTCGAACCTTAACATGTGAATTGGTTGCTACTTGATGTCTACTACGCAACCTTCTTCTTGTAGACGTTGTTGGGCCTCCAAGTGCAGAGGTTTGTAGGACAGTAGCAAATTTCCCTCAAGTGGATGACCTAAGGTTTATCAATCCGTGGGAGGCGTAGGATGAAGATTGTGACGCCCCAAGACCGGAGCTTCAGTTGCCTTCCAGGGTTTCCGAGTTTTGCCATGTGATTTGTTTTGTGTTGTGCATTCATCATGTCATCTCTTGCATTGCATCATGTCATCATGCCATCATCTCATTAATTTTTTTGCAACTCAACTAAATAAATTGTATGGATTTTTTCGATCCATTTAAATCGAGGGAAGGTTGACTTCTCTTTATAACATATCCTTCCAATATTTTAGGGAGCTATATTAAATATCCCATTAATTTGGAATCATCATAACACACTTGCAAAAATCCCAATGCCTTTCATTATTTCTACTCTTGGCCTCTAACTTTGTCACTTGTCCTTTCAT
The DNA here is from genome assembly GCA_021605205.1 of Aegilops longissima. Taxonomy (NCBI): domain Eukaryota; kingdom Viridiplantae; phylum Streptophyta; class Magnoliopsida; order Poales; family Poaceae; genus Aegilops; species Aegilops longissima. Next base: position 131,725,406 of record CM038680.1, on the reverse strand, counting down.
CATTTTTCCGGAGTTCCACCAAAAATCCTTGGATCATTTTTGTTAAATTCCTCATATTTTTATAAGTCCGGGAAAGTTGTCCTCCTGCCCAAATTCTTCCTCTAACCTTCTCTTCTCTCTTTTCTTGCTCTTTCTTTCTCTGTTATTTAGAGAAAAGAGTATAGGGAGAGAGAGATCCCAGCCCAGCCGGCCTCTAAGGCCCCTGGCTTTTCTCCTCCTCCTGGGCCTCCCAACTCCGCGCCGGCCTCTAGGCCCATTCGGCAGCACCCCTCCTAACCCTAGCTAACTCTGGCCGATCCCTGTCTCTCCCTCTCGCTCCCCCCTGCGCCGCCACCCTCACGCCTCCCGCATCACTGCAGCTCCTCCCTCCTCTCACTCGCTCCCTTGTCGTGCATCCATCTCTCATCCCCCTCGTTCCTCTCTCTGCTCATGACCGACCCCTCCTCCTCCTTCGCTCCGCCCCTCCTCTGCTCCACCTTCCCCGCGCCACCTCCCTGCTTCGCTCCTGCACGAGCAGAGGACGAGGCGCCCGCTCGCCGAGCTCCTCCGCATCTCCCCCTGCCTCGACCCTGCTTCGCCTCTGCACCGCGCCGCCCCGTCGACCCACCGCGTCCTCCGCCATCAAGCCGGCCGCCGCCCTACGCGGACGACCACGCCGGCCTCTCCTTCCTCCCATCGCTTGGTCCGCCCACTCCATCCTGATGCTCGCCGGGGAAACCCCTCCTCGCCGCTCCATCGTGCTCCGGAGGTCAGGGCCGCCATGGACGAGCCTCCGCGCCCCTGCTTCGAGTCACCGGGCCAGGGATCGCCAGATGCCGTCCCTGCTGCCGGGGAACCTTGTTTTCCGGCTGTTTCCGTCTCCGCGCCATCATGGAGACCATGGCTATCACCGAGACCCGGTTCCGTCAAGACGTACACGGAGATCCAAGTCAGGAAACTACCGATGGCCCTCCAAGTTCAACATTGAACCCCGGAGCGCTCGAATCCGTCAAGTTCGTCTGCGACCGTGAACCACTACCGTCGACCCTCGAAGACTCCGTGGACGGCAAGTCCCTCGTCGTGATCCCGAACATCTACGGGAGATTGTGCAACTAAGAACGTGAACGACTACCGCCGCCAAGTTCGCGAGTACCTCTACCGTCGTCTCCGGATACGCCAAGTACCCCTACGCACGAAGACGCCGCCGTGAAACACTACTTCCTCTACCGTCGCCGTGTACCACTACTTCCCTCAGCGATCATCGCGAGAACGACTACTTCCTCTACTTCCCTCGACGACCCGTGAACGACTCCTTCCCTCTACGAAACTCGACCCTCCCGTTTGAACGCTTCGGAGGTATAACCCGTGACGACCGCCGTGATCGAATCATCCTTGCGATGCCCCTCTTTTGCCATGCCACCGTTCCGTGGGAACCCGGAATCCGGGATCACCCCACCATCTTGCATGACTCGCTTCCGTCACGCTTTCCTTTGCACCGATATCTCGATTGAGCTGTCGGAACCGATATGTTGCCGTGGCACCCCTTTCTTCCACCACGGTGACATAATGCTTCATATCATGCTTTTGTCAACATTTTCATAAATTGCATATAACTTGCACTTGTCATCCGCATCATGATAACAACATTTAAATGTTTATAATTGTTGTTTGCATTAATTTGCTTAAATGCCATGCTAAAATGATTTATTTCATAACTAAATAACCGTAGCTCCATTTTAAATAATTTATATATGTAAATGGGGTAGAAAAATGCCTAGTTTAACATGGTAACATTACTTTGCATGTTTAACAACTCTAAAATATGCTTTAGGTCAGATCTGTTCCTAATCCATAATTTGCATATGGGGATTTTCCGGAATTGTTGTTTCTTATTTCCGGCCTCATTTAAACTTGCCTAGATAGTTAGTTTCATTTGCTTCCCCCCTTGCCATGTTTAATAACATTTAATATTGTTGGGTAGCCTAAACAAGAGAGAACTAAATAAGTGTTGTGGTGTTTTGTCAATATGCAACCCGTTGCATATTGAGCTCCACTTAACTGGTAGTGTTGTTTGTGCATGTTGCCATGCCATGCTATTTAAACCGGACATGCATCATACTTGTTTGTGCATCATGCCATGTTTATGTGTTGGTTGTTTACTATGTTGTTTGTTTGTTTCCGGGTTGCTTTTCTCTTGTTAGCTTCGGTTTCGTTCCGGAGTTGTGAGGATTTGTTCGACTACGTCCATTTGTCTTCTTCATGGGTTCGTTCTTCTTCCTTGCGGGATTTCAGGCAAGATGACCATACCCTCGAAATCACTACTATCTTTGCTTGCTAGATGCTCGCTCTTTTGCTATGCCTATGCTGCGATGCCTACCACTTGCTATATCATGCCACCCATGTTGCCATGTCAGCCCCTAACCATCCTTTTCCTAGCAAACCGTTGTTTGGCTATGTTACCGCTTTGCTCAGCCCTCTTATAGCGTTGTTAGTTGCGGTGAAGATGAAGTTTGTTCCTCGTTGGAACATGGAGTTATTGTTCCTTGTTGGAACATGTTTACTTGTTGGGATATCACAATATATCTTATATTATTAACGCATCTATATACTTGGTAAAGGGTGGAAGGCTCGGCCTTATGCCTGGTGTTTTGTTCCACTCTTGCCGCCCTAGTTTCCGTCATACCGGTGTTATGTTCCCGGATTTTGCGTCCCTAACGCGGTCGGGTGATTTATGGGACCCCCTTGACAGTTCGCTTTGAATAAGACTTTTCCAGCAAGGCCCAACATTGGTTTTACCATTTGCCTCACCTATGCCCTTTTTCCCTTGGGTTTCCGGAGCCCGAGGGTCATCTTTATTTTAACCCCCGGGCCAGTGCTCCTTCGAGCGTTGGTCCAAACTAGAGCACCGTGCGGGACCATTCCTTGGCAACATGGATTACGTCGGTTCCTGTACGCTTCGCTTATCCGGTGTGCCCTGAGAACGAGATATGTGCAGCTCCTATCAGGATTTGTCGGCACATCCGGGCGGCTTTGCTGGTCTTGTTTTATTGCTGTGGAATGTCTTGTAGCCGGGATTCCGAGACTGATCGGGTCTTCCGGGAGAAGGAATATCCTTCGTTGATCGCGAGAGCTTATCATGGGCTAAGTTGGGACACCCTGCAGGGTTTTGATCTTTCAAAGCCGTGCCAGCGGTTATGTGGCAGATGGGAATTTGTTAATGTCCGGTTGTAGAAAACCCGAAGTTGATCTTAATTAAAATACACCAACGCGTGTGTAACCGTGATGGTCTCTTCTCGGCGGAGTCCGGAAGTGAACACGTGTTGGAGTTATGTCCGACGTAAGTAGGAGTTCAGGATCACTTCTTGATCATAGTTGTTCGACCGTGCTTTTGCCTTCTCTTCTCGCTCTCTTTTATGTATGTTAGCCACCATATATGCTAGGACGCTTGCTGCAGCTCCACCTCACTACCCTGTCCTACCTTTAAGCTTAAATAGTCTTGATCTCATGGTGTGAGATTGCTGAGTCCCGTGACTCACAGATACTTCCAAACCAGTTTGCGGTGCCGATGAAACCGTGCAGGTGATGCACCGAGCTCAAGGAGGAGCTCGATGAAGATCTTGTTCTTTGTGTTGTTTCGTTTCATCGATCAAGAGTGGAGCCAGTTGGGACGATCGGGGATCTGTGTAGCATTTGGGGTAGTCTTCTTTTATTTTGGTTCCGTAGTCGGACCTTGATTGTATCTGTATGATGTAATGCTTTACTCATGTATTGTGTGAAGTGGCGATTGTAAGCCAACTATGTATCTCTTTCCTTATGTATTACATGGGTTGTGTGAAGATTACCTCACTTGCGACATTGCTTTCAATGCGGTTATGCCTCTAAGTCGTGCTTCGACACGTGGGAGATATAGCCGCATCGAGGCGTTCAAGTTGGTAATCGAGCCTTCCCGACTTAGGAGCCCCTACTTGATTGTTTCTTTGGCGTTGTTGAGTCTAGAACGGAAAATGTTTTGAGTCTTAGGATTATATATATCGGAGAGTAGGATTTTTTTACTCCTCGGTCCCTTCGTCGCTCGGTGAGGTATCCCGACGTAGAGTTTTGACTTTTCTCTCCTCAAATTTCACTAAAATTTTTTTAGGATCACGCTGGTATCTTGGAATCGTTCCGATGGTTTTGTGATGAGAACATTGTTCTTGGTGCCTCGACATTTAGGGGTTGTGGCAGTGTCCCGGGAGTTGAGCTCCGAGGTGTTGTCGTCACAATTTTATCGTTGCAGATTCGGAATACCCGAGTTTTGCCGACATCGAAATCTCTTTTGTGCAGTTGTTGGTGAGATAACCCCGATAGCCCGATCTTGTGGCGAAAAGGGAGTATTGCCATGACTTGTATAACGGATGTTTTTCAAGGTCGAGGTACACGATTTCGAAGGTTTCTTGGTTATGTGTTGACGGATGGATACAATTGGATCTAGGTATTGTTAGTTTGGGTGATATATTTTGTGTCCCTGTATCCCCAACACCAGATTGCATAACCGAAAGTTTGGGAGTTTATAGGTGGGAATTCAAGTAGCGCCTAGAATATCTTTCCGATGATGCATGATATGGGATTGGGTAAATCTCTATCATATGTATTTGTTCCGGCTTATTCTGCAAGCCAATCCTTTGTTTTGTTTTGTTTTGTGGTATTCGAGTTGCTTCAATGTCAAGTGTTGATTCCATACCTTTCCTAAATGGTGTTCTCATATTGCTATGTGAATACTAATCCTTCTTGATCACTGAGCTTGTCATGTTAATTCTTTTCCAACCGGCGTGCTTCTCTTCAAGTGGATCCGATCATTCCAACATTCGCAAGATCAATTCTAAGCTTTTCTCAACGGTGTTCGTTTCATCCGACCTAAGTTGCCTTTGTTTTCCCGCCCTCCCACCCTTTTTTTCTTCAAGGACTCAGATTTCTTAATCAAGTATCCATTTTATTGAGTGAAGTTTCTTCATTCTTTTCCTTTATTGTTTTATCCGGTGATTTCTCATGAAGACGCTCAGGAAGCTTTAACCTTATCATTGTTCCATTCTAATTTTCTTCTCCGGTGGATTTATTCAAGTTTTCGGTGTTGATCATATTCCCTTCCTCGTTTCAAATGTTTTTTTTCTCATACCGGTGCACCTCATAATCTTTTAGTTCTTGTTATTCTATGGTTCCGGAGTGTTGAAGATATCTCAGAAGATTCTAGTTTTCCATTCTCAATTCACTCAAGTTCTTTTGAGGATGCTATCTCATTCAAGTCATTTAATTCAACCGGTGCAATCTCTCTTTTCAAACAATTGTTCAACGGTGGTTCTTTTGAGTGGGCCCTAACCCACAGGTCTTTTTCCAGGATCTTACCTGACTCTTCTAATTTTTTCCGGAGTTATTCCCAAATTCATTGCAAAGTTTGACGTAAGAATGAGTTATCATCAGTCATATGTCTTTCTCCAAGATCTTTCAAATTCTTTTCATCTTGTGGTTCAACCTTCCTAATTTTCATTCCGGAGTGCCTCAACAATTCATGGTGGTGTTTCTCGTCGTCATTCTCGAATTTTGAAGACCGAAGAAGAGTTTCTCTTTAATCTTGCTCCTTTCCCTTCAAGATTCATGGTTCTAGCTTTGTGCCATCCTCATAATTGTTTTGATTGTGAGAATTCTTTTATCCCACCCGGAGCATTTCAGGAGTCTTTTCAGTTTGATTCTCCGGAGCCCATCATCTCAGAATTATTCATTCAAGCGTTCAACTCTTGTTTTCCAAATCTTACCGGTGCACCATTCAAGTATTCTCCAATCAGCTCGTGATCTCTTCGTTCTAATGTATCTAAATTTTGTCAAGCATCTTTATTCGTTTTCCAATTCTTCCCGGTGAATTGTGCCTTTGCTACTTTCTTTTTCAATTCTTACGGTGGTTTGTTCAAGATTTCACTTCCTTTGTTATCATATCAATTTATTCGTTGTTTCAATCCCACCGGTGGTTCCATCAATACCTTCTCAAGTTTTGCGCTATATCTCTATCTGTAATCATTTTTTTTCAATGAGAATAAGTGGTATGCCTAATCCATTGCTTGCCATCAATCTAAATTGGTGAAGGATACGCATAACATAATTCTTGTTCTTGTTTCTTCCAAGTGATTCAATTCCTTATTCCGGAGGTCAATCAAAATTCTTGGTTTCATTTGTTCATTTTTCTTTCCGGAAGTTCCAAGTTTTCTCGGCTATATCATTTCAAAGCTTCATCTTATCACTGCAGGCTTCACCTTGTGTTTTCAACTTCTCTTTCTTTTATCGTCCTCTTATTTACCGGAGTTCTTCTTGGAGGCTCTACATGGTGCTTCCTCAAGGATTCTTTTCATTCTTCAATTGTTCTTCAAGATTTCTCGCGGAGTTAAGATCCGTCAAGCTATACTCAAAATTGAACATGGTGTTCAACACATGTTTTGTTTTGAGGAGTTCAAGTATTCTTATTCTTGCATTCCGAAGTGCAATTCTTTCTACCTTATCTCTTGAGATGGTGTTATGTCATTCTCGACAATTTGAGTTCGTGTTTCATGATTCACATGTTGTCAAGAATGAGCTTTGTTAAATCCATCAATCTCTTCATTGGAGTTATCTTGGGCTATATTTCACCTAAAGCTTTCCCTAAGGATTGTTGCTATTCATGGTGCTTATAAATGACCCAAGTTCTTCATTTGTCCTCTCGGTGAAATAAGTTTCTCGTCTCCTTGTTGATATTAATCCAATCAATTGTTTCCGTTGGTGGCAGAAGCTCACCTCATAATTTTGAGATGTTTTCATAAGCCCACTACAAGCTTGTGCTTTTCGTTGTTGGTTTTCCAACAACTCCGTCCTATCCTTGTTTGTAAGGATGCTTCATTCAAACTCATTTGTGGTAGAAGTTGTCATTTTCTTCTCCATTCCTTTATTCCAATGATCTATCTTCAGTTTTTCTTCCGGAGGCATTGTGATGTTGCTCTCTTCACCCATCACCTCGTTTTGTAAAGACCATGTTCTTTTTCTTGCTTATCCTTTTAACCGGAGGTTGTGTCATCTCTTCAAGTTCTTTTCATCTTATCAAGTTTTCCTTCTTCTTTCAGTCGGAGTGCTGCCCAAATTTTATCAATCTTATTCCTAGTCTATCTAGTTTTAACCGGAGTGGTTTCAGTATCTATCTTATCACTAAACCTCTTGGTTCTCGTCGTATCCCTTGTTCCTCTTTTCTAACAGAGTGTTTTCAACTTTCTTCATCTTCGTTGTTTTCTTTCTTTCATTTTGTTCAACCTCTCAAGGTTCTTTGGTTTCACTCGTTTGTCGGAGAAGCAACTTTGTTTTACCTCTTCCTCTTCCGCTTTTCTCCGGTGCCATCCTAGATCTCGGGACGAGATCCTCTCGTAGTGGTGGAGTGTTGTGACGCCCCAAGACCGGAGCTTCAGTTGCCTTCCAGGGTTTCCGAGTTTTGCCATGTGATTTGTTTTGTGTTGTGCATTCATCATGTCATCTCTTGCATTGCATCATGTCATCATGCCATCATCTCATTAATTTTTTTGCAACTCAACTAAATAAATTGTATGGATTTTTTCGATCCATTTAAATCGAGGGAAGGTTGACTTCTCTTTATAACATATCCTTCCAATATTTTAGGGAGCTATATTAAATATCCCATTAATTTGGAATCATCATAACACACTTGCAAAAATCCCAATGCCTTTCATTATTTCTACTCTTGGCCTCTAACTTTGTCACTTGTCCTTTCATCATTTTTCCGGAGTTCCACCAAAAATCCTTGGATCATTTTTGTTAAATTCCTCATATTTTTATAAGTCCGGGAAAGTTGTCCTCCTGCCCAAATTCTTCCTCTAACCTTCTCTTCTCTCTTTTCTTGCTCTTTCTTTCTCTGTTATTTAGAGAAAAGAGTATAGGGAGAGAGAGATCCCAGCCCAGCCGGCCTCTAAGGCCCCTGGCTTTTCTCCTCCTCCTGGGCCTCCCAACTCCCCGCGCCGGCCTCTAGGCCCATTCGGCAGCACCCCTCCTAACCCTAGCTAACTCTGGCCGATCCCTGTCTCTCCCTCTCGTCCCCCCTGCGCCGCCACCCTCACGCCTCCCGCATCACTGCAGCTCCTCCCTCCTCTCACTCGCTCCCTTGTCGTGCATCCATCTCTCATCCCCCCCTCGTTCCCTCTACTGCTCGCGACCGACCCCTCCTCCTCCTTCGCTCCGCCCCTCCTCTGCTCCACCTTCCCCGCGCCACCTCCCTGCTTCGCTCCTGCACGAGCAGAGGACGAGGCGCCCGCTCGCCGAGCTCCTCCGCATCTCCCCTGCCTCGACCCGCGCCGCCTCACCGCGCCGCCCGTCGACCCACCGCGTCCTCCGCCATCAAGCCGCCGCCCCCACACGGACGACCACGCCGACCTCTCCTTCCTCCCATCGCTTGGTCCGCCCACTCCATCCCGATGCTGTGGAAACCCCTCCTCGCCGCTCCATCGTGCTCCGGAGGTCAGGGCCGCCATGGACGAGCCTCGCGCCCCTGCTTGAGTCACCGGGCGAGGATCGCCGATGCCGTCCCTGCTGCCGGGAACCTTGTTTTCGGCTGTTTCCGTCTCCGCGCCATCATGGAGACCATGGCCATCACCGAGACCCGGTTCCGTCAAGGCGCACACGGAGATCCAAGTCAGAAACTACCGATGGCCCTCCAAGTTCAACGTTGAACCCGGAGCGCTTTCGAATCCGTCAAGTTCGCACTACGACCGTGAACCACTACCGTCGACCCTCGAAGACTCCGTGGACGGCAAGTCCCTCGTCGTGATCCCGAACATCTACGGGAGATTGTGCAACTAAGAACGTGAACGACTACCGCCGCCAAGTTCGCGAGTACCTCTACCGTCGTCTCCGGATACGCCAAGTACCCTACGCACGCACGAAGACGCCGCCGTGAAACACTACTTCCTCTACCGTCGCCGTGTACCACTACTTCCCTCAGCGATCATCGCGAGAACGACTACTTCCTCTACTTCCCTCGACGACCCGTGAACGACTCCTTCCCTCTACGAAACTCGACCCTCCCGTTTGAACGCTTCGGAGGTATAACCCGTGACGACCGCCGTGATCGAATCATCCTTGCGATGCCCCTCTTTTGCCATGCCACCATTCCGTGGGAACCCGAATCCGGGATCACCCCACCATCTTGCATGACTCGCTCGCTCACGCTTTCCTTTGCAACCGATATCTCGATTGTTGCCGGAACCGATATGTTGCCGTGGCACCCTTTCTTCCACCACGGTGACATAATGCTTCATATCATGCTTTTGTCAACATTTTCATAAATTGCATATAACTTGCACTTGTCATCCGCATCATGATAACAACATTTAAATGTTTATAATTGTTGTTTGCATTAATTTGCTTAAATGCCATGCTAAAATGATTTATTTCATAACTAAATAACCGTAGCTCCATTTTAAATAATTTATATATGTAAATGGGGTAGAAAATGCCTAGTTTAACATGGTAACATTACTTTGCATGTTTAACAACTCTAAAATATGCTTTAGGTCAGATCTGTTCCTAATCCATAATTTGCATATGGGGATTTTCCGAATTGTTGTTTCTTATTTCGGCCTCATTTAAACTTGCCTAGATAGTTAGTTTCATTTGCTTCCCCCCTTGCCATGTTTAATAACATTTAATATTGTTGGGTAGCCTAAACAAGAGAGAACTAAATAAGTGTTGTGGTGTTTTGTCAATATGCAACCCGTTGCATATTGAGCTCCACTTAACTGGTAGTGTTGTTTGTGCATGTTGCCATGCCATGCTATTTAAACCGGACATGCATCATACTTGTTTGTGCATCATGCCATGTTTATGTGTTGGTTGTTTACTATGTTGTTTGTTTGTTTCCGGGTTGCTTTTCTCTTGTTAGCTTCGGTTTCGTTCCGGAGTTGTGAGGATTCGTTCGACTACGTCCATTTGTCTTCTTCATGGGTTCGTTCTTCTTCCTTGCGGGATTTCAGGCAAGATGACCATACCCTCGAAATCACTACTATCTTTGCTTGCTAGATGCTCGCTCTTTTGCTATGCCTATGCTGCGATGCCTACCACTTGCTATATCATGCCACCCATGTTGCCATGTCAGCCCCTAACCATCCTTTTCCTAGCAAACCGTTGTTTGGCTATGTTACCGCTTTGCTCAGCCCCTCTTATAGCGTTGTTAGTTGCAGGTGAAGATGAAGTTTGTTCCTCGTTGGAACATGGAGTTATTGTTCCTTGTTGGAACATGTTTACTTGTTGGGATATCACAATATATCTTATATTATTAACGCATCTATATACTTGGTAAAGGGTGGAAGGCTCGGCCTTATGCCTGGTGTTTTGTTCCACTCTTGCCGCCCTAGTTTCCGTCATACCGGTGTTATGTTCCCGGATTTTGCGTCCCTAACGCGGTCGGGTGATTTATGGGACCCCCTTGACAGTTCGCTTTGAATAAGACTTTTCCAGCAAGGCCCAACATTGGTTTTACCATTTGCCTCACCTATGCCCTTTTTCCCTTGGGTTTCCGGAGCCCGAGGGTCATCTTTATTTTAACCCCGGCCGGTGCTCCTTCGAGCGTTGGTCCAAACTAGAGCACCGTCTTGGGACCATTCCTTGGCAACATGGATTACGTCGGTTCTCAGACGCTTCGCTTATCCGGTGTGCCACGAGAACGAGATATGTGCAGCTCCTATCAGATTTGTCGGCACATCCGGCGGCTTTGCTGGTCTTGTTTTATTGCTGTGGAATGTCTTGTAGCCGGATTCGAGACTGATCGGGTCTTCCCGGGAGAAGGAATATCCTTCGTTGATCGCGAGAGCTTATCATGGGCTAAGTTGGGACACCCTGCAGGGTTTTGATCTTTCAAAGCCGTGCCGCGGTTATGTGGCAGATGGGAATTTGTTAATGTCCGGTTGTAGAAAACCCGAAGTTGATCTTAATTAAAATACACCAACCGCGTGTGTAACCGTGATGGTCTCTTCTCGGCGGAGTCCGGGAAGTGAACACGGTGTTGGAGTTATGTCTGACGTAAGTAGGAGTTCAGGATCACTTCTTGATCATAGTTGTTCGACCGTGCTTTTGCCTTCTCTTCTCGCTCTCTTTTGCGTATGTTAGCCACCATATATGCTAGACGCTTGCTGCAGCTCCACCTCACTACCCTGTCCTACCTTTAAGCTTAAATAGTCTTGATCTCGGGTGTGAGATTGCTGAGTCCCGTGACTCACAGATACTTCCAAACCAGTTTGCGGTGCCAATGAAACCGTGCAGGTGATGCACCCGAGCTCAAGGAGGAGCTCGATGAAGATCTTGTTCTTTGTGTTGTTTCGTTTCAGTCGATCAAGAGTGGAGCCAGTTGGGACGATCGGGAATCTGTGTAGCATTTGGGGTAGTCTTCTTTTATTTTGGTTCCGTAGTCGGACCTTGATTGTATCTGTATGATGTAATGCTTTACTCATGTATTGTGTGAAGTGGCGATTGTAAGCCAACTATGTATCTCTTTCCCTTATGTATTACATGGGTTGTGTGAAGATTACCTCACTTGCGACATTGCTTTCAATGCGGTTATGCCTCTAAGTCGTGCTTCGACACGTGGGAGATATAGCCGCATCGAGGGCGTTTCAAAGATGGTCTCTCTCAAACAACCATGCAACCAAATAACAAAGAGTCTCTTGTGTCCCCAACACACCCAATACAATGGCAAATTGTATAGGTGCACTAGTTCGGCGAAGAGATGGTGATACAAGTGCAATATGGATGGTAGATATAGGTTTTTGTAATCTGAAAAATATAAAAACAGCAAGGTAACTAACGATAAAAGTGAGCACAAACGGTATTGCAATGCTAGGAAACAAGGCCTAGGGTTCATACTTTCACTAGTGCAAGTTCTCTCAACAATAATAACATAATTGGATCATATAACTATCCCTCAACATGCAACAAAGAGTTACTGCAAAGTCACTAATAGTGGAGAAAAAACGAAGAGATTATGGTAGGGTACGAAACCACCTCAAAGTTATTCTTTCCAATCAATCCGTTGGGCTATTCCTATAGGTGTCACAAACAGCCCTAGAGTTCGTACTAGAATAACACCTTAAGACACAAATCAACCAAAACCCTAATGTCACCTAGATACTCCAATGTCACCTCAAGTATCCATGGGTATGATTATACGATATGCATCACACAATCTCAAATTCATCTATTCAACCAACACATAGAACCTCAAAGAGTGCCCCAAAGTTTCTACCGGATAATCAAGATGAAAACGTGTGGCAACCCCTATGCATAAGTTCATGGGCGGAACCCGCAAGTTGATCACGAAAACATACGTCAAGTGAATCACGTGATATCCCATTGTCACCATAGATACGCACGGCAAGACATACATCAAGTGTTCTCAAATCATTAAAGACTCAATCCGATAAGATTACTTCAAAGGGTAAACTCAATACATTACAAGAGAGTAGAGGGGGAGAGGAAACATAAGATACAACTATAATAAGTTCATGCCAAATCAAGAACACGAGAGAGAGAGAGAGAGAGAGAGAGATCAAACACATATCTACTGGTACATACCCTCAGCCCCGAGGGTGAACTACTCCCTCCTCGTCATAGAGATCGCCGGGATGATGAAGATGGCCACCGGTGAGGGTTCCCCCCTCCGGCAGGGTGCCGGAACAGGGTCCCGATTTGTTTTTCGTGGCTACAGAGGCTTGCGGTGGCGGAACTCCCGATCTATTCTGCTCCCCGAAGTTTTTAGGGTATATGGGTATATATAGGAGGATGAAGTACGTCAGGGGAGCCACAGGGGGCCCACGAGGGTGGAGGGCGCGCCCTAGGGGGGGTGGGCACCCCCTACCTCGTGGCTTCCTCGAAGCTTCCTTGACGTGGACTCCAAGTCTCCCGGGTTGCTTTCGTTCCAAAAATAACTTCACCAGAAGGTTTCATTCCGTTTCGACTCCGTTTGATATTCCTTTTCTTCGAAACACTGAAACAAGGGAAAAAACAGGAACTGGCACTGGGCTCTGGGTTAATAGGTTAGTCCCAAAAGTGATCTAAAAGTTCTTAAGAAAGCCCATAAACATCCAAGATGGATAATATAATAGCATGGAACAATAAAAAATTATAGATACGTTGGAGACGTATCAGCATCCCCAAGCTTAATTCCTGCTCGTCCTCGAGTAGGTAAATGATAAAAACTGAATTTTTGATGTGGAATGCTACCTAACATATTCTTCAATGTATTTTCTTTATTGTGGCATGAATATTCAGATCCATAAGATTCAAGACAAAAGTTTAATATTGACATGAAAACAGTAATACTTCAAGCATACTAACAAAGCAATCATGTCTTCTCAAAATAACATGGCCAAAGCAAGCTATCCCTACAAAATCATATATTCTAGCTATGCTCTATCTTCACCACACAAAGTATTTAAATCATGCACAACCCCGATGACAAGCCAAGCAATTGTTTCATACTTTTGATGTTCTCAAACTTTTTCAATCTTCACGCAATACATGAGCGTGAGCCATGGACATAGCACTATAGGTGGAATAGAATGGTGGTTGTGGAGAAGAAAAAAAGGAGAAGATAGTCTCACATCAACTAGGCGTATCAACGGGCTATGGAGATGCCCACCAATAGATATCAATGTGAGTAGGGATTGCCATGCAACGGATGCACAAGAGCTATAAGTATATGAAAGCTCAACAAAAGAAACTAAGTGGGTGTGCATCCAACTCGCTTGCTCACGAAGCCCTAGGGCATTTTGAGGGAGCCCATCATTGGAATATACAAGCCAAGTTCTATAATGTAAAATTCCCACTAGTATATGAAAGTGACAACAGAGGAGACTCTCTATCATGAAGATCACGGTGCTACTTTGAAGCACAAGTGTGGTAAAACATAGTAGCATTGTCCCTTCTCTCTTTTTCTCTCATTTTTTTATTTTTTTTATTTGGGCCTTTCTATTTTTTTATGGCCTCTTCTCTTTTTTTTAGTCCGGAGTCTCATCCCGACTTGTGGGGGAATCATAGTCTCCATCATCCTTTCCTCACTGGGACAATGCTCTTATAATGATGATCATCGCACTTTTATTTACTTACAACTCAAGAATTACAACTCGATACATAGAACAAAATATGACTCTATATGAATGCCTCCGGCGGTGTACCGGGATGCAATGAATCAAGAGTGACGTGTATGAAAGAATTATGAACGGTGGCTTTGCCACAAATACGATGTCAACTACATGATCATGCAAAGCAATATGACAATGATGAAGCGTGTCATAATAAACTGAACGGTGGTAAGTTGCATGGCAATATATCTCGGAATGGCTATGGAAATGCCATAATAGGTAGGTATGGTGGCTGTTTTGAGGAATATATATGGTGGGTGTATGATACCGGCGAAAGGTGCGCTGTATTAGAGAGGCTAGCAATGGTGGAAGGGTGAGAGTGCGTATAATCCATGAACTCGACATTAGTCATAAAGAACTCACATACTTATTGAAAAAAATCTATTTGTTATCGAAACGAAGTAATACGCGCATGCTCCTAGGGGTATAGATTGGTAGGAAAAGACCATCGCTCGTCCCCGACCGCCACTCATAAGGAAGACAATCAATAAATAAATCATGCTCTGACTTCATCACATAACGGTTCACCATACGTGCATGCTACGGAAATCACAAACTTTAGAACAAGTATTTCTCAAATTCACTACTACTCCACTAGCATAACTCTAATATCACTATCTTCATATCTCAAAACAATCATAAGGAATCAAACTTCTCATAGTATTCAATGCACTTTATATGATAGTTTTTATTATATCCCTCTTGGATGCCCATCATATTAGGACTAAATTCATAACCAAAGCGAATTACCATGCTGTTCTAAAGACTCTCAAAATAATATAAGTGAAGCATGAGAGTTCATCTATTTCTACAAAATAAAACCACCGCCGTGTTCTAAAAGGATATAAGTGAAGCACTAGAGCAAATGACAAACTACTCCGAAAGATATAAGTGAAGATCAATGAGTAGTTGAATAAATATGTAACTATGTGAAGACTCTATCTCATTTAAGAATTTCATATCTTGGTATTTTATTCATACAGCAAGAAAAACAAAAGAAAATAAAATGACGCTCCAAGCAAAACACATATCATGTGGTGAATAAAAATATAGCTCCAAGTAAAGTTACCGATGAACGAAGACAAAAGAGGGGATGCCTTCCGGGGCATCCCCAAGCTTAGACGCTTGGTTATCCTTGAATATTACCTTGGGGTGCCTTGGGCATCCCCAAGCTTAGGCTCTTGCCACTCCTTATTCCGTAGTCCATCTAATCTTTACCCAAAACTTGAAAACTTCACAACACAAAACTTAACAGAAAATCTCGTAAGCTCCATTAGCGAAAGAAAACAAAACACCACTTCAAGGTACTGTAATGAACTCATTATTTATTTATATTGGTGTTAAACCTACTGTATTCCAACTTCTCTATGGTTTATAAACTATTTTACTAGCCATAGATTCATCAAAATAAGCAAGCAACGCAATGAAAACAGAATCTGTCAAAAACAGAACAGTCTGTAGTAATCTCTATCAAACGTATACTTCTGGAACTCCAAAAATTGTAAAACAAATTGTTGGACCTGAGGAATTTGTCTAGTAATCATCTTAAAAAAGAATCAACTAAATATCACTCTCAAGTAAAAAGTTTTAGCTAATCTCGTGTGCGCTAAAGTTTCTGTTTTTTACAGCATGATCATAAAGACTTCACCCAAGTCTTCCCAAAGGTTCTACTTGGCACAAACACTAATTAAAACACAAAACCACATCTAAACAGAAGCTAGATGGATTATTTATTACTAAACATAACCAAAAAGCAAGAAACTAAAATAAAATTGGGTTGCCTCCCAACAAGCGCTAACATTTAACGCCCCTAGCTGGGCATGATGATTTCAATGATGCTCACATAAAAGATAAGAATTGAAACATAAAGAGAGCGTCATGAAGAATATGACTAGCAAATTTAAGTCTAACCCACTTCCTATGCATAGGGATTTTGCGAGCAAACAACTTATGGGAAAAATAATCAACTAGCATAGGAAGGCAAAGCAAGCATAACTTCAAAACTTTAAGCACATAGAGAGGAAACTTGATATTATTGCAATTCCTACAAGCATATGTTCCTCCCTCATAATAATTTTTAGTAGCATCATTAATGAATTCAACAATATAACCAGCACCTAAAGCATTCTTTTCATGATCTACTTGCATAGAAAATTTACTACTCTCCACATAAGCAAAATTCTTCTCATTCGGAATAGTGGGAGTATCATAAGAGACTTGAATACTATAAATTGTTTCCACATTAAAAGAGTAATGTTCAGAAAAAGGGTAATCATAATCATGACAAGTTTTATAAATATAATACTCACTACTTTTTATAGCATAAGTTTCACCTCAATAATCATCATAAGTAGCAACTTTGTTCTCATCATAATCGATTGAAACCTCTTCCAAGATAGTGGATACATCACTAAATAAATTCATGACCTCTCCAAATCCACTTTCATAAATATTATAAGATTCAACATCCTCCTAAATAGTGGGATCATTACTTCCTAAAGTTGACACTATTCCAAACCCACTTTCATCAATATAATCATCATAGGTAGAAGGCATGCTATCATCATAACAACGTTGCATATCGAAACTTGGGAGGCTAAAAATATCATCATTATTAAAAATAGCATCCCCAAGCTTGGAACAAACATTAATTTCAACAAATATATTCTCAAATATGTCATCCTCATCAAACATAGCTTCCCCAAGCTTGGGCCTTTTCATATCATTAGCATCATGGATATTCAAGGAATTCATACTAACAACATTGCAATCATGCTCATCATTCACATATTTTATGCCAAGCATTCTATGTAATTCTTCTTCTAGTACTTGAGCACAATTTTCCTTCCCATCATTTTCACGAAAGATATTAAAAAGATGAAGCGTATGAGGCAAACTCAATTCCATTTTTTTGTAGTTTTCTTTTATAAACTAAACTAGTGATTAAACAAGAAACTAAAAGATTCGATTGCATGATCTAAAGATATACCTTCAAGCACTCACCTCCCCGGCAACGGCGCCAGAAAAGAGCTTGATGTCTGAGGGAGTCCTGGATTAGGGGGTATCCGTACAGCCGGACTGTGTACAACGTCCGGACTATCGAAGCGTGAAGATACAAGACTCAAGACTTAGGCCCATGTCCGGATGGGACTTTCCTTGGCGTGGAAGGCAAGCTTGGCGATCCGGATATTATATTTCCTTCCTTGTAACTGACTCCATGTAAACCCTAGCCCTCTCCGGTGTCTATATAAACCGGAGAGGTTGATCCTTAGAAGGCCGATCACAATTACAAGCATACCATCATAGGCTAGCTCTTAGGGTTTAGCCTCTACGATCTCGTGGTAGATATACTCTTGTACTACCCATATCATCAATATTAATCAAGCAGGAAGTAGGGTTTTACCTCCATCGAGAGGGCCCGAACCTGGGAAAACATCTGTGTCCCTTGCTTCCTGTTACTATCAGCCTTGACGCACGATCGGGACCCCTACCCGAGATCCGCCGGTTTTGACATCGACATTGGTGCTTTCATTGAGAGTTCCTCGTGTCGTCATTTGTCGAGCTCGATGGCTCCTTCAATCATCATCAACGACGCTGTCCAGGGTGAGACTTTCCTCCCGGACAGATCTTCGTGTTCGGCGGCTTCGCACTGCGGGCCAACTCGCTTGGCCATCTGGAGCAGATCGACAGCTACGCCCCTGGCCACCAGGTCAGGTTCAGAAACCTGAACTACACGGTGGACATCCACGGAGACTTGATCTTTGATGGATTTGGGCCTATGCCAGGAGCACCGGACAGACACGACGAGCACGTCTTAGACCTGCCGTCGGACGAAGCTCGGGGTATCACCCCCGTAGTATCCCCAGACCTAGATCCGGAGCAGGCTACGCTGCCTAAGGACGGAGGGATGGACCCCGCCCCCAGGTCACACACTCATCGGTGGTGGAGCCGAACACAGGTCTTACCTCTGCGATGGCCTGTGACTCTGAACCCCCGGATTCGTATCCGGACGTTGGTTCCAGTCCGTGCACTGCCGAGCCCGTCGGGCCTGGATGGGCTCCGGTAATGGAGTTCACCGCTACGGATATCTTCCAGCACTCGCCCTTTGGCGACATGCTAGACTCATTAAAGTCTCCCTCTTTGTCAGGAGGCTCTTTGCCGAACTATGTCCGGCTCGAGTGGGAGGCAGGCAACGAAGGAATTCGTTGCCCACCCACCACCCACTTCATTGCCACGGTCGATGATTTAATCGAGATACTGAACTTCGACTCCGAAGACATCGACGGTATGGACGACGATGCAGGAGAAGAACATGAACCACCGCTCACTGGGTGATGGACAGCCACCTCTTCTTATGATATATATATGGTGGACACTCCGAAGGAAACAAATGGCGATGAGGCAACGGAGGATAAAACCTCAGGAAAAAAGCAAAGAATGGGCGTCGTCGGCGCCACTCCAAGCCCTGCCACAGCAATACCGGTCCAGGAGACGAAAACAATCCGAATGGTGCCGAAGAAGAATACAACCCTGATCAGCCCGCCTTCGAGGAGGCCGAACAGGAGGATGAGCAGGTCAGCCCAGAAGAACAGGCGACGGACGAATACTCGGAGGAGGACAGCTACATGCCCTCCTCCGAAGACGAGATTAGCCTCCGCGACGACGAGTTCGGCGTGCCTGAGGATCCTGTAGAGCTAGAGCGCTTCAAGCGTCGGCTTATAGCCACTGCGAGGAGCCTGAAAAAGAAGCAGCAGCAACTCCAAGCTGATCAAGACCTGCTCATAGACAGATGGACTGAAGTCCTGGCAGCCGAGGAATACGGACTCGAGCACCATACGGCTGACCGGCCACCTCGTGGCTGGGATAAAACGGCATACCAGTCCGCATACGAGCCAACACCCCCACGCCAACATACTATGGCCCGGGGCAACAAATCAGGACAGCCAAGATCGATGTACGGATCGCGGGGGCGCGCCTCAGTACGCGACGAGGACCGTCACGCCGGATACACCTTCAACAAGTCCGGTCGGGCCGAATATAGCCACCCAGAGCAATTCGACCTGCGTAGCCACATAGCCCGGCACAGAGGCGCCACACACCCCCTCTGCTTCACTGACGAAGTAATGGATCATGAATTCCCAGAAGGGTTTAAACCCGTAAACATCAAATCATACGATGGCACAATAGACCCCGCAGTATGGATCGAAGATTTTCTTCTCCACATTCACATGGCCCGCGGAGACGATCTGCACGCCATCAAGTATCTTCCCCTTAAGCTCAAAGGACCAGCCCGGCATCGGCTAAACAGCCTGCCAAACCAAATTCCATTGGCAGCCGGAAAACCTGGAAGACGATTCCTCGACAACTTCCAGGGCACATATGTGCGACCACCTGACGCTGATGACTTGAGCCACATTACTCAACAGCCCGGAGAGTCAGCCAGGAAATTCTGGACTCGGTTCCTAACTAAAAAGAACCAAATAGTCGACTGTCCGGACGCCGAAGCCCTGGCGGCTTTTAAGCATAATATCCGTGACGAGTGGCTCGTTCGACACCTCGGCCAGGAAAAACCCAAGTCCATGGCAGCTCTCACAACACTAATGACCCACTTTTGCGCGGGCGAGGACAGTTGGTTCGCTCGCAGCAGCACTATGCCACATTCTGGCAATTCGGATGGCCGCGACAATAACGGCAAGCCACGGCTAAACAGACATAAGAGACAGAACAACGGCGACAACACAGAAGACATGGCAGTCAACGCCGGATTCAGCGGATCCAAGCCCGGTCAGCGGAAGAAGCCGTTCAAAAGAAATAATCAGGGACCGTCCAGTCTGGACCGCATACTGGAGCGCTCGTGCCAAATTCATGGCACCCCGGACAAGCCAGCCAACCACACCAATAGAGATTGCTGGGTATTCAAACAGGCCGGCAAGATGAACGCCGAAGACAAGGACAAGGGGCTGCACAGCGACGATGACGAGGAGCCCCGATGTTCGAACACGGGGGGACAGAAGAAATTCCCCCCCAGGTGAAGACGGTCAACATGATCTATGCCACGCACATCCTCAAGCGGGAACGGAAGCGGGCACTAAGGGACGTCTATGCGATGGAGCCAGTCGCCCCCAAATTCAACCCATGGTCAGCTTGTCCGATCACCTTTGATCGTAGGGATCACCCTACTAGCATCCGTCACGGCGGCTCGGCCGCATTGGTCCTAGACCCAATCATTGACGGATTCCACCTCACGAGCGTCCTTATGGACGGTGGCAGCAGCCTGAACCTGCTTTATCAGGACATAGTGTGCAAAATGGGCATTGACCCTTCAAGGATCAAGCCCACTAAAACCACCTTTAAAGGTGTAATTCCTAGAGTAGAGGCCCGCTGTACGGGCTCTATAACATTGGGAGTGGTCTTCGGATCTCCGGATAACTTCCGAAGCGAAGAGTTAATCTTCGATATCGTCCATTTCCGCAGTGGTTACCATGCACTGCTCGGACGAACCGCATTCGCTAGATTCAATGCGGTACCACACTACGCATACCTCAAGCTCAAGATGCCAGGACCACGTGGGGTCATAACGGTGAACGGAAATATGGACCACTCTCTACAAACAGAAGAACATACCGCAGCCCTTGCGGCGAAAGTACAATGCGGCCTTCTCCGACAAACCAATCCGGCGACAACAACTTCGAGCACAGTCAAGCGAGTCCGGAGCACCCCGCAACAGGATCATCAGGCACGCCAAGAGCGCGATTAGCAGTCCGGCCTCTGCTTAAGCCCCATCAAAGCAGCATTCGTGCCACGCGCACACAATTACGCACTTAAAATACCATGGGCATAGGCGGAGGCGCATCAATGACTCAGTCAATAGTACGGGTAACCGTCAAATACTTTCATACTCTTTCCCTCTTACCTTTCAGGACACCGCGTTGGCGCAGCATCCACAAAAGAGCCGAATTGCCGGACTTATAGGGGAGAGACATCCAAGGAGGCAATAGACATTGTGCACAGAAGGAAATACCCAGGTGGAATCTATTTACGATCATTATACCTGCTTTATCTATCTGAACACAGCCTGCCCCTGGATAGGACATGTCAAATAGTCCTATTTTATCTCTGCTTAACGCATCCATTGTAAATGTACGCTTAAACGTATTTTTTGTCAATGGGAGATTATACATAGCGTCAGCTTATTATTCTTATTTGAGCATTTTTTCTCTTATAAATGTTTATTTGATATTGCATCCGTACACCTTGGTGCGGCCGGTTTGCCAGGGGCTTCTCATGGCGCCCCCAATATGGCAAATAAAGTCCGAACACTTTCAAAAGTGCGGCACCCCGAACTTATAACACTATATGCATCAGCTCCGAATCATGTCTTGGGTCTACAGTTGGGATAGCCCGGCTCCCTTGTTTTGGTGCCTTATGTTCCGTTATATCGGCTAAGGTAGCACAGGGAGAACTACTGCGATTGTGTCCCGGTTCTTCCGGACGAGCACCTCAGTAGAGAAAGCTGAAAACTGACCAGCATGATGTGGCGAGAGCTGGTCGCTGTTCGAGAGGTTTTAAAATCCTTAAAGATTTTCCGCTTTAGGCGATAAATCGGCTTCGTCCGATCTAGGCGTGTATAGCGCCCTGATTCGGCCTTCCGGATTCTAGGGGCTTCACCGAAATTTAAAATTGTAGACTTATATGGCTAAGTGAGAGTTATAAAGCCGCATAGTCCAATTGCCTTGTTCGCTGCGCCGGACACCTCCTTAAGGGACCAAACATTTGGATAGAGAGTGTCCGGGTTTTCCATGAACACCCCAGTACTAGTTACGCGGGGGAGGAAGCCGACGACTGGCCTACTTTCAGAATTTTATAAACAGCCGCACAGAAGGTAATATTTTAAATAACAAAAGCGCTACATAGCGCAAGTAACTTCGTCTTTAAATTACAAACATAGCAGAAGTGAAATCATTCCAAAATGGCATCCTTGGTACACTCATGGGCGACAAGACGGGCACCCTTCATCACGCCATCGTAGTACATCTCGGGATGGCGATGTGCCTTGCCCTCTGGCGGCCCATCCTTGACCAGCTTCTCTGCATCCAGCTTGCCCCAATGCACCTTGACGCGGGCAAAGGCTCGGCGGGCACCTTCGATGCAAGCGGATCGCTTGATCACTTCAAGCCGCCGGCAGGCATCCACCATCTGCTTGATCAAGCCAAAGTAGCTACTCGGCAGGAGCTCACCAGGCCACATCCTGACTATGAAGTCCTTCATAGCCAGTTCGGCCGCCCTGTGGAGTTCGATCAACTGCTTCAGTTGGTCGCTCAGAGGCATTGGATGATCGGCCCCAGCATACTGGGACCAGAACAGCTTCTCCACTGAGCTCCCTTCCTGGGCACGGTAGAACTCCGCAGCGTCTGAGACGCTGCGTGGCAGATCTGCAAATGCCCCTGGAGAGCTCCGTATTCGAGTAAGTAAAAGAAATGCCTCCTCCACATGTTTGCTTTGCATAAAGAATTTCCTACCCGCTGCTATCTTTTTGGCCTCCTGGATCTCCTGCTATGCTTTCTCGGCTTCGGCCTTAGCATCTTTCAAACTTACAAGGGCCTTCACAAGCTCGGCCTCCTTCATCTTCAGATTATGCTCCACAGACTCACACTTCTTGCCGAGGTCCTGGAGCTCTTACTGTACCTCGCCCACTCTAGCACTTTTCTTTTCGCGCTCCTTGCATTCCAAGTCCGCTTTGTCTTCGGCCTCGGACAACGCTTTCTTCAGGGACGCCACTTCGGCGGTGGCCCCTGTTACACAGTCACGACGCTTTGGCGTTAGACTGACAAATTTTGCCTATCTTTAAATACACACGAGCGGTGAATCGCTTACCTTTATTCTCCTCGAGCTGCCTCCTCGTGAGGCCGAGCTCTCCCTGCGCCTGCTCCAGTTCCCGCTTCAGTTCGGCAACTTCGGCAGTACGGGCAGCAGGGGCAAGCAGCACGGCCTGCTTATTCACATAAACGCTTTTTAGACTCCCGCGGATTGTAATTGACCCTCCGTTTGGCTTTTCTTTCCGAACACCAACCAGAGTATCAGGGCTACTACCTATCGGGTGGTAATTTCATACATTTTTATTACTTACCTCAAAGCCCGTCAGGAGGCTTGTGCGAGCTTCGGTTAGTCGGCTTTTGGCAGACAGAACCTTTTGAATCACCGCACTCATAAGAGTACGGTGCTCTTCTTCCATGGAAGCGCCTCGAAGCGCTTCCACTAGGCTATCCGGCGCCGTTGATGCGACGGAAGTCCTCGGCACGGGCGGCTCGCCCTCCCTAACGAGGGGCTGCCCGCCTAAGTCTGGAACCGTCGGAGGTTCTGGAGCAGTGTTCGGTCGAGAGTCCGCCTTGTTGCGGCTCTCATCAACGCGATCCGCGGGGATCTTGAACCCCGCATATCCGACATTCGAAGTCCGCTGGGCGTCTCGAGTCACCTCCCCTGCTCGGGAACCTTGGGACAACACCTCCGTGTCATCCGCAGGCTGAGGAGTGGTGGCCGTCGGGAGCGAGTTCATCTTTGAAGCGCTCAGAGACCCATCCGAAGACGACACCTCCGGATGAGCCCTGGCCGGACTGCATATATGTTCGGCGTTATTAAACAGCTATGACGTAAAACCACGGTAGAGTGCGGACACTTACGATCGCGCCGGGGGCTTCCCCCTGGGCAGCCACCCTTCATCGCTGAGAGCGGCCGTGGTGGAGTAGTCCGGAAGGGATGTTTTCCCCTTCTTGGACGCCCCAGCCTCCCCCTCCGGGGCGGCTTTTCTCTTCTTCTCCCCCCAGTGCGGGGAGGTGGAATTTCTTCTTGATTCCCCCCGCCTCTGCGGGAGGAATCTGTCTCGTCGTCATAAGGCGACAGGGGTATAACGATCTTGCACCGATGGCCTTTTCCGGCCCCTGGCCTGCTTCGCCGGGCCCCTCATCCTTTCCGGATGAGGCGTCTTCTTCTTCTTCCTCCTCCCCTTCATGGGAGGAGTCTGCCTCGTCATCCTCGGACGAGGCTTCTGGCACAACCTTACGCCGGAGACCCTTTCGGGTCCCCGGGGCCTTCTTCTCCGGCACCTTGTACGGTGCCGGGACCAGCATCTCCGTCAGGAGAGCGTCGGTGAGCCCTCGGTAGTGGAGCCGACGGTAAACCTGCTCCGCTGTCTCCACATAATCCTGAGGCAAATATGTATAACTACTTAAGGATCTCCCTCGAACATATTGGGAAAAACCGAGTCCAGTGGTAGTCTGAGAACTCACCTGACTAGGAGCCCGCGCGGCATGAAGCCCGCGGTCCTCGGATGTGGGAGGAGGCACTTCAGAGGCCTTGAACAGCACCTTCCATGCGCCTTGGTGCGTCATGTCATAGAGCTTCCGGAGCGTCTGGTGTTCGGCCGGGATGAACTCCCATAGATTGACTGCCCGCCTTTGACAGGGCAGGATCCGGCGAACAAGCATGACCTGGATCACGTTGACAAGCTTGATGTTCTTGTCCTTCATGCTTTTGATGCATGTCCGAGTCCGTCAGCTCAGTAGAATCGCCCAGACAGGACCTTCCTTTCCTGGAGGTGAGCCATATGGGGCTCAGACCTGAATCGAGGGCCGCCGCCCGATTGGCGCCCAGCGTGGTTGATGACGAGAGCCACCCCGATTGCCATCCTTTTACGGTCTCCGCAAAGGGGCCGTCCAGCCAGGTGACATTAGGCATCTTGCTCACCATGGCTGCTCCGGACTCCGCTTGCTGGCCGCTTACAATCTTCAGCTTCATGCAAAAGGTCTGCAGCCATAGGCCAAAATGAGGCCGGATGCGGAGGAAAGCCTCGCATACGACGATGAACACCGAGATGTTGAGGACGAAATTCGGGGCTAGATCATGGAAATCTAGCCCGTAGTAGAACATGAGCCCGCAGACGAAGGGGTGAAGTGGAAACCCCAGTCCACGGACGAAGTGGGCGACGAACACGACTCTCTCGTGGGGTCCCAGGGTCGGAATGACCTGCCCAGCGTCCGGAAGCCGGTGCGCTATGTCTGCGGCCAAGTATCCGGCCGCCCGAAGATTTGTGATGTGCTTCTCCTTGACGGTGGAAGCCACCCACTTGCCTCCTGCTTCGGACATGTCTAGCTGTGCGGAGGAGACTTGGGCTTGGCGCTGGAGCTCGAGGGGGCAAGAATGGGCAAAGAAGGAAGAAGGCGTGGGTAAAACTGAGGAAATCTTATCCCTTTATAGAAGCACCGAAAGCGGTGTGCCTCCCCACTTGCCTGTAGGGAATCGCTTCCCAAGCGCCACGCTAGATGGCGTGGTGGGATTACCCATACCCGTATTGATGAGAATCCCGTGATAAGGGGACACGATCTCTGCTTCGACAAGACGTGTCAAGGAAACCGCCTCGTGATATGCGCTGTAGCTGGTTGTGGGAAAATGGTTCGAATTATGACCCGACCGTATTGACACGTCGCGTTTCCTCAAAAGTTGTCAGCAGATTGCATTTGTGGAACATCATTCTCTCTACAGTGGCATGTGAAGTCATCTTGAGGATCCGGACACGGTTCAAGTGTTCGATAATTACCTTGGAGTATTAAGAGGAGGAACCCGCTCTGCAATGCCGAAGACAAGACTGCGCGCCGGACTCATCGTCATTGAAGCCTGGTTCAGGGGCTACTGAGGGAGTCCTGGATTAGGGGGTATCCAGATAGCCGGACTTTGTACAATGTCCAGACTATCGAAACGTGAAGATACAAGACTCAAGACTTTGGCCCGTGTCCGGATGGGACTTTCCTTGGCATGGAAGGCAAGCTTGGCGATCCGGATATTATATTTCCTTCCTTGTAACCGACTCCATGTAAACCCTAGCCCTCTCCGGTGTCTATATAAACCAGAGAGGTTGGTCCTTAGAAGGCCGATCACAATTACAATCATACCATCATAGGCTAGCTCTTAGGGTTTAGCCTCTACAATCTCGTGGTAGATCTACTCTTGTACTACCCATATCATCAATATTAATCAAGCAGGAAGTAGGGTTTTACCTCCATCGAGAGGGCCCGAACCTGGGTAAACATCTGTGTCCCTTGCTTCCTGTTACTATCAGCCTTGACACACAGATCGGGACCCCCTACCCGAGATCCGCCGGTTTTTCCACCGACAATGTCTACTATGCAACATTCTTCTTGTAGACGTTGTTGGGCCTCCAAGTGCAGAGGTTTGTAGGACAGTAGCAAATTTCCCTCAAGTGGATGACCTAAGGTTTATCAATCCTGGGGAGGCGTAGGATGAGGATGGTCTCTCTCAAACAACCCTGCAACCAAATAACAAAGAGTCTCTTGTGTCCCCAACACACCCAATACAATGGTAAATTGTATAGGTGCACTAGTTCGGCGAAGAGATGGTGATCCAAGTGCAATATGGATGGTAGATATAGGTTTTTGTAATCTGAAAATATAAACACCGCAAGGTAACTAACGATAAAAGTGAGCACAAACAGTATTGCAATGCTAGGAAACAAGGCCTAGGGTTCATACTTTCACTAGTGCAAGTTCTCTCAACAATAATAACATAATTGGATCATATAACTATCCCTCAACATGCAACAAAGAGTCACTCCAAAGTCACTAATAGTGGTGAACAAACAAAGAGATTATGGTAGGGTACGAAACCACCTCAAAGTTATTCTTTCCAATCAATCCGTTGGGCTATTCCTATAAGTGTCACAAACAGCCCTAGAGTTCGTACTAGAATAACACCTTAAGACACAAATCAACCAAAACCCTAATGTCACCTAGATACTCCAATGTCACCTCAAGTATCCGTGGGTATGATTATACGTTATGCATCACACAATCTCAAATTCATCTATTCAACCAACACATAGAACCTCAAAGAGTGCCCCAAAGTTTCTACCGGAGAATCAAGACGAAAACGTGTGCCAACCCCTATGCATAAGTTCATGGGCGGAACCCGCAAGTTGATCACCAAAACATACATCAAGTGAATCACGTGATATCCCATTGTCACCACAGATACGCATGGAAAGACATACATCAAGTGTTCTCAAATCATTAAAGACTCAATCCAATAAGATTACTTTAAAGGGTAAACTCAATCCATTACAAGTGAGTAGAGGGGGAGAAGAAACATAAGATCCAACTATAATAGCAAAGCTCACGATACATCAAGATCGTGCCAAATCAAGAACACGAGAGAGAGAGAGAGAGAGAGAGAGAGAGAGAGAGAGATCAAACACATAGCTACTGGTACATACCCTCAGCCCCGAGAGTGAACTACTCCCTTCTCGTCATAGAGATCGCCGGGATGATGAAGATGGCCACCGGTGAGGGTTCCCCCCTCCGACAGGGTGTCGGAACAGGGTCCCGATTGGTTTTTGGTGGCTACAGAGGCTTGCGGCGGCGGAACTGCCGGTCTATTCTGTTCGCCGAAGTTTTTAGGGTATATGGGTATATATAGGAGGAAGAAGTACATCAGGGGAGCCACGAGGGGCCCACGAGGGTGGAGGGCGCGCCCCCTACCTCGTGGCTTCCTCAAAGCTTCCTTGATGTGGACTCCAAGTATCCCGGGTTGCTTTCCTTCCAAAAATAACCGCCGAAGGTTTCATTCGTTCGACTCATTTGATATTCCTTTTCTTGAAACATCAAACAAGGGAAAAACAGAGGCGCTTTGGGCTCGGGTTAATAGTTAGTCCCAAAAGTGATATAAAAGTGCTTATAAAGCCCATAAACATCCAAGATGGATAATATAATAGCATGGAGCAATAAAAAATTATAGATACGTTGGAGACGTATCACTACTTTAACATGAGAAGTTTTATAAGAAAGAATTGTTGTTATGATGCTAGGAAAAGTGATTGAAATTATCATTGATCAAACTTATGCACTTTGCTAGAATTCACACTTCATAAATCATTTCTTTTATCATTTACCTACTCGAGAACGAGTATGAATTAAGCTTGGGGATGCTGATACGTCTCCAACGTATCTATAATTTATGAAGTATTCATGCTGTTATTTTATCTTTCTTGGATATTTTACAATCATTTTATAGCAACTTTATATCATTTTTGGGACTAACCTATTGACCCAGTGCCTAGTGCCAGTTGCTGTTTTCTGCTTGTTTTTTACATCGCGGGAAATCAATATCAAACTGACTCCAAAGACCGCGACACTTCTGTAGATTTTTTATGGACCAGAAGACCACCAATGGTCCAGAGCAGTTATGAGGAGGGAGTAGTCCACCCTCGGGGCAGAGGGTTTGTACCAGTAGCTATGTGTTTAATCTCTCTCTCTCTCTCTCTCTCTCTCTCTCTCTCTCTCTCTCGTGTTCTCACGATCTTGATGTATCGCAGGCTGTGTTAATATAGTCGGATCATATGGTGTTTTCCCCTCTCTATCTTGTTGTGATGAATTGAGTTTTCTCTTCGAGATTTTGTTGTTATCGGATTGAATACTTTTATGAATTTGAGAACAATTGATATATGTCTTGCAATTGAATACTCGTGGTGATAATGGGGTATCGTATTGATTCACTTGATATATGTTTTGGCACTCAACTCGCGGATTCCCGAGGTGACATTGGGGTAATCTATGCATAGGGGTTGATGCACGTTCTTGTCTTTTTTTCTCCGGTAGAAATCTTGGGGCACTCTTTGAAGTTCTTTTTGTTGGATTGAGTATTATGAATATGAATTTGCTTTGGTGTTATTTTAGTACGAACTCTAGGATAGATCGAATGGAAAGAATAGCTTTATGTTATTTTAGTACGAACTCTTGAATAGATCGAATAGAAAGAATAGCTTTGAGGTGGTTTCGTACCCTACAAACAATTTATTCTTATGTTCTCCACTAGATAGGAACTTTGGAGTGATTCTTCATCGCATTTTGAGGGATGGTTATATTATCCAATTATATTAGCATTGTTGAGAGATTGCACTAGCGAAAGTACGGACCCTAGGCCTCATTTCCAAGCATTGCAATACCGTTTTTGTGCCCGTTTACTATTTGCTACCTTGCTGTTTCTATTTATTCAGATTATAAAAATATATTTCTACCATCCATATTACACTTTTATCACCATCTCTTCGCCGAACTAGTGCACCTATACAAATTACCATTGTATTTGGTGTGTTGGGGACACAAGAGACTTTTTATTATTTGGTTGCAGGGTTGTTTGAGAGAGACTATCTTCATCCTACATCTCCCACAGATTGATAAACCTTAGGTTATCCACTTGAGGGAAAATTGCTACTGTCCTACAAAACTCTGTGCTTGGAGGCCCAACACGTGTCTACAAGAATAAAGTTGCGTAGTAGACATCAACGCGTGCCGTCTGCCACAGGCGGAAAACCTCTCCAGCCTTTGCCGTCTGCCACGGACGACAAAGTGACCATATGGATCAGCTCCCAGGTTGCACTGGTTGCTGCCACGTGGTCTCTTTGCCATCTGTGCCGGACGGCAAAGACCCCTTTGCTGTCGGTGGCAGACGACAAAGTGCCTGTATTGTTACTATTTTGTTTCTGTTTTCTATTATATCCTTGCATTTTCAAAAGACATATATGATATATATAGTTTCAACCTCAAACATAGCCCATGTATCCAACATCTAGCAGTCCATCAATGCAACAGATCACTAGCAGTCCATCAATGCAACATACGTAGTTTCACGGAGAGTTCATCCATATATACATACATAGTTTCACATTGTTCATCAATACAAATGAAAACAAAAATTAAACACTACCAGTCCATCAATGTTGCTTCCATGAAGTGAATCAAACATGCAAAAATGGGAGTAAGAAAGTTAGAAGAAGAAGACTAGAAGAAGACTAGAAGAAGAAGAAGAAGAAGAAGAAGAAGAAGAAGAAGAAGAAGAAGAAGAAGAATAGTAGAATAAGAAGAAGAAGAAGGAGTAGAAGATGGAGAAAAAGAAAGAAGAGAGAAAGGAAGAATAAGAAGATATTTTCTTCTTCTTCTTCTTCTTCTTCTTCTTCTTTTCTCATCTTTCTTCTTCTCTTCTATCTTTTTATCCTTTTCCTTCTCATTCTTCTTCTTTTATTCTTTCCTTTTCTTCTCTTTCTTCTTGTATTTTCCTTTTTTCTCTTCTTCCTTGTTTTTCTTCTTCTTATTCCTTATTTGTGTCATTTAGAGCTAACTTAGGTAATTATGCCATTTTTTAGCTAACTAAGTTTATTATGTCAATTTGGAGGAAAATAAGGATAGTATAGGTCATTTTTGTGCTAACCTAGGTGATGATGCCATTTTTGAGCCAACTTAGGTAAGTATAGCTCATTTTTTATCTAACTTAGGTAATTATGCCATTTTGGAGGAAAATAAGCTAAGTATATGACATTTATGAGAGAACCAAGGTTATTATGCCATTTTTGAAATGAATAAGCTAATTATTTCATAAATGAACTAAGTAAGCTAATTATGTCATTTTGGATGATAATTTGTGAAGTACGTCTTTTTTGGGGAAAATAAGCCAAGTATGTGGCATAATAGGGCTAACAAGCATGTATGAAGCTAAGTATGCATTTGTTAAAAAAAACACTAGAAAAAACATACCGTCATCACAATAAATGCGATCAATAATGCAACTAAGGTAACAATTATATTGATCCAACGACATAATGATACCAAGCCTCATTATCAATGGCATATTTTTCTAATCTTACTAATCTTCAAGCGCATTGCATCCATCTTGATCTAGTAATCATTGACGACATCGGCAACATACAACTCCAATTTCATCTTATTTTCTTAAATTCTTTTCATTTTTTCTTTCAAATACTCGTTTTCTTTTTCAACTCAATTTAAGTTCTCGACAAGAGGGTCGGTTGCAATTTCCGGTTCACATACCTCCTAGATAAAAATATCTCTATGTCCACTTGATGACCATAATTGTCATAAATGCAAAATGCAACAAATAGTTATAAAAGAGAATATACCACATCCGAATCATAAACCAGACGAGGGCCGACGGTGATGGATATCAAGACCATGGCACTATGTATAACAAACAATCATACAAGTAAGAAAATTATACAAGTAACTATATAAATCAAGTACAATATAAAACAATTGAATACCTAACATGAACTAATAATAATCTTGATCGCTGAGTTCAATAAATGCTCCGGGATCAATAAATGCATCATCATAATTACTATCATGAATGACGTGCTCACCGGGTTTAGCAGCATCAACATGTGGAAGGCCACCTTTATATAATCGGTCAAGCATTCACAAGTCATCTCCAGCAGTAACCTCTTCTTGTTCCGGCTCTTCTTGTTCTGGCTCAGGGGTGAAGTTGGATTCACTGTCGCTGTCTACTTCAATGTTCTAGGGTGAAGTAGAGCATTTCTTGAAGCGTTTTTTTGGAAAGATGTGTTTCTTGGAAGAATTCACTTTCATATGTGTCTGGGTTAATGTGAGGTTCATAATCCTCTTCATTGGGGGAGGTAGTCTAACACGTGGCGGTACTTCATAAACGACATCCCAACCATTCAGATTTGGATCAGTTTGGCAGGCCCACGGTAGATAGAAAACTTGGGTCACCTGTTGAGCCGTAATATAGACATCGGGAACATCTAAATGGGTGCTTTGTTTGATTTCGATTAGCCCTATATGTTCATGAGTCCTTCTAGTCTCCTTCAGCTGGAACTAATAACATTTGAAGACTACGACGTTCGGTGGGTTATCACCATAGAATAGAAGTTCATAAATTGCATCAACTCTCTCGTAATACTCGGTACCTCCATCGCCGTTAGCAGAGACACAAAAATTTGTAGACTTTCGGTCGGCCATAGATAGCTCTTTGCCGAAGGTACGAAAGCGATACCTGTTGATGTCGTATTTGTCAAATGAACGAATCTTATAGTCAAAACCATTAGCGAGTTGTCTCAATTCGGCGCCCATAGACTCTAAATTAGCCTACAAGTTTAATACGAAAGGATTGTTGCATTAGCCGCAAATTAGACAAAGAAATGAGAATGGTCTAATGGAAATTACCATTTGTTTGAACCAAGAGATGAAACCAGGAAAGCCGCCTCCTTGCTTTGCCAGAAGCTTATACTCTTTGATGGATTTCTTTTCGATCTCTGCTCCATCCGAGAATTTGGCAATGTATCGACTGTATCAAATTTCTAGGAATAAGAGCTGTTCAAAGTAATTAGAAGTTGCGAAACAATGTACCGCGAGAACTTATTCGATGTACGGCTGCCCTTCTGTTAGGTTGTTGAAGATATACAATGAAATGGTCCGCCATTCTTTGACATCCAACAATATTGGTTTCGAAGCACCGGCTGGTGCGAGATTCCCTTTGAATAGGCTGAGGTTGGTTCCATCTTTTTTAGGGCCGCCAGCATTGTATCGAGGCTTCGAATTATGCAAATGACGATTTTTGGCTTCGTAGTGTGTTGTCACGAAGTTTGCCGCCTCGTCAGTAATGAATGCCTCAGCCATCGATGTTTCAATTCTACGTTTATTTTGAAGGAAATATGCCCTAGAGGCAATAATAAAGTTGTTATTTATGTTTCCTTATATCATTATAAATTTTTATTATTCATGCTAGAATTGTATTAACCGAAAAACTTAGTACATGTGTGAATACATAGACAAACAGAGTGTCCCTAGTATGCCCCTACTTGACTAGCTCGTTAATCAAAGATGGTTAAGTTTCCTAGCCATAGACATGAGTTGTCATTTGATGAACGGGATCACATCATTAGAGAATGATGTGATGGACAAGACCCATCCGTTAGCTTAGCACTATGATCGTTTAGTTTATTGCTATTGCTTTCTTCATGACTTATACATGTTCCTATGACTACGAGATTATGCAACTCCTGAATTCCAGAGGAACACTTAGTGTGCTATCAAACATCACAATGTAACTGGGTGATTATAAAGATGCTCTACAGGTGTCTCCGATGGTGTTTGTTGAGTTGGCATAGATCGAGATTAGGATTTGTCACTCCGATTGTCAGAGAGGTATCTCTAGGCCCTCTCGGTAATGCACATCACTATAAGCCTTGCAAGAAGTGTAACTAATAAGTTAGTTGCAGGATGATGCATTACGGAACGAGTAAAGAGACTTGCCGGAAACGAGATTGAACTAGGTATGGTGATACGGACGATTGAATCTCTGGCAAATAACATACCGATGACAAAGGGAACAACATATGTTGTTATGCGGTTTGACCGATAAAGATCTTCGTAGAATATGTAGGAACCAATATGAGGATCCAGGTTCCACTATTGGTTATGGACCGGATATGTGTCTCAGTCATGTCTACATAGTTCTCGAACCCGTAGGGTCCGCACGCTTAACGTTCAATGGCAATTTGTTTATGAGTTATGTGATTTGATGTACCGAAGGTTGTTCGGAGTCCCGGATGAGATCACGGACATGACGAGGAGTCTCGAAATGGTTGAGACATAAATATTATTATAATGGACCATGTTATTCGGACACCGGAAGTGTTCCGGATGGTTTCGGGTAAAACCGGAGTGCCGGAGGGGTTACCGGAACCCCCCGGGGGAACTAATGGGCCACCATGGGCCTTAGTGGAGAGAGAGGATGGCAGCCAGGGCAGGCCGCGCCCCCCCCCTTGGAGTCCGAATTGGACAATGGGAGTGGGGGAGACGCCCCCCTCTCCTTCTCCCTCTCTCCCTTTCCTTCCTCCCCCCCCCCTCTCCCTCTTGTTGGATTCCTACTAGGACTTGGAGTCCTAGTAGGATCCCCCTCTTGGGGCGCGCCCTAGGGGCCGGCCGGCCCTCCCGTCCTCCGTCCTTTATATACGTGGGGAGGGGGCCACCCTAGAACACACAAGTTGATCTTTTAGCCGTGTGCAATGCCCCCCTCCAAAGTTTGACACCTCGGTCGTATCGTCGTAGTGCTTAGGCGAAACCCTTCGCCGGTAACTTCATCATCACCGTCACCACGCCGTCGTGCTGACAGAACTCTCCCTCGGCCTCAGCTAGATCAAGAGTTTGAGGGACGTCACCGAGCTGAACGTGTGCATATCGCGGAGGTGTCGTGCGTTCGGTACTTGATCGGTTGGATCGCGAAGACGTTCGACTACATCAACCGCGTTAATAAACGCTTCCGCTTTCGGTCTACGAGGGTACATGGACATACTCTCCCCGCTCATTGCTATGCATCACCTAGATAGATCTTGCGTGATCGTAGGATTTTTTTTTGAAATTATTGCGTTCCACAACATATTTTTACATTTTGCTCGGAGCGTCTTTTGCATCCATGCGTAACACCAACGATTTTGCACAGCCCCCCCCCCCCCGATCTTTCCTCGATCGGGAGATGCAAGATCAAGTGTTGCATTGGATTGAAGAAGCCCGACGGAAAGATCTTCTCTAACTTGCAGATCAACTTCGGCGCCAACTCTTCCATTTCTTCTAGCACGGCAGGCGATAGTTCTTTCACACAAAGAACACAGAAGAAATAGCTCAGCTCTGCCAATACTAGCCATTCATCCTCAGGGATAAAGCCATGCAACATCACCGACATTACCCGCTCAATCCATATGTGCCAATCATGACTCTTGAGACCAAATATTTTCAATTTTTCAAGACTCGCCTCTTTAGATTCGCTGCATACCCATCGGGGAACATCAACTGAATTTTCACCCACGAGATAATTTCCCTCATAGCTGGCCTTCCAAGATTGAACCATGCATTTGGCTTTGTCTAGTTCTGCTTTCCTTTCGGTTCTTAAATGTTTTGTAACGGTCTATCACATAGTGCCTCTTGATCAACTCTAGCCTTAGTATTATCCTTTGACTTCCCCTCTATGCCGAACAATGTACCAAAAAGGGCATCAGCGATATTCTTTTTAGTGTACATCACATCAATGTTGTGTGGGCAAAGGAGGTCTTTGAAGTAAGGCAAATCCCACAAGCAGGTCATGTGAGTCTAGGCGTGTTCCGAATTATACCCCTTGAAATACCCTGGACGCTCTAGATCTGGCTCGAGAGCGTTTAACTGATCCAGGGTTTCTTGGTCTGTCAAGGCAGGTGGTTTAGAGTTTTTGAGAACTCTACCTTTGATGAAGTTCTTCTTGTCTTTCTTGAACTTATGGCGAGGATCCATGAACTGTCTATGTAAGTCGAAGCAAGAAAACTTGCGACCCGCCTGCAGCCAATGAAACTCAAGAGCTGCCTTGCATGTGGGGCACGGGAACCTTCCATGCACACACAGCCAACGAATAGCGCATACGCTGGGAAGTCATGCATCGAGTACATGTACCAGACACGCATTATGAAGTTCTATTTGCTAGCGGCGTCTTATGTCTTGAACCCATTATCCTAAGCTTCTTGAAATTCATCCTTGAGCGGCTGCATGTACACATTCATATTCTTCCCCGGATAGTTGGCCCCTGGAATTATCAACGTCAGGAAAATGTTCTTTCTTTGCATAATCTGTCCGGGGGGAGATTGAGTGGAATGACAAATACGGGCCAACAACTGTATTGGGTTGCCGTCAGACCAAACACACTAAACCCATCCGTGCTGACGGCAACTCGAGGATGCCTTGGATCTGCCCTTTTTTGCCCATGTAATGCATCGAAGCGCTTCCATGCAGAACCATCTGATGTGTGTACCATCATCAGATTTCCATCTGCATCTAGTTTGGTTCTTTTGTCCATTTTGTGCCATGTCATCTGTCTTTCTGTCTCTTCGACCATGAAAAGACGTTGAAGTCTTGGTACGATTGGCAAATACCAAAGAACATTAACGGGGATTTTGGTCTGTGTCTTCTCACCTATACCGTTGTCTACCACAACATACCCGGAAGACTTGCAGATGGGACAATAGTTCAATTCCGCATACTCATGCCTAAATAAGGCACATCCTTTCTCACAGGCATGTATCTTCTCATAGGACATCTTAAGTGGACGGACGATTTTGTCCGACTGGTACAGGTTTGTAGGCATTACATGACCTTTGGGTAGAAAGCGCCCTAATACTGTCATCATCGCGTCGTAGCATTCTCTACTCAAGTTGAATTGAGCCTTCAGAGCCATTACTTGTGAGATGGCATCCAGCTGACAAAGCTCAGTGTGCTCACGGAGAGGATGTTTTGAAGACTCCAACATTTCATTAAAGGCCTTTGCAGATTCCTCCATCTCATTGTCCGAATCCCGAGCATCATCAAAGTCTTGCACCATGTCTTCCATTCCGGTAGCATGCTCGTCAGTGCGACGACGAACCACCTCAACTCTGGCATGTTGGGCAGACTCACCATGAAATTTCAACTCCGTATAACCGGGCATAAAACCACTCTTCTGTAGGTGTTTGCCCATTTCATCCTCTGTCCTCTTTTCCCAATTGTTTCACCGGACATAGGGGCACCAGGTTTTCCTCTGGCCATTTGCAAATGCGGCTTCCACAAAACCCTTGGTTTTTGTTAACCATTCATTGGTCATCTCTTTCTGACTACTGTGACCAGTGTACATCCACGCACAATCACTCATCTTGGCTTGCCTAGCTACTGGACACACAAGAAACACATATATAATTCACCATGTATGTATTATAAGTTAATCTAGTTTGTCAATTTTATTACGTCCATGCAACCTACACTCTACTTGGTAAAGATAGGTCCTAATACCACCTGAGTATGTGTAGATTGGGTTCGTTTTCCCATGCTCTTCTCTGGATCCAACGCAAAATTTCGGCAGCGCCTCCCCGCTGTTCTCTTAATACACGTCTCTGCAATAAACAAAGAGGATGTGTACCCAGAGAACAACAGGGAGGCACTAATGAAATCTATGCGTCAGATCCGGAGCAGAGCATATGGGAAAACGAACCCAATCTACACATACTCGGGCTGTCCATGGATAACGTTGGACAATTCAAAATAATCATGGTTATAAATATGCAAATGCATGCATATTTATAACTATAACCCTTTCGAATGGGAGACGCATACTGGTCACGCATACTGATGATTGAAGACACCTATAGCTAGCAAGTTTCATCGGCATGAACACCGGAACAAAGCAAATAATTAAGGGGGAGGAGGAGATGTCATTTGTGCTCACCCACGAACTAAGGGGCGGAGCTCGTCGAACACCAGACCCTCGCAGTGATGAAACAACTACACATTGAAATCCAAAGATGAGTAACATAAAATTATTGTTTTTTCATCAACCTAACTAAATATTTACAATAGGATGCCACCGCCAAGTTGTAAAAAAACGATTCGCACTTCTCATTCCTCGACCCTCGACCCCTCGACCCCTTGGCGACCCTCGACCTCTCAGAGATCCTCGAACATCGACCACTCGACCACTTGACCCTCGACCCCTTGACCCTCAACCCCTCGACCCCTCGACCCCTCGATCCTCGATCCTCGACCCCTCGACACCTCGACGCCTCGGCGACCCTCGATCCCTCAGTGATCCTCGACCCCTCGGCGACCATTGACCCCTCGACCCTCGACCCTCGACCTTCTTTTCTTTCTTTTTCTACCTTTTCTACTTCTTCTTCTCTTCTTCTTCTTCTTCCTCTTCTTCTTTTACTTTTTTTTTTCATATTTCTTGTTTATTCTTAAAAAAATAAACTAAACCTAAACTAAACTAAACTAAATCTAAAAAATAGAAAAAAGTGCACAAGAACTCACCTAGCTAGCTCCGGCGAGGTCGGCCCGTGGAGGGGGGCGGGTGGAGGAAGGTTGCAGGGAGGGGCGGCGCGGCGTGGTGCGGCCCCGGCGATGAGGCGAGGCAGGGCGGCCGCCACGACCCCGACGATGAGGCTGGCAGCACGGCCGCCATGCCTAGGTCCTGGGCTGGGCTGGCGGCGGGCGGCGGCGCGGGCGAGCCTGGGGCGGGCGGTCCGGCGGCGCCTCAGGCTCCATGGGTGGCGCGGGCCGGTGGCAGATTGGGCTATAGGGGCAACGCGGGTGAGGTGAGGGGAAGAGATAGAGGGGGTGGGGCGGGGCTGACCGTTTTAGTTAGTTCGCTCTTTTCCGTCTGCTAGCAGACGACAAAGAGCCTTAGCTAGTGGTTGGGGCCGGGGGGGATGGCCGTTAGCTAGGTAATTTTCTTTGCCATCTGCTGGCGGACGTCAAAGGTCTAGAAGGCAGACAACATCCAGCCCGTCCGTCTGGCCTAACGAGCCGCATAGTCCAGTGGGGCCCAGCTAGGCACTTTGCCGTCTGCTAGCGGACGGCAAAGAAATGGCAGATGTCAAACTATATATTTGCCATCAGCCAGTTCTGTGCCGTCTATGTTTTGAAAGCGGATGGCAAAGACCCTCTTTGCCGATGGCTAGCAGATGACAAGAACAGGCTGATGGCAAATTCCCTCATTCCAGTAGTTGAAGGTGAAGGAGATCCGCTTGGGGTTCAACCTCTGGCTTCGGAACGAGGTACCCTGGCCGGAATCTCGACTATCCCAAATCTCCATCAAGCGATAGGGACTACAAGCAACCATGAAAGCCAAGAAGTTCGAGAAGGGCTTCCCCCTAGGAGGCCCTTACACATGTTACATCGGAAAAACTTTCATAATTTGGTTCATAACTACGGAGTGGAGAATACCCCTCGTGCACATATACCCTCCAATTGGGACATATCCCATCCAAGTGAAAGCAATGCAGGAAAAGGTTCTTGGTGGCATGAAAATAACCATCTTTTGGAGGAATCCAGAAGAATGCAAATATGCTCCAATGTGTGCTCCAAGAACTGCAGGTCCTGAAGGGGGCCTTAATGAAGCTGATAGATACGTCTACAACTCCATCATCACCACCTTCGAAGGAGACTTGAATACATGGGTATGGGCACTCCCCTTGGCTTGTGCCAAGCTTGGGGGAGGTGTCCCGGTATCGTATCACCATCACATCTTTAGCTTTATTGTTTTTCTTAGTTCGGTCCTTTTTGTTATAGCTTAATCTAGTAGAATAAAGTTTTTAGTATGCTTTAGTTTTGAGTTTTGCTTTGTGATCTAGCTATGTAATCGATTCCGTGAGTTATATAATAAAGAGTAGTCTTGAGTTGAGGGCTTTGCTTTCCTACTATGATCTAAAGAAAAAAGAGAAAAGAATAAAAGAAGTAAAAAGATTATATAATGGTCTTATGGAGAGTGATGACTTCGCATATAAAGAGTATGATGAATAAAGTTTGTTGAGAGTTGACAAGCATAGTTTTGGTCATTGTTGCAATTAATAAGAAGTAATAAAGAAAGAGAGGTTTCACATACAAATACACTATCTTGGACATCTTTTATGATTGTGAGAACTCATTAAAATATTATATGCTAAAAGGTTGATGTTGGACAAGGAAGACAACATAATGGGTTATGTTTTCTTATATCTGAATAGAAGCTATATTGTCTTGGATCCTCCAACATGTTGTGCTTGTTTCCATCCTATGCTAGCCAAATCTTCTCCACGAAGTAGAGATACTACTTGTGCATCCAAACATCCCTTAAACCAGTTTTGCCATGAGAGTCCACTGTACCTACCTACGGATTGAGTAAGATCCTTCAAGTAAGTTGTCATCGGTGCAAGCAATAAAAATTACTCTCTAAATATGTACGATCTTTTAGTGTGAGGAAAATAAGCTTCATACGAACTTGTGATATGGAAGAAATAAAACCGACGGACTGCATAATAAAGTTCTTTATCACAAGCGACAATATAAAGTGACGTTCTTTTGCATTAAGATTTTGTGCATCCAACCATAAAAGCGCATGACAACCTCTCCTTCCCTCTGCGAAGGGCCTATCTTTTAATTTTACCTTCTATCTCCCTACAAGAGTCATGGTGATCTTCACCTTCCCTTTTTACACTTTTTCTTTTTGGCAAGCACTATATGTTGGG
The DNA here is from genome assembly GCA_021605205.1 of Aegilops longissima. Classification (NCBI taxonomy): domain Eukaryota; kingdom Viridiplantae; phylum Streptophyta; class Magnoliopsida; order Poales; family Poaceae; genus Aegilops; species Aegilops longissima. Next base: position 131,685,374 of record CM038680.1, on the reverse strand, counting down.
GAAGATCCAGATACATATATATCCACTTGGATGTAGGTTATCTTAAAGTATTATTATTGACATTACCCTTGAGGCAAAAGGTTGGGAGGCGAAGCTATAATCCCCTATCTTTCTCTGTGTCCGATTAAGGCTTTGATCTCATAAGTACCGCGTGAGTTTTAGCAATTGTGAAAGACTAAAAGATGGTTGAGTATGTGGGCTTGCTATACAAAAGCTCTTACATTAACTCTTTCCGATATTATGATAAATTGCAATTGCTTCAATGACTGAGATCATAGTTTGTTAGTTTCAATAAAGTTTTGGCTTTGTACTTTACCTTGTGAACGAATTTCCACTTTAGCATGAGAAATTATATGACAATATGTTGCTGTTCTAAGCATGATCATGATGCCCTCATGTATGTATTTCATTTTATCGACACCTCTATCTCCAAACATGTGGAAATATTTATCGATTTTGGCTTTCGCTTGAGGACAAGCGAGGTCTAAGTTTGGGGGAGTTGATACGTCTATTTTGCATCATGCTTTTATATTGATATTTATTGCATTATGGGCTGTTATTACATATTATGGTACAATACTTATGCCTTTCTCTCTTATTTTACAAGATTTACATGAAGAGGGAGAATGCCGGCAGCTAGAATACTAGACCGGAAAGGAGCACATCTGAGAGTCCTATTCTGCACAACTCCAAAAGTCCTGTAAATTTACGGAGAATTATTTTGGAATAAAAGAAATATTGGGCAAAGAAATACCAGAGGGGGACCCACAAGGTGGCCACAAGCCTGGGGGCGCACCCTACCCGCCTAGGTGCGCCCCTAGGGCTTGTGAGCCCCCTGGCAGGTCTTCGATGCCCATCTTCGGCTATATGGTGGCTTTTGACCTGGAAAAAATCATAAGGAAGCTTCTCGGACGAAGCGCCACCATCTCGAGGTAGAACCTGGGCAAAAGCAATCTATGGCTCCGGCGGAGCTGTTCTGTCGGGGAAACTCCCCCCCCCCTAGAGGGGGAAATCGAAGCCATCATCATCACCAACGATCCCCTCATTGAGAGGGGGTCAATCTTCATCAACATATTCACAAACACCATCTCCTCTCAAACCCTAGTGCATATCTTGTATCCGATCTTTGTCTCAAAACCTCAGATTGGTACATGTGGGTTGCTAGTAGTGTTGATTACTCCTTGTAGTTGATGCTAGTTGGTTTATTAGGTGGAAGACCATATGTTCAGATCCTTCATGATATTCAATACCTCTCTGATCTTGAACATGAACATGCTTTGTGTAGTTACGTTTTGTTCCTGAGGACATGGGATTAGTCTTGTTACAAGTAATCATGTGAATTTGGTATTCGTTTGATATTTTGATGAGATGTATGTTGTCTTTCCTCTAGTGGTGTTATGTGAACGTCAATTACATGACACTTCACCATGATTTGGGCCTAGGGGAAGGAATTGGGAAGTAATAAGTAGATGATGGGTTGCTAGAGTGACAGAAGCTTAAACCCTAGTTTATGCCTTGCTTCGTAAGGGGCTGATTTGGATCCACATGTTTCATGCTATCATTAGATTTATCTTAATTCTTATTTCATAGTTGTGGATGCTTGAAAGAGGGGTTAGTCATAAGTGGGAGGCTTGTCCAAATAAGGACAACACCCAAGCACCGGTCCACCCACATATCAAATTATCAAAGTAACGAACGCGAATCATATGAGCATGATGAAAACTAACTTGACAATAATTCCCATGTTTCCTCGGGAGTGCTTTGCTTTATATAAGAGTTCGTCCAGGCTTATCCTTTGCTATAAAAAGGATTGCGCCACCTTGCTGCACTTTTGTTACACTTGTTACTTGTTACCCGTTACGAATTATCTTATCACAAAACAACTCGTTACCGATAATTTTAGTGCCTGCAGAAAATACCTTGCTGAAAACCGCTTGTCATTTCCTTATGCTCCTCATTGGGTTCGACACTCTTACTTGTCGAAAGGACTACGAGTGATCCCCTATACTTGTGGGTCATCACCTAACTATGGCAGCTTATTTCCGAGAACATTTTCATCATTTATGTCCTCCTTAGAGATGATATTGTTTTCGATCAAAAATTTCAATTGGTTCTACGAATTTTAATCTAGTTGTGATCCTCCTAGCTACATCAGCATAAAGATATAATTGTTCCAATGGATCCCCACTAGAGGTACGAAACCCCTAATGATCAATCCAGTGGTTCTCAAACCTAAAAAACGTTGGCTCTTATTCTCCAAATAAATGAGACGTTCATGGGGGGGGGAGTATAGTGCCCATGAAACGGGCATTGTAGGCAACAACCATCTAAAGGTAGATGTTAACTAAGATTAATTGCTTAAAATTATCATTTACATTAATCATTATTATTACATTGAGGATATACATGGGGATAACAGAATCTGTTGTTCTGCCGCTATATATGAAACTGCATATTCAAGAACTGGTACATGGTCTCTCAAGACTACTGTCGGTGTCAAACCCGGCAGACCTCGGGGTAGGGGGTCCCAAGCTGTGGATCTCGGATCAAAGGTAACATGAACGAAGGAGACGATGTTTACCTAGGTTTGGGCCCTATCTATGGAGGTAAAACCCTGCGTCCTGCTTTTGTTTATATTGATGAAGATGTATCACACACAGAGTTGATCTACCTCGAGATCGTAATGTGTGGTCTAACTCTAGGGCTAGTTGAATGATATAGCATTGATGTCCCCTCTACGGGCTAATCCCTATGGCTTATATACACACCAAGGAGGGTATCTAGGGTTACAAGGTCAGTATCTATGAGCAAGGTGGTAGGAGAGATCTTGGAGTATACGTCAAGTCTTTGGTAGAGGTAGTCTTGATCATGCCTCCTGTGTACGGTTTCCCAAGTCCATCTTGAGCATGAATGATGGCCCATCAGCCTAACCCGAGGAGGATGGGTCGACTAGGTTAGTACCCCCCTAATTCAAGACACCGTCAGTAGCCCCCGAACTGGTCTTCTATGCTGAGGATGACCTTCCTAACGACATCAACCTTGGATCCAGAGTCCTTGGCTCGATACACGAGTTCCTCCGTATCATTCTCAAACCAAAGGAGCGATGCCAACCGAGCCTTAACTGATCTTGTACCCATTGCCCGAAGAGATCGAATAACTTTGCCTCAAAGGCCAGCCATCTCATTGTGAACAGTTCCACTTAGCCTGACAACTATATCGAAATGACTCACCCCACGATGGGTCGACTAGTAACCACATCCTCCAAATTGTGGCCCGAGGCAGCCTTTTTACTGGCACGTCCTATCGAGGTGGAGATCGTGCCCGGTTTTTCAAGGATATCATCAAGATTTTGTTCCCCCCACCCATATGCTTAATGGCATATTTGGTGGGAGTGGCATCTTTATCGGCGCAATAAGGGGGAATCTCGGCCTTTCACCATCCTATAAGAGCAAAAGGGAGGACAACACAACTGACCCCGCTCCCATTGTCCCCACCTACTTCTTCATCTAGCTCCAGCGCCCAGATCCAATCCCACATCATTTTCCTTTAGCGAGTCCAACCTCCTCCGCCAGCCATGGCCGACACCCTCAAGGGGCACTGGGGTGGTTCCACCGTGACGGATGGCACCATCCTAGAGCTACAGGTAGCAGGGTATCTATCCTCCTACATCACTGCCCGTGCTCCAACCTCTAGCCAGCAAGTGCCTGCTCCCAATGCAGGGGAGCGGGTGGTCTTTGTCCCCCACCTTGTCCGAGGCCCGGGGTTCCCCCTGCACCCCTTTGTGCGTGGGGTAAAGTTGTACTATGGGTTCAACTTCCACCACACGGCCCCAAACTCCATCCTCCACCTCGCTTCCTTCATCACGGTCTGCGAGGCCTTCCTCCGCTGCGAGCCGCACTGCGGCCTATGGTTGAAGATCTTCGGGATCAAACCAAAGTCCAGCGGTTCCGATCTTGCGGAGTGTGGAGGGGCCATGATCAGCAAGAACTTGGGGGGCGAGTGGTTCAAGGGCACCTTCATTGAAACAGTGATGGAGTGGCAGCGAGAGTGCTTCTACATCACCGAACTGCTCGCCCCTGGCCAGGCCGAGGTCCTTGCCTTTTCGGCCGGGCCTCCGAAAAAGCTTAGGTCGTGGAATGAGAAGGACGTCGCCTGGGGGAACCCAGCGGAGGTGGAGACCATGATCAAAAAGATCAAATGGTGGTCCACCACAAAGAACCTCCATCTCACCGACGTCATCAACGTCATGCTCAACAGCCTCATGCTCCCACTCCAGCTTCAGACTACCCCGATGTTGGCACAAAAGCCCGAGGACATGGGCCCCCTCACCGCCTTCTTCCGCTCCGCCTTGGCAGCCATGTGGATGTGACTCCTAAAGCTGGCCATGGACAAGATCCCTAAGGAGGTAAAGAACCTCGGCTTCAAGCATGACTACGAAGCCCCCCGGTGAGTGCTCTAACACACAATTCTGAATTTATTTCTCCTGTAATAAGAGCCATATTGTAACGAATCACTAAGCTCGGTGTTCTGCATAAGTGGTCGACCAGGGTGCAGAGAGTGTGGTGCCCAGCCCCACTACTGGAGGAGCCGATGATATCTCTTCTCACGGTCATCCTAGTCAAGGAGCCGCATGTGGTGGCCCACAAAGGGATGAAGTTCCTAAAGGGCAACGCGGGTGCTCGGGCTTGGGAGACCTCGGTTACCCGGTCCGAGGAAACCCACGCCTTCTTCGCCCATGATGGCGATGTAGAGGACGATGAGTAAGAAGAAAACCCTCCCCCGAAAGAGAAGAGGGCGGCACCAGAGGACGCCCGAAGCCGGCATGCATCCCAAAGGCTCGAAGAGGCCGAGGAGGACCTTGGCCAGGGCCATCGGCAAGTCATCGGAGAGAGCCGAGCTCTCTAATTAATAGGAGGAAGACCCCCTTGCCATGGGAAGGAAGAAACCGGTGCCCCGAGGGTTAAGTCGTTGTCTTTTACGTTCCATATTTTTGATAAGCCCTTTTAGGCAATGGTAAAAATCATAAAGCGTCTATTTTACACAGTCCGACAATGGTGGTTCCTAGCGGCTCCTCAAATGGGCTTGAAAGGAACGAGAAGAGGGGTCTAGAGGGGGGTTGATTAGACCCTTAACAAGCAAAAGTGTCAGTTTTAAATTTCTTCAAGTTAAGGTGGAGTTTAGCACAAGTTAAAGCACATACAATACATTTCAAGCAAGCATGACAAGAGTATAGGCAACATAAAGGGTAAAGCATGAAATTTGCAAGAATTTAAGGGATGAGATTTGAGTATGCAAACACAATGGAGATGCGGAGAAGTTTTGGCATGGTTCCGACATGTGGTGCTATCATACGTTCACGTTGATGGAGACTTCAACCCACGAAGGGTAATGGTTGCGCGAGTCCACGGAGGGCTCCACCAACGAAGGGACCACGAAGAAGCAACCTTGTCTATCCCACCATGGCCATCGCCCACGAAGGACTTGCCTCACTCGGGTAGATCTTCACGAAGTAGGCGATCTCCTTGCTCTTAAAAACTTCTTGGTTCAACTCCACATCACAACGGAGGCTCCCAAAGCAACATCTAACCAATCTAGGAGACGCCACTCTCCAAAATGTAATAGGTGGTGTGTAGATGATGAATGATGCGGCTTGAAGCTACGTCGGTATTTTCCCAAAGAGGAAGGGATGATGCAACACAACAGCGGTAGGTATTTCCCTCAGTGATGAAACCAAGGTTATCGAACCAGTAGGAGAACCAATCAACACAACGTAAACAACACCTGCACACAAATAACAAATACTCGCAACCCGACGTGTAAAAGGGGTTGTCAATTCCTTTCGGGTAGCGGCGCCCAAGATAGGCAAACGGACATGAGAGAGTTGTAAATATTGATAGATTGAAAAATAAATTGCAGCAAGGTATTTTTGGTTTAATAGATCTGAAAATAAAAGGCAAATAAAATAGATCACAAAGGCAAATAATATGAGAAAGAGACCCACGGGCCGTAGGTTTCACTAGTGGCTTCTCTCGAGAAAACAACAAACGGTGGGTGAACAAATTACTCCGCACATCGACCGCTATCCAGCATGCATCTAGTGTATCAAGTTCATGGAGAAACGGAGTAATGCAATAAGAACAATGACATGATGTAGACAAGATCTATTTATGTAGAAATAGACCCTGTCATTTTATCCTTAGTAGCAACGATACATACATGTCAGTTCCCCTTCTGTCACTGGGATCAAGCACCGTAAGACCGAACCCACTACAAAGCACCTCTTCCCATTGCGAGATAAATAGATCAAGTTGGCAAAACAAAACCCGAATATCGGAGAAGAAATACGAGGCTATAAGCAATCATGCATATAAGAGATCAAAGAAGACTCAAATAACTTTCACAGATAAAAAGATAGATCTGATCATAAACTCAAAGTTCATCGGATCCCAACAAACACACCGCAAAAAGAGTTGCATCATATGGATCTCCAAGAGACCATTGTATTGAGAATCAAACGAGAGAGAGGAAGCCATCTAGCTACTAACTACGGACCCGAAGGTCTACAAAGAACTACTCACGCATCATCGGAGAGGCACCAATGGAAGTGGTGAACCCCTCCGTGATGGTATCTAGATTGGATCTGGTGGTTATGGACTTTGCGGCGGCTGGAATTGATTTTCGTCGACTCCCCTAGGGTTTCTGGAATATTGGGGTATTTGTAGAGCAAAGAGTCTGTTCAGGGGGCACCCGAGGTGGCCACAACCCACCAGGGCGCGCCTGGGCCTCTTGGCGCTACCTGGTGGGTTGTGCTCCCCTCGGAGCACCCCCAGGCGCTTCTTCGTCCCACTGGATGTCTTCTGGTCCAAAAAAAATCTCCAAAAAGTTTCGCTGCGTTTGGACTCCGTTTGCTATTGATTTCCTGCGATGTAAAAAACATGCAGAAAACAGCAACTCGCACTTGGCACTATATCAATAGGTTAGTACCAAAAATGATACAAAATGATTATAAAACATCCAAGAATGATAATATAACAACATGGAACAGTCAAAAATTATAGATACGTTGGATACGTATCAACATCCCCAAGCTTAACTCCTGCTCGTCCTCGAGTAGGTAAGTGATAAAAACAGAATTTTTGAGGTAGAATGCTGCCTAACATGTCATATCATATTGTTTTCTTTATAGCATGGACATTTGGACTTTTATATGATTCAAAGCAATAGTCTAGTTTTGACATGATGACTTAAATACTCAAGCATATCAACAAGCAACCATGTCTTTCAAAATATCAATGCTAAAATAAGCTATCCCTAGCCCATCATGCTCAAACATTGATACATTCATGAAACACACTCGCATATTAAGTACACCCAATACTCAAGTACGATCATAGTGCCTCTTAGTTGGTGCTTTTATAAGAGAAGATGGAGACTCAAATTCAAAATAAAAATTGCGTAAAGTAAAAGAAAGGCCCTTCGCAGAGGGAAGTAGGGATTTGTAGAGGTGCCCGAGCTCAAAGCGAAAAACTTAGAGATAAAAACATTTTGGGAGGTGTGCCTTTCCCACCAACGAAAACGACTTAGATTTCCCAACACCTTCCATGCTAAATATATCATAGGCGGTTCCCAAATAGAAAATAAAGTTTATTCCTTTTTCCACCATACTCTCACTTTCCATGGCTAGCCCACAGTTGCCTTCCCTACCAACACTTTCCAAGGAATTTATTATTTGACAACATAAAGTAAATTAATTTTTCATTTTGGGACTAGGCATCCCTAATACCTTTGCCTCGTGCAATGACAAGTGAATAAACACTCATCGTGAGAATAACACATCTAGCATGGAAAATATTAGCCATCCCTCATCGCCTCGCGAGCGGTACGAACACACAATAGAGAAGTTTATTTTGAAAATTAGAGATGACGCATACAAATTTGCTTAGAGCGGCAAAAGAATACCGCATATACGTAGATATGGTGGACTCATGTGGCAAAACTGGTTTAAAGGTTTTTGGATGCACAAGTAGTGATCATACTCAGTGCAAAATGAAGGCTAGCAAAAGAATGAGAAGCGACCAACCAAGAAACGAATAATCTCATAAGCGAGCATTAAGCATAATTAACACCGAATAATGCACCACAAGTAGGATGTAATTTCATTGCATGACTATTGACTTTCGTGCTTGCATAGGGAATCACAAACCTTAACACCAATATTCTTACTAAGGCATAATTACACATCAACATGACTCACATATCACATCATCATATCTCAAAACTATTAGAAAGAATCAAGTTTATTTTGTCCAATGATATTTATGAAAGTTTTTATTATATCCTTCTTGGATATCTATCACTTTGGGACTAATTTTCATGCGTTGCTCTTGGTAAGCTCAAACAAATATAAGTGAAGATCATGAGCATAATTTTTATTTATCTCAAAATAATTTAAGTGAAGAAAGAAAGTATTTCTTGAAAATTTTACTAACACTCAAATAAATATAAGTGAAGCAAGAGAGCATTTATTCAAAAATACTAAAGCACACCGGGCTCAAAAAGATATAAGTGCAGCACTAGAGCAAATCCATAGCTCATAAAAATTTAAGTGAAGCACAGAGAGATATTCTAACAAGTCATGGCATAATTTTGGCTCTATCAAATAGGTGTGTCTAGAAAGGATTCATGACTTAAAAAGCAAAGCAAAACAAGCAAAGACTCATATCATACAAGATGCTTCAAGCAAAACTCATAGTATGTGACGAATAAAAATATAGCTTCGAGTAAAATATCGATGGTCGTTAGAAGAAAGAGGGGATGCCACTCGGGGCATCCCCAAGCTTAGTTGCTTTCTTATCTTTGGATAATAACTTGGGGTGCCATGGGCATCCCCAAGCTTAGGCTCTTCTTACTCCTTATTCCTTCATCCATCGTAAGATAACCCAAAACTTGAAAACTTCAATCACACAAAACTCAACAAAACCTTCGTGAGATCCGTTAGTATAAGAAAGCAAATCACTACTATAAGTACTGTATCAAACCAATTCATATTTTTTCTTGCATTATATCTACTGTATTCCAACTTTTCTACGACAAAACCTCATTAAAGAAAACCATAGAATCATCAAAACAAGCACACAACGCAAAGAAAACAGAATCTGTCAAAAACAGAACAGTCTGTAGCAATCTGGATATTTTGAATACTTATATAACTCCAAAAATTCTGAAAAATTAGGACGACCTGAGAAATTTGTATGTTAATCTTCTGCAAAAAGAATGGTTATTTTATCACGCTCCTGTGATTTTTAACAATTGTTTTTCTGGGCGCAAAAGTTTCTGTTTTTCAGCAAGATCAAACAACTATCACCCAAGAAGATCCTAAAGGTTTTGCTTGGCACAAACACTAATTAAAACACACAAAAAACAATCATAACAGTAGCATAATTGTGCAAACACTCAAGAATAGAAAGCAAAAAGCAAAAATAAATTTTATTCATTGGGTTGCCTCCCAACAAGCGCTATCGTTTTACGCCCTTAGCTAGGCATAAAGCAAGGATCTAAGTTTTGTCATCTTTGTTTCGAGATCCATAGGATGCTCTCCCAATTGATTCATAAGGTGGCCTAATTCTTGTTCTAGGGAAGTGTTCCATACCCTTCCTTAGTGGAAATTGATATTTAATATTGCCTTCTTTCATATCAATCACGGCAATGATAGTGCGTAAAAATGGTCTATGAAGAATAATTGGACAAGACGGATTGCAATCAATATCAAGAACAATAAAATCTATGGGCACATAATTCCTATTTGCAAGAATAAGAACATCATTAATTCTTCCCATAGGCTTTTTAATAGTATAATCCGCCAAGTGCAAATTTAAAGAACATTCTTGAATATTGGTAAGACCAAGCACATCACATAAAGATTTCGGAATTGTAGAAACACTAGCACCCAAGTCACACAAAGCAAAACACTCATAATTTTTAATCTTGAGTTTGATAGTAGGTTCCCATTCATCATGTAATTTTATAGGAATTGAAGCTCCTAATTCCAACTTTTCTTCAAAAGCTTTCATCATAGCATCAACAATAAGTTTAGTAAAAGCTTTATTTTATTCATAGGCATGGGGTGAATTTATCATGGATTGCAACAAAGAAATACAATCAATCAAAGAGCAACTATCATAATTAAAGTATTTGTAATCCAAAAGAGTGGGCACATCACTAGTTATAGTCTTGACCTCTTCAAACCCACTTTTATCAATTTTCTCAACAAGATTTTCACCCTCCCAATTATCGGGATGCCTTCTAACTAAAGTTGACTCTTCTCTAGTTCATTTTTCATCAATCTTAACTTTACTAAACAAGGAATCAATAGAATAAACACCAATCACTTTAAGGTTTTCATCATTTTTTATCTACTAAGGAGATTGGTTTAGCGGCCATTTTATTTACTAAGGTAGCTTGTGCATCGGATATTTTTCCTAGAAAACTTTCAGCAAAGGCATACTTAGATTGTAGAGTGCGAACTTCTCTACTAATATCATCAAGTTGCTTTGTAATAGCATCTAGCACAATGGAGTGCTCCTTAAGTTCTTCTGTAAAATACTTATTATGCTCAAACTGTGTAGTCATATATTCCTTAGTACTTTTCTCAATTTCAAGCAAAATATTGGAGTAAGGAAGATCATAATATTTTCTTTGAGGCGTCATGATTACACAAAAGGAACGCACACAAAAATAGATCTGGCAAGAAAACGGCGAATGAAAAAGAAAGCGAATAAAACGGCAATTTTTTGTGAAGTGGGGGAGAGGAAAATGAGAGGCAAATGGGAAATAATGTAAATTGCGAGGAGATGAGATTTGTGATTAGGAACCTGGTATATGTTGAAGATCCTCCCCGACAACGACGCCATAAATTCCTTTTGATGCGGCTTGAAGCTACATCGGTATTTCCCCAAAGAGGAAGGGATGATGCAGCACAACAGCGGTAGGTATTTCCCTCAGTGATGAAACCAAGGTTATCGAACTAGTAGGAGAACCATGCAACACAACGTAAACAACACCTGCACACAAATAACAAATACTCGCAACCCGACGTGTAAAAGGGTTGTCAATCCCTTCTGGGTAGCGACGCCCAAGATAGGCGAACGGACATGAGAGAGTTGTAAATATTGATAGATCGAAAAATAAATTGTAGAAAGGTATTTTTGGTTTAATAGATCTGAAAATAAAAGGCAAATAAAATAGATCGCAAAGGCAAATAATATGAGAAAGAGACCCGGGGGCCGTAGGTTTCACTAGTGGCTTCTCTCGAGAAAATAACAAATGGTGGGTGAACAAATTACTGTTGGCCAATTGATAGAACTTCAAATAATCATGACAATATCCAGGCAATGACCATTATATAGGCGTCACATCCAAGATTAGTAGACCAACTCCTGCCTGCATCTACTACTATTACTCCACACATCGACCGCTATCCAGCATGCATCTAGTGTATTAAGTTCCTGGAGAAACAGAGAAATGCAATAAGAACGATGACATGATGTAGAAAAGATCTATTTATGTAGAAATAGACCCCATCATTTTATCCATAGTAGCAACGATACATATGTGTCGGTTCCCCTTCTGTCACTGGGATCAAGCACCGTAAGATCGAACCCACTACAAAGCACCTCTTCCCATTGCAAGGTAAATAGATCTAGTTGGCCAAACAAAACCCAAATATCTATGAAGAAATACGAGGCTATAAGAAATCATGCATATAAGAGATCAAAGAAGACTCAAATAACTTTCACGGATAAAAAGATAGATCTGATCATAAACTCAATGTTCATCGGATCCCAACAAACACACCGCAAAAAGAGTTGCATCATATGGATCTCCAAGAGACCATTGTATTGAGAATCGAACGAGAGAGAGAGGAAGCCATCTAGCTACTAACTATGGACCCAAAGGTCTACAAAGAACTACTCACACATCATCGGAGAGGCACCAATGGAAGTGGTGAACCCCTCCGTAATGGTGTCTAGATTGGATCTGGATGTTCTGGACTCTGCGGCGGCTGGAAATGATTTTCATCGACTCTCCTAGTGTTTCTAGAATATTGGGGGTATTTATAGAGCTAAGAGTCGGTTCAGGGGGCACCCGAGGTGGGCACAACCCACCAGGGCGCACCTGGGCCTTCTGGCGCGCCCTGGTGGGTTGTGCTCCCCTCGGAGCACCCCCCAGATGCTTCTTCGGCCCACTGGATGTTTTCTGGTCCAAAAAAATCTCCAAAAAGTTTCGTTGTGTTTGGTATTGATTTCCTGCAATGTAAAAAACATGCAGAAAACAGCAACTGGCACTTGGCACTATGTCAAAAGGTTAGTATCAAAAAATGATATAAAAGGATTATAAAACATCCAAGAATGATAATATAACAACATGGAACAATAAAAAATTGTAGACACATTGGAGACGTATTAATGAACTCCTTGCTCTTGTCCTTCAAATGATAGTCTCCCCAACACTCAACTCTCTATCACATATTTTTCTATGGCGGAAGAGGGATTTGAGTGGAAAGCAACTTGGGGAAGGCTAGAAATCAAGGTTCAACAGGTTGGAATGGAATCTCTTGATCTCAACACATGAGTAGGTGGCTCTCTCTCAGAAATGGATGGCGGAAGTGTAGGCAAGTTCTGATGGCTCTCTCACAAATGGAGAAGGGGGTGGAGGGGTATATATAGACTCCACACAAAGTCCAACTGTTACACACTTTTGACCCATCTCGGTGGCACCGATAAGTAAACTCGGTGAGACCGATCTGTTCAAAAATATGAATGTTAGGAGTCACGATGAGACCAATTGGAACAACTCGGTGGGACCGATCTGCTAGTGCTTAGGGAAAACATCATCTCAGTGGCGCCAATTGCATCAACTCGGTGGGACCAAAGTGAAGCAATAAGCAACAAAGAATCTGTCATGCCAACTCGGTGAGACCGATTGCATGAACTCAGTGAGACCGACGTGAATGCAATAGATCACAGAGCGCTGGCAAGGCCATCTAGGTGAGACCGAGATCCGTATCGGTGAGACCGAATCGTCAGGGTTTCTGGCAGTGGCTATGTCAAGTAAACTTGGTGGCTTCGGGTAGGAAGTATTTGTGGGGCCGAGTTTGGATTTAGGTTTTGGACATATTTGGGTGGAAAAAGTGGCTGAGGATTTTGGAGCAATATCATTAAGCAATTGAGCAAGTAGACTATTAAGCAACACTGCTACATCTTGAGCTTGACGTTGGTTTTTCCCTTGAAGAGGAAAAGTTGATGCAGCAAAGTAGAGATAAGTATTTCCCTCAGTTAAGAACCAAGGCATCAATCCAGTAGGAGGTACAAGCAAGTCCTCAATAGATGCACCTACACAAACTAAAAAACACATGCACACAACGCGAAAAAGGGGTTGTCAATCCCTTCACGGTCACTTGCAAGAGTGAGATTTGATATAGATAGATATAAAAGATAAGTAAAATGCAAAATAAAGTAAATATAAATAAATTGTAGCAAGGTATTTTTGGGTTTTTGATTTTATAGATCTGAAAATAATATGATAGAAAATAGACCCGGGGGCCATAGGTTTCACTGAAGGCTTCTCTCTTGAAGAAAGCATATGGTTGGTGAACAAATTACTGTTGACCAATTGATAGAAAAGCACAAAGTTATGACGATATCTAAGGCAATGATCATGAATATAGGCGTCACGTCCGTGACTAGCAGACCGACTCCTGCCTGCATCTACTACTATTACTCCACACATCGACCCGCTATCCATCATGCATCTAGTCACTACAAAAAAAAGATACATCCGTGACATTTTGGGCCGAACGAATTTTTTTTCTGTCATACATATGACACTTCTATGACGATAGTTGTGAAAAAACCCGGTATCATCATAGATGTGGTGGGCTCCTACTTATGACAAAAATCATGATGAGAAAATGGGCTTTTCGTCACCGGAGGGCCGAGACGCAGCTGCATGACATTCTTTGGGCCGCCCATGACGGAAAAAACCATGGTAGAAGCGAGGGCGGGAAAATTTCGGGAGTTCCGGTTACGGTGGGAGGTCGGGGCGAAGCGATGCGCGCTTTCTCAGACACGTCGGCGCATGTGTGCGAGGCGTTAGCTCTAATCGAACCCGAAGCGAGGCTTTGGGCTCTAATCGAACCCGAAGCGATTGTAATCTGCGAGCTACGCGTTATCGATCCGAGTGATCGATCGGTGGCTGTTAATCAACCCGATCGAGCGATTCTTTGCTCTGCTGCTAATCGAAGCCGATTGATACCGCCTCTAGGATGACAAGTGAGCGCTTGGGGGGTTGGATGATAATGAGCGGTGGCGTTGCCTCCGGATGGACTGGACCTCGTGATGTGGTGGAGGGCTGGATGAACAGAGACGGTGGAGGGGTGCCCGTGGGCGGTGGTTGAACAGACCCGTTGGTGTGGAGGGCTGGATGAGCAGTGAGACGGTGGAGGGTGGTTGAACAAGAGCGGTGGAGTAAGCGCTGGAGGCTGGATGAACAGGAGCCTGTGGAGGCTGGAGGAGGTCGACGGTAGCCCGTGGAGGCTGGAGGAGGTCGAGGGTGGAGATGAACAATATCCCGTGGAGTTCCATTTTGCGGTACGCCACACCCCTCCTGATGAACAGGACCCTCGTTTCAACCGTAGGAGGTCCGTTTCGTCCGTTTTGCGGTACGCCACACCCCTCCCGATGAACATGACCCCTATTTCGACCGTAGGAGGTCCATTTCGTCTGTTTTGTGGTACGCCACACCCCTCCCGATCGACAGGACCCCCGTTTCGACCGTAGGAGGCCTGTTTCCTCCGTTTTCTGGTACGCCACACCCCTCCCGATCAACAGGACCCCGTTCCGAACATAGGAGGTCCGTTTCCTCCGTTGTACGGTACGCCAGGCCTCGTTTCCATCGCCTGTTCCGTCCAAGCCCTCTCGATGAACATGACCATGCATTCCGTTTCGACCCAGCTGGTTGGCTCCCACGCGTTCTGTTGCCTCCCGATGAACACGAAGCATTCCGTTGCCTCCCCATGAACACGACGCATTCCGTTGCCTCCCCATGAACACTACGACGACGCTGTTTCTCCGTTCCGACCCAGCCATGTACACGAGCCCTAGCCGTATGTATGCGCGAGTAGGCGTTCGAGACCCTGCCCGTATGTACGTACGTGGCCGTATTTTCTTTCTTGCACCCTGGCCGCTGTATGTACGTGTACATGCTACGTGCGCGCCTCTACTATTACACGACGGCGCTCTACTACGACATGTGCGCGCCTCTACATCGACCAAGATATATGTACGCGTACGCTCGTGACCAGAATGACAACGCCACGCACGCTTCGACCAGGTGGGTCCCGACCGCCACGCACTTCCTTGCTCGAAGATGTAGCTGGTGGGTCCCAGCAGTTAGGGGGGCGAATCGTTTTGGTTTTTTTGCCCGGACGCACTTCCTTGCGTGCAAAGATGTAGCTGGTGGGTCCCAACAGTCAGGGGGGCGAATCGTTTTTTTGCTGGACGCACTTCCTTGCGTGCGAAGGTGTAGCTGGTGGTTCCCAGCAGTCAGGGGGGAAACAATTTTTTCGCAAAATATGGTGGCCCGTCCGGTGGGTCCCTGCTGTCAGGTGGAGGAATCATTATTTTCCACGTAATAAGGAGGCACTTCCTTGCTGCCGCCATGGACCCAGCTGTCAGCCTCTCCACGTACAGTCCACGTCCGATGGAAGTCGTTCCTTGACCATGTTGACCACGCCGCGCCGAGAGCACAAGGGCGGTGGACGACGGCGAGGCCTAGGATGGGGACGATGCGGAGACGGTGAAGACTGTCGGATTTCGGGTTCCGGCAGACCCTCTAGGTTTTAACTCTGGGGTGCACGCGGAGATCTCACCCCCTACCTACCTGCACTTCGTCGCCTCGCAAGGATCTAAACTACACGAAGAGCAACACAAGGCACACAAGGTTTATACTGGTTCGGGCCACCATTGTGGTGTAATACCCTACTCCAGTGTGTGGTGTGGTGGATTGCCTCAGGGGCTGATGATGAACAATACAAGGGAGAACAACCTCGCGAGAGTGAGGTGTTCTTATGGCTAGGCTCTCGATCGGATTGGATCGAGCTCAGATGAGATCTCTCTCTCTCTCTCTCTCTCTCTCTCTCTCTCTCTCTCTCTCTCTCTCTCTCTCTCTCTCTCTCTCTCTCTCTCTAGGGCTCTGTCTGCGAGTTACTTCCAGATGCCTCTACTCTGTGGTGGCTAGCTCTACTTATAGGCAGCGGCCCTGGGCCTCTTCCCAAATATTGAGCTGGAAGGGCGCCAACAATTGGCCATTTTGAAGGGGAACATCTGGTACACTTATCCTGACTAAAGTTGGTCCTCGCCTATCAAAGGCTCTGATGATGACGCCGACTTGGGCTCCACGATGACCTCCTTCCTGCCGTTGTGATGGTCTTGGTCTTGTTGCATCAAACGGCTGCCTTTGCTTGATGTTCTCGTCAAGGCTTGCCTCCTTTGCACCAAAGAGGAAATGAGGACATCAGGCGGGCGGCGCCCCTCGGGCGCCCTTGGTCGTCATGGCTTGCGCCATGGGCACCTCGTGAGGTACCCCGCCTTGATCTCTCCACCTCCTCATGAGCCAGCCTGACGAGGTCGTGCCTGAGGAAGCTTCCTGTCGTCCGCCCGCGAGGCTTGGCCCCTCGCGAGGGTCTTGAGCTTGTGCTGATGAAGATGGGCCGTGTTGGGCCACCCCTTGAGCCACGCCACAGGCCGCACGCAGGCAAGTCTGGGTACCCCATTCCCAGAATGCCGACAGAGCCCCTGTGCCCAAGGCGCGCTCGACTTGGCCGAGCAGAAGCGAAGGGCAAGTCTGCGGCAATCAGCCCCTAACAGCCTGCGGCCTTGGGCGCCGTGTGGCGGTTGATTGGACGTGGGTGTCTTAGCAACTGCGCGAATCGACAAAAGAGCGGCACCCGTCTAGGCTTGGCCTCCTTTGCCTTCTCCAGTCATTGCCTAGATCCCGTTTCTTGTGCCTTTCCTTCCTGCTTCCGAAATCTCCAGATCTACTTCGACCACGTGCCCTAGCAAGACATGGCGCCTCGCCAGACCCCGGCCGGAGCTTGGTACTCATCCGCCTTGGACTCCCCGAACGTGTCAGAGAAGAGCCTTGCCCGAGCGCGCAGGATGATGGCGGCACAAGGCAACGACGGGGCAGCGGTGCTCAGGGCTGGTTCCGCCCTTCCTGAGGACCAAGGAAGAACCTTCTACCCGCTCTTCATGAGCGCCATTGCTGCCGATCTGGTGCCTCCCTTTTCTGAGTTCTTCTTTTCTGTCCCCCGCCATTACAAACTACAAGCTCTGCACCTCCACCCCAACTCCGTTCTTCTCCTGGCGATCTTCGCCTACTACTGTGAGGCTCATGTCAGGGTGCAGCCTTCAGTGGCCCTGCTGCGCCACAATTTCTACCTCCGGATTTCTCGCAGGCCCATCTCCGCGTGCGCGAGCTTTGTCGCGTACGGCAGCTCCAACGCCATCTCGAAGCCCGGGAAGAGGATTGAAGGCTTCAGGAGCAAGTGGGTCATGGTTGATGTCGGGCGCATCCATCCTCGGCTGATTCTGCCTACGGAGCAGCCCACGCCCACCGACGATTGGTCTCGCGCAGAACTCGTGGATCCCCGCGCGAAGCCAGTGCTAGAGAAGATGAACGCGGACCTGTGGCCGGGCAACATGGCGACGGCGAAGCTGACAGGGGCGTCGCTCTTGAGGGAGTTCCTGGAGCACGGGTGGCCCGCGCCACAAGATTTCGCTCACTGTGGAGGCCTCGCCCGAGCCCCGTAGTCTTGGCTGACGAAGATCTGGCCGCAGTCCTCCAATCTTTAGTCGGGGGAGACGTGGCGAGGCTGGAGGGCGCTCCCGTACCCCTGTTCCTTCGAGATGATTGGGAGCAGGTGGTGGACTCCATGCCCGTTTTCAACGTGGACGGGCCTGTACCCACGGAGGTTCTCGAGGATCCGGCAGCCCTGGCGACAGTGAACGTGTCCTCCGACGACTCCAGCGGAGAGGAGGAAGAAGAGGGGCCCAACTTCGAGGCGACTGACGGGGAGTCGAGAGCGCCCCTCCCCCGGCGCAGGTCCCGCGCTCTCCGCCTATTGCCGAGCGACGATGAGGATGGCGATGAACGGGGCAGCGAGAGCTTGCCCCTGATCTTGAAGAAGGACAGGACGGAGCTGGTCCCCCGCGGGTCTGCCCCGGCTCCGAGGCGATCCGCATACGCGCCTCCTGCTCCCGAGCCTCTTGAGGCTGATCCCTGCAGCCGGCTCTCGGGCTTCAAGTTCGGTCGGAGGTTGCTCGAGTCCGCGAGCAATGACCAGTAAGTGCTTGATTCTTGTTTTATTTCTTGCTTTGTCGCTGAGGCTTGATATCTGTATCCCTTGGCTAGGCTGGCGCCTACGGCGAAGAAGCTAAAGGGAGCTCCTGAGGCTTCGTCCGGTGTAGCGCCTCCGTTCGCGAAAGAAGGTGACGGCAAGACACGGGCTTCTCCTGCCCGGTCATCCTCGCGAGGCCTGACGGAGCTAGCTGGGGCGAGCTCAGCCCCCATGGCCCAAGCGACTCCCGAGGTATCCTTCCCTGATGCCACTGCCGCAGCTGTCTGGGTGCAGAAGGTCCCGCCTCAGGATGCTGCGATTACACTGCCATCCTCTCCTCCTACTCCACCAATTGTTGTCTCTCCAACTCCTCCTACTGTCCTGGATAGTGTTGCCGCTGAACTGGACCGGCTGCGGCAAGATCTTCTGGGCGCCGACCCTCGCTTGGTGGCGACGCTGGAGCTGGCCTCCGCTGATTCGCCTGATGCTTGATTCGAAGCGGCGCTGGTTCAGGCCGCGACGGCTATGACGAGGAGAAACAGGCCGTCCTTGGTGCAAAGGCCGCTCGTGACGCCACCTTGGGGGAGATAGCCGATGTCCGAGGTTGCTGCAAGGCGCTGGAGAGCGAGCTGCAGGGCCTGCGCGACCAGCTTGCCAAGGAGGCCCGCGCCCGCCAAGAGAAGAAGGAAGACATGATGGCTCGCGAGGCGGCCGCCAAGGACCGGGATGCCAAGCTTGCCGAGCGCCGTGACCGCTTGGGTGCGCTGGAGCAGGAGTTGGAGGCGAAGAGGGTCGAGCTGGACGGCAAGGCGCTGGTCCTCGCCGAGGACCGCGTGGCCTTCGCGGAGATGGAGGCGAAGGCTCGCACCTTGCTGAGGTCGCTTTACGACATCGGCCTGGAAAGCCCGCTGGCTGGCACCGAGGACGGCCCTGCCAAGCTGCTTCCCTTCCTGGTCCGCGCCCTTGAAGTTGTCACCCTTGGCCTTGGCCCCACGGCTGTGGCCGAGGCGCCGGTCTGTCTTCGAATAGCCGACGCGGCGTCCCACCCACGTCTACCTTCACGACCCCGACATCGACCTTGACGGCCTACTAGAGCCCGTGAGCGGCGGGCTTGATGCTGCCGCTGCTGAGGCCGTGAAGGGTCGAGCGAGGCTCACTGGCGGTTCGGCCTTCAAAGCACTAAGCCGGGCGAGCGCGCCGATCCCGAGGCTTCACGAGGCTAACTCCGCCCAGCGCAGCTCCGCCGCCAACAAGTGACTCCTTTGTGGCTCCCGCCCTTTCAGCTCTGAACATGCATCATGCCTCGGGAGGCGTTTAAACTTGCGCTTGGCGTTGTGAAAATAGTTATGGACTATAATATTTGCTTTTGAATTCCTTAAGATTTGCGCTTTTCCTTCCTACTTGCTCATGTTATACGACGGCAGAGCCCGGGCCCACGCATACCTCAGCCGGCGTTAGCCCCGACCGGAAACCAGGACGGGACCAAGGAGTGAGGGGCTACGTGACAAGTTAGGCTCCTGAGTCGCGATGCTCAGGAGTCCCCCTTGGCGCACGAACAACAAGTAGGGAGGCGAGATCTATGGGTGAATTTACCATTCTACATCTGCAGAGCCCGGCCCCGCGCATACCTCAACCGCCGTTAGCCTTTCGGAACTAAGGGGTGAGGGGCTACGTGACCAGTTAGGCTCCTGAGTCGCGATGCTCAGGAGTCCCACTTGACGTTCAAACAGCCTTCGTACCTTGGCTCCTCTCGGGGAGGGACGTGCGACGAACCAGGCCCGATGGGCCTGGCTGGGTGGCGTGCGTCTGGGCGTGACCCAGGCGTAGCCCCCATACCCAGCCACCTCGCGCGGCACTCCCGAGGGAGGCGCTATGATGAGGTCGACATTGAGCCTGGGCTCCTCGAGGTTGATGCGGTGGGGCCACCTCGCT
Source organism: Aegilops longissima (assembly GCA_021605205.1). Classification (NCBI taxonomy): domain Eukaryota; kingdom Viridiplantae; phylum Streptophyta; class Magnoliopsida; order Poales; family Poaceae; genus Aegilops; species Aegilops longissima. The sequence continues at coordinate 131,665,045 of CM038680.1, read as the reverse complement.
TGTTTATCACCAGCATGAGCATAGCGCCAGATGTGTACGGGCATAGCCAGATCCTCGGCGATGTCGTCACCAACAAGGAGCATGGTGCTTCCATCAGTGCGTGGGGGGCTCCCCCGGGAGGAGCCCCGGGCGTGTACAGCCCGCCTCGACACACGGGCTGGCACGGTAGGGCCCGACGAGGTGTATTTGGGCACCCGCGAGCCAACAGGACTCACGGGCCCTACCTCAAGGCGGGTTGCGCCTGCACCGGGCCTTAACTTGTGATGTGTTCCTGCAAATTTGGTTAGATGCCGACGCCCACGCCCCGGTCCCGCCTCGAGTGGGTCTCGGCCACCGCTGGTATGCTGTGTCGCGATGTCGTGGACAAGGCTAGGGGTGAGGGCTGAGAGCCAGAGGAGCCCGTGAGTCGCGATGCTCAGGTACCCCCCCTTTAACGTGCAAGCGGCCGACATGAAGGAAGAAGGGGTGCCGTGGACGGGCGCCAAACAACAATTATGATGGGTCAAGCGCACAACCCGAATAAACGCAAGAGGGGTACATGCCGCTGGGTCTGGCCCGAGTGGCTTGGGGATGATGCAGCCCGAGGGGCGCCCCCAATAAAGTAAGCTAGGAATATGAAACAAAAGGGATACACGCCGCAGGGACGAACCCACGCGGCCTGGGAATGATGCAGCCCTGGGGGGGCGCTCTCAGCTGGAAATGAAACTTGAATGATGTCACCTGATAATGTCGAAGACGAAGGGATGCTGAAGTAGCAGACGTCTTGGGTTGTGGAAGCCGATCTTCAGAGCCCCGTGCCCAGAGCCTCGGAGGCTCCGGAGGCGCTGGTGGCTCCTCGCGACCATATCCATCTCCGCCAGATCTCGGAACGCTCGCCTCATGAGCCTCTGTGATGCTCCCTATGAGGCGCTGGCGCTGGCAGCCACGTCCGCATGCCGTAAGGCATGCGAAAGTAGCTGTGGGGTGGACCTTCACAGCGCCCCAAGCGTGAGAGCCAGAGGCGCTCCTGAGAGGCGGCTCGATTGAGCCCTGGTATGTCGGTGCAGACGCGCAGCCCACCATCCTCGCCTGGATGGGGAGCTACGGCGGGTAAGCGGCAGCTGCCACTCATGACTCTTGACTCCTGCAGCTCCTGAATGATCTGGCTGACGAACTCCTGAGGGTTTGGCCCTCCTTGCCTCGCTCCTTCCTGAGGGAAACCTGCTTTGAAACACGCCTCCAAGTGGTGCCCAAGCGCCTCCCTCGTGATCTTAGCAAAGTCGGTGGCCCTCCAGGAGAGAGCCCCCGAGCCTTGCTCGAGGAGGGCGCCGGGCGCGCCTTCCTATGCGACAGAAGGAGGTGCCCGCTGAACAGGCGCGGGCCCTGAGGGGCCTGCCTCCCGAGGGGTCGGGCCTGGCGATGTCTTCTTCTTCTTGGGAGCAGTCTCGGGGAGCCTCCCGCTCCTGCGATCTTGGTCTTAAAGTGACGCGGCTTGAAAAGCACGCTCCAGGAGCACACCGCGTCTCTCTCTTCACAAGGCACCGTGATGACTCCGCCGCTTCCTAGCATCTTGAGGACGTTGTAGCCGTGATGAGTCACGGCCATGAACTTGGCCAGAGCTGGGTACCCGAGGATGGCATTGTATGGTAGGCGAATGTGGGCAACATCGAAGTCGATGAGCTCGGTGCGGTAGTTGTCGCGCTACCAAGGTGACAGGAGGCGGACCTGCCTAATCGGAATTGTGGAGCCATCGGTGACTCAGAGAAAGTCTTGTTGGCTGAAGCTGATTGTAAGGCACTTGGAGATTGTTGAATGTCTCTACGGACAGGACATTAAGCCCCGATCCACCATCGATGAGGGTCCCGTGACTTGCACGCTGTCGATGATTGGGGAACAAAGCATCGGGAGGACTCGCCGTGGCCAAGACTTGAGCTGATCCGTTGAGCTGAACGTGATGGCGCATGCTGACCACCTGAAAGGGCGCGTGGCTTCGAGCTTGGGGAGGACTGCATTCACTTCGCGGGCGAACTGCTTGAAGATGCGTTGAGAGGCTGAGACTTGAGCTCCGCCCAGGATGCAAGCGATCGCGCGCGTCTCCTGGAAGCCCCCAGCCCCCAGCCCCCTCGTCCTGATGATGGTCCTCATTTCTCCTTGGCTGCGGTGGCAGAGGAGGGAGGCCTGCGTTTCCTTGCGGGCGATCCTCGCGAGGCTGACCCTCCAGCCTCCCTCGCGAGGCGGGTCCCTCCAACCTCCCTTGCGAGGCTGATCCTGCCAGCGGTCCTCGCGAGGTCGGTCGCGCCACCCTTGGCGAGGGCCACGATCTTCCCAGCATCCTACGTTTCTTCCTCCTCCTCTGCCGTAGCCCCGATCGTTGCGGTCGGGGCGTCGACTGATTCGCCCTTCTCGCACGGCTCGGAGTTCTTGACATTCGTTGGTGTTGTGGGTGTGGAGGTCGTGGTACACACAGTACCGGCTGCCCTTGGAAGACTCGGGCTGATCTCTGCCTCGCTTGGTATCTGATTCTGCCGCGAGCACGGCAGCCCCCTTGCGCTTCACGTCCTTGACCTTGGGCTTCTTCTCATCTGGGTCTGCGGCTGGCAGCTCAAGGAGGGAAAGGCGTCCTTCCTCAGCCCTAGCGCACTTGGTCGCCAAGTTGAACAGCTCCAAGGATGTGCACAAATCTTCATGCATTGCCAGCTCCTCCTTCATCTTGACGTCACGCACACCGTCGGAGAAGGCTGAGATGATGGCCTCCTCAGTCACCTTGGGAATCTTGAGGCGTGCGTTGTTGAAGCGCTGGATGTACTTCTGCAGGTCTCTCCTGGCTGCTGCTTGATGCGGCGCATGTTGCTCACGGCAGGAGGCCGGTCGCGAGTGCCTTGGAAGTTGGCGATGAAGCGGGTGCCCATCTCGTCCCAGGAGTAGATCGTGCCAGAGCTGTTCAGAGCCAAAGGGCACCGTCTTTGAGCGCCATGGGAAACCAGTTCGCCATGACCTTCTCATCCCCGTTGGCGGCTTCGATACCCGGCTCGTAAAGCTGGAGGAACTCCGCAGGGTCGGCCGTGCCATCGTAGCGAGGAGGCAGGTCTGGCTTGAACTTGCCGGGCCAAGCGACGTTGCGCAGCTCGGCGGTGAAGGCGCGGCAGCCTGCTGTGGCCACGGGAGGCCTTTGGTGACGAAGGGCCTGGTCTTGTGGGTCCCCATGCGCCGCCGCTGGGAGCAGCGCGGGGTCTTGGCATGCTGGAGCAGGAGCGCGGTCATGACCAGCCGGTGCAGGGAGCACTCGGGCAGCTTCTTGGGGGCGAGGAACCTCTTGACAGCTCTGCTTTTGCTGCGCTGGTGCCGGACGGAGTGGATTCCGCACAGGGGCCACGCGCCTTGGGGCCAAGGCGCCCCCGGAGCTTCATCGCCCGCGCAAGGCGGGGCGTGGTGTAGCGAGAAGGATGGCGCGGGGGAGCCCCCTGCGGCGCGGACGAGCTCGGCGACGCGGTCGAGCCACTCCTCGTAGACGTCGTCGACGGGGCGGTAGCGCAGGAGCTCGTTTGCCGCGATGAGCGCGGCCCGAGCCTCCATGGGTACGCGGAGCGCGCGAGACGAAGAACCGGCTGGGGCGAGTGAACGAGTAGCGGTGCGGCCGTCTCGCCTCACGGACGGATGCTGGGACGATGCTTGCTGTTCGTTCCCCGCCGGGCCGGTGGCGGCGTTGATGGCAGGCGACGGGGAACAACGGGGGCGGCCACCGACGGGGGCCGTCTGGGCGACGCGGGTAGCGAGAGCGGCTCGGCACTTGGTGCGGGCCCGACGAGCGTCTGACATGGATGCGATGGGCGGCGAAGAACAGGGCGATGGAAGACGGATTCCGGTGCACCCCTACCTGGCGCGCCAAATGTCGAATTTCGGGTTCCGGCAAACCCTCTAGGTTCGAACTCTGGGGTGCACGCGGAGATCTCACCCCCTACCTACCTGAACTTCGTCGCCTCGCAAGGATCTAAACTACACGAAGAGCAACACAAGGGACCCAAGGTTTATATTGGTTCGGGCCACCATTGTGCTGTAATACCCTACTCCAGTGTGTGGTGTGGTGGATTGCCTCAAGCGCTGATGATGAACAATACAAGGGAGAACAGCCTCGCGAGGGTGAGGTGTTCTTGTGGCTAGGCTCTCGATCGGATTGGATCAAGCTCAGATGAGATCTCTCTCCCCCTCTCTCTCTCTCTAGGGCTCTGCCTGCGAGTGACTTCCAGATGCCTCTACTCTGTGGTGGCTAGCTCTACTTATAGGCAGAGGCCCTGGGCCTCTTCCCAAATATTGAGCGGGAAGGGCGCCAACAATTGGCCATTTTGAAGGGGAACATCTGGTACACTTATCCTGACTAAAGTTGGTCCTCGCCTGTCAAAGGCTCTGACGATGACGCCGGCTTGGGCTCCACGATGACCTTCTTCCTACCTGCCAGATGGTCTTGGTCTTGTTGCATCAAACGGCTGCCTTTGCTTGATGCTCTCGCTGCGCTTGCCTCCTTTGCACCAAAGAGGAAATGAGGACATCTGCTGGCCGGCACGCCTTGGCGCCTTTGGTCGTCATGGCTTATGCCATGGGCACCTCGTGAGGTACCCCGCTTGATCTCTCCGCCTCCTCGTGAGCCAGCCCGACGAGGCCGTGCTCGAGGAAGCTTCCTGTCGTCCGCCTCATGAGGCTTGGCCCCTCGCGAGGGTCTTGAGCTTGTGTTGATGAAGATGGGCCGTATTGGGCCACCCCTTGAGCCACGCCGCAGGCCGCAGGCAGGAAAGTCTGGGTACCCCCGTTCCCAGAACACCGACAAAGACGCGACAGTGGATGCCCACGCGGAGAGGAGTATGAGGGTTCACTCGTTCGGCTGCGGTGTGAGGCTGTCGTCGCCGCAGGGCCTGGCCAGTGGTGGGAATAGTAGGGGGCGGTGAGGCCTCCGCGGCAGCACAGCCGGCCACGGGAGGCAGGAGCAGGAGGCACGAACGGCGCTGCTTTGGGCGGCTGGAGCAAGAAGACCAGAGGTTGAAGAAGCACTACGGCCGTTGGATGGACATCGTACGGTCACTGGAGCTAGAATCTTTCATATTGACTACGTTGACAAAGCCCTCCGTCCCCGTCAACTTAGTAGGCCCACAAGTCAGCCTCCCACCAAGGTGGGTCCCAGCTAGCAGGGGGAGTATTCATTTTTTGTGCGTAATAAGGAGGCACTTCCGGTGGGTCCGAGCCGACAATGGGGGCGTTTTTTTTCATGAAATACGGTGGCCCGTCCGGTGGGTCCCAGCAATCGGGGAAATGTTTTTTAGCGAAATAAGGTGGCCCGTCCGTGGGTCCCCGCTGTCGTCGAGGAATAATTATTTTTTGCTATAAGGAGGCACTTTATTGCGGCCGCCGTGGACCCAGTGTCACCTCTCCACGACAAGATACTCTTCCGATGGAAGTCGGTCGTTGACCACGTTGACCACGCCAGGCCGAGAGCACCAGGCGGTGGACGACGGCGAGGCCTAGGAAGGGACGACGCGAGCCGGGAAGACGATTAGTGGAAGCCCGCGGAGAGGAGTACGAGGGTTCACTGGTTCGGCTGCGGTGTGAGGCTGCTGTCGCCGCAGAATAATAGGGGGTGTGGGTGAGTGGAGGGATGGCCTGTCCAGCGGTGGGAGAAGTATGGGGGCGGCGAGGCCTCCGCGGCAGCACAGCCGGCCACGGGAGGCAGGAGCAGGCGGCATGACCGGTGCTGCTTTGGGCGGCTGGACCAAGAAGACCAGAGGTTGAAGAAGCACTACGGCCGTTGGATGGACATCGTAGGGTCACGGAAGCTAGAATCATTTATATTGACTAAGTTGACAAAGCCCTTGGTACGCTCCAACTTAGTAAGCCCACAGGTCAGCCTCCGAAATGGTGCGCCCCAGATGTCAGGGGGAGGAATCATTTTTTGGGCAGCCGAAGCTAAGAATATCCAAGATTGAAGAAGAAGCACGACATCCGTTGGATAGACATTCAACGGCCACTGCTGCTAGAACCGTGTGTTGACTATAATAAGTTGACAAAGCCTTGCATACTTGTCAACTTATTTTTTTAGTGGACGCGTCACTTAGTAGGCCCACAAGTGTGTGGCAGAGAACTTATAGCCCATTTGCGTTTTGTAAGAATGTACACCCCATTTTTGAATTCTAATGGAATTTACAACAGCCCATTTACAGTTTGTTAAAAGTACAGCCCATTTTCTAGCTAGGACAACGATTAATAATATCAACCAACCGTTGAAGACAGAATTCAATAAAATTTCCCACATTTTGATGGGATCCAAATATTTTATCCCAAATTTCTAGTCAAATTAAATATAAATTTGTATTACATAAAAATCCAACGAAACATTCTTGTACAAGAACAATGAAAATTTAAGATTTTCAAAATCCATAAATACTATTTTATAAACTAATTTCATGTTTGGTGCATTTTTTTATAGTTACTGCCCAGTTTTTATAATTACATCCCATTATTATTTTTAAAGCCCATTTTCCTGTTAAGCCTAATGCATCCCTCCTAGGAAAGATTTGCAGCCCAGCGGGGCGGAGAATAACAAGTTGACCTTGCCTGGGTATTCCTCAAAAAGACGTATAGTTGGGCTAGCCATTTTCATCTTGAAAAATTAGTATCCGGCTGGATATCGGCTCGGGCTAGACGGGCCACAACCCGCCCAGTTAATACCATGCTCTCCTCTGAACAACAACGCAATCATTGCCAAGAAAAACTCTGCAGTGCTCACGCCTCAAAAACACAAATATTGCTCGAGCTGCTTGGTCCCAGCTGTTGGCCGCACCTTGTGCAATTCTCTCGTTTATATTGACTACATAGGTTGACAATGGTGTGGGATCGTGATGTCAGGAAACCAGGAGAAAGCAAAAAAATATAGTTGTACATAATAAGGAGACACTTGCGTACGTACGGCTATGGCCCTAGTGGGTCCCTAGTGTCATCCAGTCAAAATAAAGTCATCTCCTGAATCCTCATGTTCGTTGACGATGTTAACAATGCTCGACGCCACGGCGAGCGCAACAACTCGAAGGACAACGGAGAGGGCCTCACGGGCCCTACAGATGGTCGATCGACATACCCGCTGCTCATTCAGAAGCCGGGATCATCGGACACCTATGAGCACCTTCGAGAAACCGAGACGGCATGAAACGGTAAGGCCACGCTTGGGAGCTCGGTTTATTTCAAACCTGTATTAACATACAAGTGTAATTTACTCGTCATCGAAACAACGCGTAAAATACGAGCGTAATGAAACCGAGGGCCCGAGGTGCGTAAGTAAAACCGTGGGTTACGCATGTAATTTGAGAGACCAGTGTATATTTTACGAGCAATCGCTATATGGACGACATTACGGACGATACATGCACGACATGTGTATCATGCCATCCATGGGCAAGGCTGAAACAACAGCTAACGGCTGGATTAGCAATTGTCCGAGTGTCGTTCAGCGTTTTTATCGTGTGAAGTACTTCCGATATTTTACTAGTCGAAATCGACCAACCAAGCGCCTTCGCCGAGACCATCCGCTTTAATTTACAAGCGCCAGTTTTACAAGCGGTTTTGGTTGGAAAACGACGATCCAATCATGGCCTAATATCATGAGTTGGTCGAAGATCATATGGTTTCACGCCTAACCTACCCGACTTGTCGTATAGGCTATGAATGAAACATCAGACGATGAACTTCTTAAGCACGGAAACAACAGAAGAGGATGATCTTCTTAACAAGCAAATCATTGGCATTAGATTGACATGCAAAACAATACGAAGGATTATTCTCAGGAGGCACGGTGAACAGCTCATGATGCCGCATGCCACAACATTCCAAGCTCAGCTTTGCAATCAAACACAAGGCCATACATTACATAGACAATATTCAGAACAAACTCTTAACACAGGAATATCTCAGCAGAGTAACTATTTACTTCTAAACTGAGCACAAGAATAGGAAAAAACATTCGACGCTGCTCACAGCAAGGGCGTCCCACTCAAAAATATCAAATGCATGTCTTCTGGCTAACATCAACGAGCAAATTTTGACAAGGTTTTCCAATTCCAATATATTAAACTAACGTCTTCTTGCTAGCATCAATGATTAAACTTTGACAAGCTTTTCCCATTCAAAATATGTAATGCCTATGATCGTGGAGTCCTGTCGCTTCTTGTACTTGTTTGGGCAATTTTTGCCCAGGGCACTCCACGTGTTGTTAAATTGCTAATGGTCTCTGCAGACTAGTCATGTCACCGGTGTCTAATAATATTCTGTAAAGCTTCTCGGTCATTCCTTCTGTAATGTAGCGCAAACATCGACTGCTTCTTTCTGCAAAGTGGGATGACCAACTGGACCCAGTAATTCAGCAGTTTGCCTTGGACACATTGGCTCCTTTTGTGCAGTACAACTAAAATTGAAGTCGGAATAAAACCGAGCTTTAATTTTGATATCCCTGTAAGCAACAATAGGTATAAGGGAAACAATTACTGAGAAATAACGGTTGATGACTTGTACTCCTAGAAGAAAATCATCTACTGATCTACTTTATCTTAATGGGAAACAAAGCAGGAGAGTAGAAATTCTCCATCAGTGTGATTCATTCATATTGACTGAGACATTATCTTAACAATGCCTTGTTTCAACATGTATAAAGAACGATAAAGCAGAAAAGTACCATTCCTAAAACAATGCAACTGATTCATTTTAACACAAACATTATCTTAACAATACCTTGGTTAAACATGTAGAAAGAACTACAAAGCAGGATAGTACCATTCCTAACAAGTGTTGCAGTTTTGAACTAAGATTCAGTAGTTAATTAATTCTGAGAGTGGCATTGCTTAATTTTACCGGCGACATTAGATTAACGAAAAGCATAAACAGTTCCAGGGGAGAGTGGGCGCAACAATAGTATGTGCTTCCATCTACTTATAAAGGGGGTGATGCAGAGTTTGTAGCCAAGCAGCATATATGCGCTGGTCCCATATTTGTTCTCTTTGAACCTTCTTCCTATGTGAGGGCAGCAAATCTATCCTGAACAAACTACCTGACCCCCTAGTTTCTTTCCCTTTTCAACAAAGAGATCGGTTCCTTACAGATGTGTGTACTGGGTTACCCCCTTTTTCCCTTTTCGACCTACAAAGCGGCTAGATAGCCAGGCCTATACTACTTTCCGCCCTCCTTTCCTCATTGAACCACGCCCCTAGATTCTTGCTCCAGCCCATCGCACCCTTCTTTCCTCTTTGAACCAAGACCTAGATTCGACTACAGATCGAAAAAGATCCACATGCAGCTAGAGCAACGACGGTTTCAAAGAAATTTATACCTTAGGGTCGCCGGGATGTGGCAAGGCGCTGGGCGGGAGGCGGATCTGCCCACACTACGCACGGTAGCGAGGAAGAAGGGGTCGGTGGCCTCCCCACACGCGACTGGGTGAAAGAGAACAGCGTGGCAGCTAAGTGGATTTCCTCCCTCGCCGAAGGCGATAGAGTGAACGCTGCACCTCCTCCCCTTCCCGGTGCGACGGGATATGGACGCCTCCTTCACCAGCTGTGAGGGGGGAGAGAGAGACAAGAGGCCAACGCAGTCTTGTTTAGTCTGGTGAAGAGAGGGTGAGAGACTGTGAATATAGCAAACCCTAGCAAATGAACGTTGATCCTCTAGCGTGTAACATATATGTAGTGCCGAGATCGTGTGGAGAGTGCAAACCCTAGCGAACAAGCGCTGAGGCTCCCGCTTATATATATACTACTGTAGTACGGACTGAGCTCCGGTGCCTTCACTGCACCTACTTTTGGCTGTATGACAGGTGAGCCAGCCACATTTTGGGCCCACCTGTCATAAATCCAAAGGCAGGTGCACTAAGTCAATGAAGCTGCGTCCATATAGTACTCTCTTGTATACGACTAATATATAGTGGAGTGGTTTTCTTATTCTCTCCATAACAATCGTTTTAAATTGTGTAAGTATGAAACGAAACTCTTTATTTAATGTACAATGAAGAAAACTAGTACTACTTCCGATGAACTAACGATCCACGCCAAGACGCCCCTGGTCGCACTTCCTGTCCTACACGGTGGTACACTACCTCCCTTATGAACAACCACATGCGCCAAATTATCGGAAACGTGTGAGAGTGTGTACAAATAAAGAATTTTAATTTCAATTATCGGAAAGGTTTGAGAGTATTACAAAGTTTGACTTCAGTCAAATCTAATATGCGGAGTAAATAAAAATGGAGGGCTACTACGTCCATCCGGGTTTTTAGTCCACACCATTTTTTAAATCAAAGTTAATAGCTGGACAAATAAAATTACAGGGGAGCTGGAGACAAAGTTGTGAGAAGGCTTAGAAATCAATACAAAACTTATGCTCTTAGTACCAACGTCGATCCTTGTTCGAGGAAACATTTGGTTCATAGCCAATTGTGTGATAAAATTGCACCAACGTGAAAGACGACTGCGTCTCCAACGCAACCAAGGTGAACTGATGAAGGATATCATCTTTGTGCGTAACAAGCAAAGAGCACTGATGGAAGACAGCTTGTTTTTCATTGAAAATCGATCATCTTCACCAGCCGACGCAACCATGAGGCGCAACCATGAGCATCGATAGGTCATCGTGGTGATGCATCATCCATTTGGCATCAAGTTTGGGTGAGGCACCTATGAAGTTCGACAAATCCTCACTGTGGTCTGTTTCTTATCAGTAATCAAGCTCGAGGAAGAAAGAACCACGTGGCAGAGGACAGTGAGGCGGGACAACAATGGCCATCCAATTTTGTGCAGTTCCACTAAAATTGTTGTTTCCGAAAATATAAAAAAGGGTTAGCAACGACATCTCAATTGTCAATAAGAATTAATGAAAAGTACACCAACAAACAGAAGCATCATAATTATCTTGATGGGAACTAAACCAGGATACCCAAGAAAAAAAGCATTTCTTCATTTAACCAGTGATAGTACTACCACCATATGGACAATGACCGCACAACCACCATGTACTTTTGTCGAAACAACATGTATACCTCCACGTAGCATAAATCAGGACAACTTTTCGAGTGGCATTTCCTCTATAATAGTACTAGTAGGTGATGTTGGACCAGCCGATTTAACCCTAGCTACTATGCATGGGGAGCTGGGAGTAGTCGATAGAAGAAAACCCGCACGCAGCGACACTGGGAGCTGGACCAATACCTGTGTGGGCGAGATGTCGTTTAGGCGGGCGGGGGATCTGCCCACACGATGGCAGCGAACAAGGCGCGGAGGATCTTCGGCGCGCCAGCTCGGCTTCGAGAGGACGGTGCGATCGACTTCCTCCGTCGCCGACGGCGACAACGTCAACGCTGCACCACCTCACCTCCCGCAGCGGACGGGATTCGGCCGGATCTGTGACCACCGGTGAGGAGAGAGATAGAGTGGACAGTGTCATCTTGTTTTGATATGGAGAGGGTGAGAGAGTGAGACGAGAGAAACTCTATCAAACAAGAGGCTATAATGGAGTAAAAAAAATCTCTCCATAGCAGTGGTTTTAAATAGAATACGCGCGTTCCGGGAAAAAAGAAACGAAAACTGGCGGACAATTTTTTAAGGGTCTGTCTAGGACACATCTAGATGTGACATAGTTATGTCGCATCTAAGTTGATGTCCACTCTGTTTGTTGTCTATGTTTTCCCTAGTTTTTTTGTTTCTAGTTGCTACATTATATACTTGTGGGAGCTTAGATGTGATATCCTTAAATAACATCTAGATGTGAATTAGACAAACTGATTTTCTAACGTACCAAGAAAGAAAACTCGATCAAAAACATGCCCCCACTTCTAGGTCGCAAGAGTCGTCGCGCACACACACATAGACATAGACATGCATATCCGTGTTTACGTAAAATTCCATTTCCATCTCCATCCCCAATAATATTTGTCCAACTGGCACATTATTTACGTTGTTAATTATATACGCAACAATATTAACGTACTGCATCTCTTGTTTGCGCACGTCCGGACCGCTGCCACGGCCGGTCCTGACCAACCCGAGCCCTCTTCATCACCCACGCTGCTTCCCGCCCGAAATGGTCGAGGCCGATTCATGCCCGCTAGAGCGACACGACCTCTCACTGGCGCCGGCATTGAAGCGGCACGCCAGCAGAGAGAGCGTCGCTCGTGCCGCTTCCGGGTGCACGCGGCAGCTCCGCGTTCAAAGGTCGCAATAGCCGGCTACAACATGCATGTAAAAAGTTCTTGGGAGTCCGTGCTACAGCTAGCTCCTCCCCCAACTAGTCAATCTCTTCTAGTAGTGCTAGTACTCCATGGCGCGATCCATTGACAAGCAGGCGGAAAAGTTATCGTATACTAGGTTTGCGGTGAGTGGCATGCCGAGCGACCGTGTGGGGTCGAGCCGTGGAGGAGGGTGAGACACGAACGCGACAGACGTGATTTAAACGTTGGTTTGCTCGAAGGCGCGATCCAACGAAACGAAACTTTGGTTTCTCTCCGTTTCCATTTTTTCTCCGGAAAAACGGAAACTTTCCACTCCATTTTCATTCCTATTCCAAGGTTGCCCCGTTACAACATTCCATCAAATACAAAGGAAAACTAACAAGCATGCTGATGCATCTCAATGATTCACATATCATAGCTGTCGGCGTTCTGGGAACGGGGGTCCCCAGACTTGCCTGCCTGCGGCTTGCGGCATGGCTCAAAGGAGGCCCAGGACAGCCCATCTTCATCGACATTAAGCTCAAGACCTCGCGAGGGGCCTGGAGATTGCTGGGCGGACGACAAGGAGCTTCTCGTGCACGGCCTCGACAGCTGGCTCATGAGGAGGCAGAGAGTTCAAGGCAGGGTACTCGCGAGGTGCCCACGACGCAAGCCATGATGACCAAGGGCGCCAGTCCAGGCCAGCCAAGACAAGCTGGGCCCTCCTTTCCTCTTTGGTGCAAAGGAGCAAGCGCAGTAAGAGCATCAAGCAAAGGCATCCGCTTCGTGCAACAAGACCGAGACCAGCCCCAACGGTTGGAAGGGAGTCATCGTGGAGCCCAAGCAAAGGCCATCACCAGAGCCTTTGGCGGCGAGGACCAACTTTAGTCAAGATAAGTGTACCATTGTTCCCATTCAAATGGCTAATTGTTGGCGCCCTTCCCGCTCAATATTTGGGAAGAGGCCCAGGGCCTTCGCCTATAAATAGGAGTAGCCACACTCAGAGTAAAAAAGAGGATCGGAGAGAGGGAGATCCGGCATTCGGAATCCAGAGAGAGAGAGAGATAGAGACCCGATCCTCAAGCTAGAGCGACGGGACACCACTTAGCAGTTCATCACACCCGCCAAGAACAGACCCTCGCGAGGCTGTTCTTCCCTGTACTGTTCTTCATCAGCCCCAGAGGCAATCCACCACACCACAAACTAGAGTAGGGTATTACACCACAACGGTGGCCCGAACTAGTACAAATCTTGCGTCTCTTGTGTTGTTCTTGCTAGTAGTTTTAGGTCCCTGCGATTCGGCGAGGTACGAGACGGTGGAGGGTTGGATCTCCGCGCGCACCCCAGAGTTCAAACCTTAAGGGTCTGCCGGAACCCGAAATCCGACATTTGGCGCGCCAGGTAGGGGTGCGGCGTGGCAAGCCACGGCATACAGCATCATGGATGGAGAACTCTACCGGAAACGACCGAACGATGTATCCCTGCGTTGCATCACCAGGGAACAGGGGAAGGAATTGCTGGCAGATATACATGGCGGAGATTGTGGGCACCATTCATCATCACGGACCCTTATCGGCAAGGCGTTCCGCAGCGGTTTCTATTGGCCCATCGCGCTCAATGATGCCATCGAACTCGTGAAGGCTTGCGAGGCTTGCCAATTCCACGCCAGCAGATCCACCAGCCCGCAGAGGTCGCAGAACCATCCCACTCACTTGGCGCTCGCGGTCAGGGGCTGGACATTCGGCCCATTTCTTGGGCGCCAGGGCTATCGCTACCTCTACGCCACCGTGGACAAATTCACCAAGTGGGCAAGTCGAGGCCGTCCGCGCCATCCCCGCTGGTTCTGCAGTCAAGTTCATCAAGGGCATCATGAGCCGGTTCGGAGTGCCTAACCGCATCATCACCGACAACGGTTCGCAGTTCACCAGTAACCTTTTTAAAACGTATCGCGCTAACCTTGGGACGCAGATATGCTACGCCGGTGGCACACCCCGCTGCAATGGACAGGCCGAGCGGGCTAATGCAGAGGTCCCGAGAGGCCTCAAGACCGTGACGCTCAAGAAGAAGCCGAAGCCTGCGCGCAGAGGCTGGTACGACGAAGCTTCCATCCGTGTTGTGGTCCATCCGCACAACCGCGACCAAGCTTTACCGGAGAGAACCCTTCTTCCTGGTCCACGGAGCCGAAGCGGTCCTCCTCACGAGGTCAAGTTGCCGATCGCGCGGGTCCCGGCGCTCGATGAAACGCCCAGACGCCATGCGAGGGACGGCTCTTGTGCTGGGGGAGGAGCGCTGGGAGGCTGCATCGCGAGCGCCAAGGTACCAAAGCAGGCACTCCGCGATACCACCGCCGCAACATCCGCCCTGTAACTCTCGAGGTAGGAGACCTCGTGTTCGACGGGTCCTCTGTGGAGGGACTGATAAGCTCTCTCCCATGTGGGAGGGCCCATTCAAGGTTGTTCATGTTTCAGTGTCTGCCTGCGGCGCTTGGAGACGCAAGAGGGAGTACCTATACAGTAACGCTGTGGAACATCCAAAGACCTCCGGAGGTTCTACCCTAAAAGGCCCCGAGCTTGTGAAGAAGGCGAATGCCTGTGAAGTTCATCTTTTTGGGAAAGGCCCTGAGCCTGTGAAGAAGGCGAATGCCTGTGAAGTTCATCTTTTTGGAAAAGGCCCTGAGCCTGTGAAGAAGGCGAATGCCTGTGAAGTTCATCTTTTTGGAAAAGGCCCAGAGCCTGTGAAGAAGGCGAACGCCTGTGAAGCTGTCGCGTTTTGGAAAAGGCCCGGAGCCTGTGAAGAAGGCGAACGCCTGTGAAGCTGCTGCTTTTGGAAAAGGCCCGAGCTCTGTGAAGAAGGCGAACGCTGTGAAGCTGTCGCGTTTTGGAAAGGCCCGGAGCCTGTGAAGAAGGCGAACGCCTGTGAAGCTGTCGCGTTTTGGAAAAGGCCCAGAGCCTGTGAAGAGGGCGAACGCCCGTGAAGCTTGCTTCCCAGAAGAAAGGCCCGGAGCCTGTGAAGAAGGCGAACGCCTGTGAAGCTCACCGCCCGTGACACTCTCACGTAATAATGAGTGGGGCTATACACGCCCCAGAGTCTCAGGAGTGCCGGCCTCAGGCCCTGGGGCTCCCTCCCACGCCCAGTGGCAGCACTTAGCTCCGCGCTGGTGAGAAGACGTCAAGACTAGACTAGGTGCCGGACGCGGCTTTTTCATTTGCTTTTCGCAGCTTGACTGGTTATTCTATTTGAAGTTTTTATCAAACTATCGCCTTTTTGGTCCGTGGTTCTTCGATATTTTTCACCCTCCTGCTCGATTTCTCTTATGCTGGGACTCGCGAGGCGGAAGCCTCGGGAGCCCCCACGAGCGTTCCTACCCCTATCGCTCAAGTTTTCACGGCCCTGTTCCGCAGCTGGAGCACCCTCCCGACCATGCCTCACGGGCAAGACAACGCGAACACGGGCTGTGGTCGGTCGCCGCGCCACGGCCGGGTTCACTTAATAATGGGCGACGCGAGAGGGAACAGATCAGGATAACAAAAGCCGATAATAATTAACGGCGTTGTTCTAAACGCGCCCCACGGGCCGTAGATTGTTCCTTTTACGCAGGAGAAAAGGAAGGAAAAGGATGGCAGGTGAAGCACGCCCCGCCGCTCTCTTGAAGGCCCAAGCCGCCCGAGCTCGGTCGGACTCCATCTCGCGCTTCACCGGGCGTGGCGGCGAGTGGACCCGCTGCCACCCCCAAGCAAGCGCGCGGGGTGGGGCTGGCCGGCGCTGCTGGAAGAATCGCCACCCGAAGAAGAGCTGGTGAAGCGTGAGGAGTCGCGGGCATCGCCAGCTGCCCCCGCGCTCCCCTCTCCGCCCGCGCCAGGGCTGAGTCCTTGGCCGCGGTCGTCGTCCTCAGGGCAGCACCCCAAGCGGTGGCCGTCTTCCCCAAACACCCTCACGTAGAGGGTGGCGTCGCCATCATACTTGAAGTGCAGGGAGCACCGGCGGCGGAGACCACGCGCACGAGCGAACGCCCGCCACCGCAGCCAGAACAGGTTCCCTGCAGCAGTGACCTCCAAAGAAGCCCACGAAGCCCGGCTGCAGCAGCCATCTGCCTGGAGACAGAGGCCACTCAGGGCGCCATCTGGGAGCTCACCCAGGAGGAAGCACGGGAGCTGAAGCCGGACGCCGGACGGCTCCTCCGCCCTCACCATGAACTCCGGCAGCGCTTCAGCAGCATGAAGGCGCGACCTCGGGGGACGAGCGGCCGGGGCATGCCCTCCGACCATGGCCAGCCGCTCGTCGCCACCCTGAGAGCCTCCCCCACGACCGTGGGGGACCGCTGTGGAGGCCACGGGGTGCTTGCGAGGGCGACCTCTACCACGCTTAGGCGGAGGAGAGGAAGATTCGACCTGGCGGCCCTTCCCCTTCTCTGCGGCCAAGAACTTCCTTGGTGGAGCCATGGAGAAGAAGGAGAGACAAGAAGGATAGACTGGGAGGGCGCACGCCGTTCATATTTATAGCCGGCGAAGGCCAACCACCGGCCTCCATGATTACCAGTAATCATGACTGACCATGCATGCAGGGACTTGTCGAGTCCGGGCGGTTACCGAGGCGTCGTGGGGATGCAGGCGCACACGCCCAATCACCCGCCACGCGCCGCCTAAGGCCGCAGGCTGTTAGGGGCCGCGACGCTTCGCAGACTTTCCCTTTCGCCTCTCGCCAGCCAAGTTCAGGCGCGCGCCAGGCGGGGGCTACTGCCGGCGCTTCGGGAACGGGGTCCCAGACTTGCTCGCTCGCGGCCTGCGGCGTGGCTCAAAGGAGGCCCAGACAGCCCATCTTCATCGGCACAAGCTCAAGACCTCGCGAGGGGCCAAGCCTCATGGGCGGACGACAAGGAGCTTCCTCGTGCACGGCCTCGTCCAGCGGGCTCATGAGGAGGTGGAGAGTTCAAGGCAGGGTACTCGCGAGGTGCCCATGACGCAAGCCATGACGCACCAAGGGCGCCAACAAAGCGCCACTGCCAGCAGCCCCTCCTTTCCTCTTTGGTGCAAAGGAGCAAGCGACGCAAGAGCATCAAGCAAAGGCATCCGTTTCATCGCAACAAGACCGAGACCAGCCCCAACGGCTGGAAGGGAGTCATCGTGGAGCCCAAGCAAAGCGCCATCACCAGAGCCTTTGGCAAAGCGAGGACCAACTTTAGTCAGATAAGTGTACCCGATGTTCCCCTTCAAAATGGCCAATTGTTGGCGCCCTTCCCGCTCAATATTTGGGAAGAGGCCGAGGGCCTTCGCCTATAAATAGGAGTAGCCACACTCAGAGTAAAAAAGAGGATCGGAGAGAGGGAGATCCGGCATTCAGAATCCAGAGAGAGAGATAGAGACCCGATCCTCAAGCTAGAGCGACGGGACACCACTTAGCAGTTCATCACACCCGCCAAGAAAAGACCCTCGCGAGGCTGTTCTTCCCTGTACTGTTCTTCATCAGCCCCAGAGGCAATCCACCACACCACAAACTAGAGTAGGGTATTACACCACAACGGTGGCCCGAACTAGTACAAATCTTGCGTCTCTTGTGTTGTTCTTGCTAGTAGTTTTAGGTCCCTGCGATTCGGCGAGGTACGAGACGGTGGAGGGTTGGATCTCCGCGCGCACCCCAGAGTTCGAACCTTAAGGGTCTGCCGGAACCCGAAATCCGACAATAGCCAATATTTACTTCACAACTAAAGAAAAAAGTTGTGAGAGCATGTACGAAAGAAAAACTACTGATGGGGTCACTACGACTTAAACCCTAAACCCTAAACATGATTTAATTTCCTGGCTAGGTAGAACTCGTCAAGGAAAGATGGTCGGCACCCTCGGATCATACGATGCTTTTGTGCAGTTCCACTAAAATCGACTGAGCATCCCCGATGGCAAAGATATTGAAGAAGTGTGATTAGAATAATAGTATCGCACTAGTTCATGAGACATAAACTCATCACAAGTAGAAGCGGTAGAAGTAGAGAAAGATCGACATGGAGATGGAGCTACGGCAATGGAGCAAGCCGCTCCAAAAGGAAGATGGACTACATGGGACGTCGGGCTGTAGCTAGAAGGGTGGTTGGGACGTGGCATCGGCCCATACCGCGGTGACCCCCGATTGGGACGCACCGACCGTGGGTTTCTCCTCGCCGATGTCGATCAAGGTCTCACGCAGAACATTGTTCCTTCCCCACTGCGGGATCGGCCCGTCGTTCTATGCTTGTGAAGAGAGCAACCTAAGCAAGCAGGCTTGTAGCTTAGGCTCCTGCTAGTGTATATATAGTGGTTTTCTTTTTCTCTCCATATCAACCATTTTATATTGTGTACGTGTCATTCAAGAGTGAAATTATGGTTGCTTCTTCCGACTAACTTACTGTGTGATTTGACTGCTCCTTAGTGGCCCCTACACGTACTCCCCCTACGTGTATGCAACAGTCACACGTACACATGGATGCAAAAACGCGCACGACGCCCTAATGCATGCATGTCCGAGCACACGAAGGAACACAGACGGTCACGCTCAAGTGCTCAACCTACACGTGCATGCACACACATACTTAGTCAGAGTGAGCTAGTGACCGTATAAACACCGGAAAATATATGTATTGAGCGCAATGAGCGTATTATGAAGTCCATTGACCGTATTTTTACAAATATACAGTGACAGACAGTGTATTTATCTCGTTTGAAATTAAGCCATATTAACCGGAGAGGAGGCAGTATGGACTAGCATTACTTTGATGTGTCCCGTCAACTTGCCGAACAAGGAGAAGGTTGCAGGACGGGAGAAGCTTGCGTGCGCTGGCTCACAGGACAAGGAGAAACTTTTGACTAATGCAAGCTCTCCTCGCTCAAAGCGGTGGACGGCAACAGCTTAATTCGGTGTCGATTGCCGTAAGCATACACTATACTACTAGTGCTATTATTGTTCGACTTCCGAATAGGCTAACAGCCAAGTTTAAAGTTTACTAGTACTACTACTATAGTCTATAAAGGTACATACTATACTAGTACTAGGAACCGGATGGAGGAGCGTCTGCACTCTTATTATAATTTTAAAATGTGATAAAGCAATCTTTAACACATTTGGTTCTCTTCGAGGGTTGTCGCATGTGATAATGGAAGTTGATTGCATGGAACACTCGCCACAATTCTCGCTTAATTCTAGCTCATATCCTGTTAAAAATAGTAGCGCTCGGTAATATTTCCTCTTTTTTTGTTATTCAGCATGTAAACAAGTCAGCAAACCTTGCGGCGCATCTTCGTGCGAACCGAGCTTGCTGCAGTTTGAATGTGGACGAGAGCTGGCTTGATGAAACACCTCGCTTCCTACTTCTTTTTTTGCGGGGTACATCGCTTCCTAGTGACCAGTGTCTTAGTTGATCGTCCTAAGAATGCTTATATATGAATAAAGCTCTCTCATTTACCCGGAAAAAAGATTAAGCCATATTAACCGGAAAGGAGGGATTATGGACTAGCACTACTTTTTGGTGTGTCCCGTCAACTCGCAGAACGAGGAGAAGCTTGCAGGGCAAGGTGAAGCTCGCTTACGCCTTTTGACTAATGCAACCTACCCTCGATGGACATGCATCAGTCCATTCGGTGTCAGATTGTCAGAGGCATACACTGTAGTACCCAATATGCGGAGTACCATCATTGTTTGACTTCACGAAGAGGCGAAGAGCCAAGCGCAGTAGTACGAGTAGTACTACTACTAGAACCGCATGGTGGAGCGTCTGTACTCTTATTTTTTTATCTCTGATAAAGTACACGTTTATTCTGGAGAAGGGAGGAAAACGGCAGCTCAACATGTAATGAATGATATCGATCAACCAACCATGCTCGAATATATCTTGGCCTCCGTGTGAGGCCATCTGTGTGTTCTCGCTCCTCGTCTCTCTAAAGGAACGGCGTGTTGGCTCTTTGCCGTCAATTGAGATCGGTTTGCTCACACTCCTGTCCCACATGTCAGTGATATGCCAAGAGGAGGTGCGTTGACCGACCGCCATACGCTGCATTTGGTTTTGCACCTTCATACTCCTCCTCCCTCCATCACAGTTTATGTATGCGGCTTCATTATGATGCATTTCTCTCAATACATTTCCAGCACCAGAGAGACTTTAGACGTGTTTGGTTTAATGCTCAATTAATTAGGGCGTGGTAACCGCAATCAGGTCCACAATTTTCTCTCCATGTACTGTACTACTACGGAGTGGAGTAAGTGCATGCATGTGTGTACCCGGGGTGGAAGCACTACATGCATGTGTGTACGCATTATTTCCTCTAGTAATAGACGCCGTGCTATAACTACCAATGCTATTTTTCAGGCCGATCGCTAGTCGCCTTGGTCCCACAGATTTTTTCCTTTTTTCTGAAGCGCGCTGTATAAACAGTGACGGATGGAGTAGTATGAGCGGATTCAAAGAAGAGCGTATTGATGGTTGCTTCTTCAGAGCAACTTACAGTGGGAAAGGTGGGGCTTATGATTTGACTACTCATTACTCACTATTAATGCGGCGCAACGACCGGGCTGAGTCTCCCATGCGGTTGTGCACTACACCCTCTGTTCTTAAATATACTCCGGAGTATTTGTCTTTCTAGAGATTTCAACGAGTGACTACTCAAATATTTGTATTTTTAGAGATTTCAAATGGACTGGCACATACGGATGTATATAGACATATTTTAGAGTGTAGATTCACTCATTTTGCTCCGTATGTAGTCACTTGTTGAAATCTCTAGCAAGATGAATAGAATATTTAGGAACGGAGGGAGTACACATACGAAGCAAAATGAGTGAATCTACACTCTAAAATATGCCCGTTTGAAATTTGTAAAAAGACAAATATTTAGGAACGAAGGAGTATAATTTTGTGCATGGCACATGGACCCGGATGATGAAGAGGCTTCTGGCAATGCTATCAAGCTTCCATCATTTGTTTACATAATTGACGTACTATACAAATAATTTTCCAGCGACATGAAATTGTACAATGGTGTGAGCTTTCAGCTTTTGTTTCGTGTGTCTTGCCATCGATGCTCTTTCGAAAACAATAAAAAACTAACTTCCTTGCTAATGCATGTCAATTATTAGAAGATCAGAGCTAATAATTACATCACAACTGAAGACAGAGTTGTGAGAAGGTGTTAAATTAAAATTGATCCATGCTTTCATTGGCAGCAACGTCCCCCCAGCTATGTCTAAATCAACAAGGCATGTTGGGAAAAAAGTAGCTGTCTGGAGCATGCAACATTCCGATCATTTTGTGCAATTCCACTAAAATAGAGCTGAGCGTCCCTGTTCCAAAGATATTAAGTGTGATTACGATAATAGAGGACTGCTGATGAAACAATAAACACACAAATAGAAGCCGGTCACCTTTGCAGCTCTCTTAAGACTAACTAGTTGGAGAAGATTACGCTCGGAGTTGGATGAGGAGGATAGAGCAAAACCAATCTCCTTTGTGCAACAAGACTGAATGTAGAGACGTTGACCGTGTGACATTTTAGTACAACTGCACAAAATACTCTTAAGAAAGAAGTGATTTGTGCAGTTCACCAAAAGGTCATAATAGCAACGAGGTGAAATGGATAGCCCTGTTTGCAAAAAAGAGGTAGAAAGGAAACAATTCATCGCCAATAACAGTTGATGACACATGCGATTTAAAAAAAGAAGCATATTCCTTGTCCTAAGGGAAGATAACAACACGGTTGTGTTTGTCTAAAACGGTGTGAGGACGAGAATGCAATATGGAAAGTACGACAGACGAGCTACGTTTTGGGCAAAGAACTATGGAAGATCCACATGCATCGACGTGGGAAGACGGGCAGTGGAGCAAGGCCGGAGGGGATACCTAGAGGTCGTCGGGATGTAACTAGGTGAGCGGCGGCGGGCGGAATCTGCGAGTAGGTGGCGTAGGCCCTGCCGTGCCGGAGCTTGGTCAGAGAGAACGACATGTACCGCAGATCGGGACGTGCTGCCTCGGCACCGTCGAACGGATAAATGATGCACTTCCTCCCTTTCCCCCGGCGGACGGGATGCGGCCGGATTAGTGACCAAGGGTTAGAGAGAGGGGCCACCACAGCCTTGTGTGAGATACTCTGAAGAGCGACAAACCAGGCAAACAGGCTCCATTGTATATAGTGAGCGAACTACCTTTTTCTCCATAAAAATCGTTTTATATTCTGTGTACGTGCCATTGAGCGCTATAATTTTATTTAAAAATAATGCGGCAACGCGTCAAGTCAAACTTTGTTTTGTGCACGCGTGGTACACGACCTCCCTAGGTAAACAACCGCTACATGCGTTCAAATTAGCACGTGGGCTGCCATTTCGTAAAGAAATGAGCTCCACCGTGTACCCCGCGGGTGTGGCTGGGCACGAAGCGTGAGTACGTGCACGGTGCACCTATTCTCTTCTTGTATACGTACACCACCTACGTGGGGTTGTGTGAGAGAGATACAAACCTAGAGAGATATTGTGTGTGGGTTCTTGAGAGTTTTTTTTGGGGCGGGGGGTCAACCAAAAAATGTAACATATGCAATGTGTGTGAAATAGAGTCCTGGATATAACATATATATAGAGGGGGCGATCCACGAGAAGAGAGTGGAGGTATCATCGGCTTGAGGTGTCTATAGAATCGAAGAGAGGGATGATGTGTGTGTGTGTGTGCGCGCGCGATCGATAAAGAGTGCCATCGAATTTGTGTGTGCCCACATTAAAGATATAGAGTGGCTGGCCTACTGGAACTTGAGATGGGACATGTGCAGTTTGTCTCTGTGGCATGGATACCTACCTGCAGCGCTCGACTATCGGTGCGTGGTGGGGGAAGAGGGAGGCCCAATTAACTATAGAGGTACAATGGCTGGTATATGTGTGGAGGAGGAGAGAGGCCTACCTCATGTATTAAGGAGATCAATTTGCCTCATGTATTAAGGGAGATCGATCGGCATCCATGCATATGTGTGGGAGAGGAATAAGGTTGGGAGAGAGACAGAGCTAGAGTGTTGGAGGGGGTGGTAGTGGAGTTGCTTCTAACAAATGGTGGGATAGGCTTGCTAGACAAACGGAGGGCACGCCCGCAATATCAATAAGAGAGGAGATGGATGCTTGTGCACGTGCGTGTGAGGGACGGGTCAGGAGGCATGCACGAATGATGAGGGGGGACGATGTGGCTGTGGTAAGCAGACGCAACTACATAGGAAGATCAATCGCCCTTTGTTAGAGAAAGGAGAGACATAACTTGTGAGTTACGTCAATCGATGGGGGGGGTAGTTAAAGTCGATCTAGGTATATGTTGGGAGATCGATCGGTATACATGCATGTGTGTGTTAGAAGCAAATGAGGCACGAGGAGAAGGATAGAGAGAGAGAGAGATGCATGTAGGAGGTGGTACGAGAGGCATACTATATCGAGGGGAGGAGGTGAAAGTAGTACGAGAACGATGAAAAGAGTGGTGGGAGTGAGGCATGGACGGTGACAAGAGAAGAGGGGAAGCTTGTGTTTGTGCTAGGCACACCTGGCTAGAGAGGCATTCGATCGATGTGTGCCGTAAAGAAGGAGCTAGGGGGCCTACACACACCGTGGGTGAACGACCTAAAGTGAAAAGACGAATTTGCACGATGGAGCTAGAGAATGCTGAGGGAGGGTGAGAGGGATGCGGGCGTGTGCATGCATAAGAGAAAGTTAGCGCTAGCTACAAAGATAAGAGGGTTGTGTGGGTGTAAAACACGAATAGAGATCATATATACTTCATTATAAAAAGCGAATTCGGATATTTGAAGAATTTATCATAGTGTTTCAAACCGACGCATGTGTGAATATATATTACGGTGATACACATGGTGTGGTTATGAACATGTTATACTACATTTAATA
Source organism: Aegilops longissima (assembly GCA_021605205.1). Taxonomy (NCBI): domain Eukaryota; kingdom Viridiplantae; phylum Streptophyta; class Magnoliopsida; order Poales; family Poaceae; genus Aegilops; species Aegilops longissima. The sequence continues at coordinate 131,640,966 of CM038680.1, read as the reverse complement.
TATTTTATCTCTACTCTTATAAAAAACGGAGTTGTTGATGATGGTGTGCCTGCCATCCTGCATTATAGGTCGTCCGATTTATATCTGGCGGATAGCAAGGAAACTATGATGGTTGAAGTTGGCAACGATCATGATTGTAGATTCTTATTGAAATGGAGAAACGAATTCAAATTTAGTTCGAATTGCAGCGGTAGTATAGACATTTGGAATGCACTAAAATGTTGGTATGAGTAGGTTACATGCATTATACAGCAAGCGAATAAATTTAGTCGGACATAACATGGATTCATACTCCCTCCTTCCATTTATATAGGGCGTAATGAGATTTTTAAGACCGCCTTTGACTATTGACAAGATTCATAGTACATGACATGCGCAATGTGAAAATTATATCATTGAAAGAACCTTTGACATACGAATTTAACCGTGTGCTTTGTGTAAGTTGCATGTCATATATCATTGCTCTAATATTTGGTCAAATATAGCATCGAAAAACGCATTAGGCCCTATATAGATGGAAGGAGGGAGTAGCTTTGAATAGCACTTGTATAGTAAAACGGGGCAAGACTCTCTCTTTGTGTGGTGTGAATAGTTTTATTTTTTTGTTTTCTTTTTGGTTGAGGGAACTGCGAATTGATTTCGTACGTACAAGTACAATATTACTACACGTTAGGCTTATCCCTAAAATTCAACCTGCGTCTTGTTATATCCCGAAAATTCAGATATCGTGCTCCCAAAACTGGCGCCTTCACAACCCGCGCCTTGCTATCCCGAAATTACAACTCGCGCGAAAACTCCCTCCAGCTGCCAAATCCCGACACATGAAATCCCCCTTCTAACCCTGAGCCGAAGGGCCGCTAGTTCAAATCGGTGGGGGGTACTTTTGTAACACACCCTACATTTTGGACAAGCACATCCCTAAGTCATGCTTCACCCCCTCCCATCGCCCCCTTTTCGCCATTCGAAATCCCTGGCCGGCATAACCTCTCCGCTCCAGCCACGAAACCACACCCTCCTCCGTCTGCCACGTCACCGCTGCCCAGCTGGAGCCTCTTCCCCGACGACGTCGTCCACCGCAACAGCTCGACGTCCCTCGTCCACCTCCCTGGATGAGGATCCGTCGTCCATCTCACCGTCCCGCCGGTTCAGCCGCCCTGTCCTCCACCTCCAAGGAGCTGCTCCGACTATCGCCTCATCTATCACGGCTGCTCCATCCCCGCAGCTCCGCCTTAACCTGCTCCACCGGAATAGCAGCATCCTCACCGAGTCCTCGGACGAAGCCGAGGCCTACTCGACGCCACCAAAGAGGTTGTACACTCATCGCATCCCACCTTCTCCTTAACTCAACCTCCCGGCGCCGACGGTGCTCCAACCCGCACCCCCATGGAGCGGCTACCTTGAAACCGGCGCCGTGGGCGACATCTCCATGGCGTCTCTCCCCCATTGCGAGGCCCCTTCAGCGGCGGTGTCCATACCAGCCAGATCTGCTGCTGCTGCTCCGGCTCTCACTCGCTTGCTCGTGCTGCTACTGCTGCTCCGGCTCTCGCTCGATCGCTCGCTCGCCCAGCTGCTGCTGCTGCTCTCCCCCTTGCTCGTGCTGCTGCTCTGCTCCGATTAAGCCACACTTCAGTCGACTAAATCGACTTTTGGGTCAGTCGATTTTCAGGGGTTGGGGGGCTCACCGGAGTTAAGGAAGAACCACCCGCAGCGGGGACGGGGGCTCTCCGGAGAGGTACCCCACTATCTATCTTAGGGTTCAGGGTGGGGGCCTAGAGGGCTGGCTGGGGCGGCAGTGGCGAGTTGTTCCGGGGCGGCAAGGCGGCGTTGGGGCCGGCGGTTCAGCCGGTGGTGGCTGGCGGCTCAGGGGGGTGCAGGTTGAAGATGAACTGCAGGACCTCCCTAAACTACATGTCAAGTGCCTCTCTGCTACCATTGCGTTCAGTTTCGACAGTAGCATTCAGATTCCACAGTAAATTTCAGTTTGGACAGTTAAGTTCAGAGTCAACAGTTTTTACCTCATCCGTTGTAGTCAGGTGGTTTTTGGTGATGTTAATTTGACATCCATTTTACATCATCTATTGGAGATGCTATTAGAATCCCACTTGAGATTGATGATGTCTGTCTTGTGCTGCTTCAGCCTTGACATCTTACGGCTCACCGGAGCTGCTCCAACGACAGAATGATCCATCACAACAGAGCAGTGCCGTGGACGCCGTCTACAGATTCCTCAGATCTTCCTCCACACCTCCGACAGCCACCTCTGCCTCAACTGCTTCAGCGACCAACCCAATGATGTTGAGGTCGACACGGCTACGGCAAAGAGGTTGTACACTTGTTGCATCACTTATTACTATACATTCACGTCGATCCATTAGGGTTATTTTGGTTCAACGGAAAAACGTCGATCCACTGGTTGTTACCATCACTCTAAATTTCTGCATGCTCTCCTTACATAATCTCACCATTTTTTTCGTATGCATGTTAGATATTGTACACAGTCATGCTGAACATGTAGAGAAAAAGAGAAGAGTTTTGCGCGGCAATATAATGTCATGCAGACATCACTCCGTGGTGGGTTCAATGGCAAACCCTCCCCACCCCTCTCCAGATTGTAATCCAGAGGAAGATATCTGTTCTGAGGCGGATTCAGACGCCGCTGACCACTCCTATTTAACCCCCAAGGTGTTTGCTCTACCTTGGCATGATGATGTTAGTCATATCATGCATGTGTTGCCTTGCTGTGCCTACTTTTGACATCATATATGTCATCTTCTTAGTTTAGACATGTTCTGTAATGCCACTTTTTAGTTTCTATATCATATATGGGAATTATGCAGTCTCATGTCTTTTAGCCAGCCATAATATATGTGAAATGTGCAATTCCATCCTGTTTAACCAGGCATCATATATTTGAATGATATCTTGCCCATCCTTTTCTTCATTACATTTCCATTTCTCGACAATGTTTGTACATTAAACTACTCTTCCTGTGAATCAGCCATTTGGGTGGGAGATGGAAAAATCTGGAGTGAAAACAAGGCCTTCAGAGCATAGAGTGGTACCTGTCGAAGCAGATCTCTTGTTGGGTCCCGATAGCTCCTCAGAGATGGATTCAGAGACAGATGACCAGTCCTATTTCCCCACTGAGGTGTATGCTCTAACTTGGCACGGTTATACTTCTCATATCATGCATACGGTGTCTTGCATTGCATAGTTTAGACATCATATACACAATATTCAACACCATGTTCTTAGTTCAGACATCATATCAAATGCCCTCCGTTTAGCATATAAATCACATATGTGAATTAAATGATGCGATCCTGATTAATTAGATAACATGTAGGTGAATTATGTCATGCGATCCTGTTTAGTTATTCATCATATCTTTGAATTATGTTATGCTATGCTATCCAGTTTAGATAGACATCATATATGTGAAATTATGTCATGCTATCCGTTTTAGTTAAACAATATACAAGTCAACTATTTCATGCCCTCTTTTTTCCACACTATCTATTGCATCTGTCTCACATACAATGTCTGTACATTCCACTATGTTTCCTGTTTATCAGACATTTGAATTGGAGCGGGTGATACCAGTATCTAGCGGACTAAAAACACGGTCTTCAAATAAAATAGTGCTACCTCTTGGTGGAGATAGCACCCCGGTTGTACATGCACAAGAACCAGCCCTACCACACATAACCCAAACTCTTGCAGATTGTACCCCTACTGCGATGGACAGAGAACCAGCTTCACCCAATCTAACCTCAACCCCAGCCGATAGTAACCCAGTTCCCGTTGACACAGCACCATCTCCACCACAGAGCTCCCAAACAAGAGCAGTTAGTAAGGCAGCTACAGTGCCCAAAGGGCCAGTACTATCACGGCGAACCCCAACTCCACTAGTTAGTACGCCTATTCCTGTGGAGGAAGCACAACCAGCTAGTTGTAGTTTAGCATCTATCGCATTTGATGTTGTGAAATCGTATGTGTGTATCTTCCTATCTTGGAAATATTATACTGAAGATGAAGGAAAATGCCAGTTGCAGGTGTTTGTCCAGGAGTTATGTGTAAATAATGTTAATCATGGCAATTACTTTGCTTCGTCTCATACATCCTACCTCCATGATGGTTATAATACAACAAATTTTCCCATTTTTCTCTATAGAGAAGGACTGATTTGGAAACTCTGGATGAGGTAACCTGTGCTAATACCTCTGCTATCTTCAAGAATGCTTGGTGGTAGTATCGGAATTACCTGAAGAAAACGTACTTCACCGGCAAAGAAACTCATCAAATTCCCTTACGTTCTCCTGAGACACATTTACTGGACGATGACTGGGAACGCCTTGTTCTGTAATGGTCCCGAACCAAGAATGTGGTAAGGTCTATGAGCTCATTTTCTATTTTTAAGTATTATATTCTTGCGTCTTACTGTACTCTGTTCATATAGAACAATTGCCTAAACCTGAAGAACAACTGTTCTAATTTAAGATTCCATTGCTATCATAGTTCAAAAAAGCGCTAGGCGTTAATTGTGCGTTTTGCCACCGCCTTGCGCTTATTGACTAAAGCGCATGCTTATGCGTGATTATGCCATGATTATGCATAGTTATGCGCAATGCGTTTTGCCAACGCCTAGAGCCTAGGCGCGCTTAAGCGCTCGCTTAGGCACGCCTTTTTTAACTATGATTGTTTTGCTCTTGTATCACTGTATTTACACATACAAACTTATTTTTAAATTGAAGGATCCAATCGAAACTCCAATGGCACAGCAGGTATGTTCACGCATGTTTCTTTAACAGGTTTGCTCTTATCATTAGCTCTGTTGATTTCAATTTCAATTGTGTATACAGTTGACTTTCATATCATGCACATTACTAGCATCACAACAGAGCCAATAGTGTTGTTGTACATGTAGACCCTTGGTACCCATCTGAAATCTTGTTGTGCCGTGTAGTTTCCCACGCTTTGTATTCTTTCACTGCTGCTTTGTCTTGAAATTATATGATTTGAACCGTGTCTCTATTTTGATTTGGCAAGACAATGCAGTGACCATAGGACATAGATATATGTTTGTTTGATGCTTTTATTATGTACTAGTACTTGGCAATAGAAGACTTGGTAGTTTAATCTGTCCACCTTACTAATGAACTGGTTCACGGAATGAGTTTCATATACTAGTACATGCTAAACTTGTTATGTGTCGCTTGTTTCTTCTTTTAGAATCTTGATGAATATTGGGGAAGAGTGCCCTATTAAGCAATGGTAAAGGAAGTAATGCGAGATAAGGTTCAGGATAGTGACACATCCTTGTTGGTCTCCAACAAAGCTGATAAAACAGCTAAGGAAGACTATCTTGAAGACAATGAGACAACCCCAAAGTCTGTCTTGGTTTAGTGTTCGAATTCATCGCCACTACCGCTTGCACAAGCTATTCAAAATCACTGTGTGTGAATCAGTTCGGTTTCTTGAGTCTCAACTACAAGTGAAAGACATCGATCGGTGTGCTGCGACAAGAAGCGGAAGGATCGGAAGTCCTGGAGCATTCGGATGCATACTTTCGGTGCAACAACAAGCGTTGGAGGATTTTAGCACCAAACAGGACAAAGCTAATCAGCTTGCTAAGCTTATTGCCAGCATGGTGGATACCCAGGATAACGTTTCTTGAGCTCTTCTGAAGTTCTTTCAGTTATGCTCTTGTTTTGCTGCCGCGTTTATTTGCACCGGTGGCCAATTTTGACGGCTAGTGTATGTAATGTGCGGCTTTGTTCCCTATATTTGCACTGGTGGCAAACTTTGATGCCAAGTGGATGTAATATGTGTAATAGCGGTAATAGGCTAGCGTTAATTGCTTGCTTATTTATTTCCTTATTGTCTTGTTTAGTTGTTTGCTTGTAGTCACTGCAGTTCTTTTTCTGTTTTTTCTAGTGGCCACAATAGCCTATTTTTGGTAACTAGGCCAAAATAATCATGGCAACACACGGACTGTTGTAACCATGGGCCTCCTGCAGGCCATATGATCCACGGGCCTTCGTCCGGCCGTAGGATCCATCGGCCTTCTATACGGGCCTTAGGGTCCATGGGCCTTCTACGGGCCGTAGGGTCCATGGGCCTTCTACGGCCCGTATGATCCTTGGGCCTTCTACGGGCCGTACTATCCATGGGCCTCATACGGGCCGTAGGATCCATGGGCCTTCTACGGGGCGTATCATCATTTCGCCAATCATGGGCCGTACTATTCGTGGACCATAACGGGCCGTTAATAGGCCGTATTTGATAACTTTATGAAAACAACCCAATGGGTTTTTTTTTGACATGAAAACGGCCTAACTTATTAACGGTCCGCAAACGGGCCGACTGTAACGACGGGCTGAATTTGGCCCACAAGCAGAAAATGACAGTAACGGGCCATATGTAACCGAATGCTGCAAATGAGCCGAAGAATCAATGGGCCCTGAGAAGGCCGAAATATAACTTGGGCTGGAAACGGCCCAATGGAATAACGGGCCGTTAATGGGTATAAAGTGATACACTGTTCATTACGGGCCAGTTTCACCACGGGCCGTTAATGGGCCAAGGGTTACAAAGGTCCTCATATGGGCTGAAAGAAGTCATGGGCCACACATGGGACAGAAGTTAAAATGGGCTGAATCATATTGGCCGGCCTAGATGATGCTATTGGGCCTAATTTGGATAGGGCCTAACGGGCCCTGGGTTAGCGGGCTGTAAATGGGCTATATGCGAACAGGCCGTTAACAGACTTTCCGTGGGCCAGCCCGCCACCTTTTGACCAAGTCAAACGGGCCGGCCTTTTCACAGGAATGTGCCTCTGTTGGGCCGTGCCACGTGTCGCCGTATCATAGGCGCCTTCGGTCCAATGAGCGGATGACATCTGTCCCAACGGTGAGCCGACACGTGTTTCCTCCAGCCAATGATGATTTTACACGTGGAAAATCCCCATTGGTCGGGGCTGTTAACGGGTTATCGGATCCAAAACCCGACCCGATAGCTTAACGGCGTTCCGTTACGGTGGATGCCACGTGTCAGTCACCCTTGATGAAAGCACTTCTGTGATGCGCGATTTATCGTCATGGAAGTGGACACTTCTGTGATGATAATTTTGGTAATGTCATGGAACACTTCTACGACAACACAGGTATGACTATCTTGATTCTGTCATAAATTTGTCATGGATGTACATGCATGACAAAAAATGCGACCTACTGTGACAAACACGTATCATCACAAAAGTGTATTTTTTTGTAGTGAGTGTATTAAGTTAACAAGAACGGAGTAACGCCTTAAGCAAGATTACATGATGTAGATGGATAGATCCAATCAATATGGTAAAAAACAACTTTATCCTTAATGGCAACAATACAAATATGTGCCTTGCTACCCCTACTGTCAATGGGTGAGGACACCGCAAGATTGAACTCATCACAAAGCACCTCTCCCATTGCAAGAAAAACCAATCTAGTTGGCCAAAGCAAATCGATAGATCAGAGAGAAATACAAAGCTATCTTGATCATGCATAAAAGAGTTCAGAGAAGACTCAAATAATATTCATAGATAATCTGATCATAAATCCACAATTCATCGGATCTCAACAAACGCACCGCGAAAGAAGATTACATCGAATAGATCTCCAAGAACATCAAGGAGAACATTGTATTGAAGATCAAAGAGAGAGAAGAAGCCATCTAGCTACTAGCTATGAACCCATATGTCTATGGTAAACTACCCACACATCATCGGAAGGGCAACAAGGTTGGTGTAGAGGCCCTCCGTGATCGAATCCCCCTTCGATAGAGTGCCAGAAAGGGCCCCAAGATGGGATCTCACGAGAACAGAAGCTTGCGGCGGCGGAAAAGTATTTTTGGTGTGCCCTCTGACATAAGGGGAATATTTGGGTATTTATAGAGCAGAGATTAGGGTTAGAAGAGCAACGGGGGCCCATAAGCCTAGGGGGCACACTTGTGGTCCCCTCGTGGGTCTTCTGGCCTCTTCCTGAAGCTTCGTGGTTGTCTTATGGTCCAAGAAAAATCCACAAAAAGTTTCACTCCGTTTGGACTCCGTTTGGTATTGTTTTTCTGTAGAGACAAAAACAAGTAAAAAACAACAACTGGCACTGGGCACTAGGTTAATAGGTTAGTCCCCAAAAATGATATAAAATAGCATATTAATGCAAATAAAACATCCAAGATAGATAATATAATAGCATGCAACAATATAAAATTATAGTGGCATTGGAGACGTATCAAGCATGCCCAAGCTTAATTACAACTCGATACTAGAACAAAGATATGACTCTATATGAATGCCTCCGGCGGTATACCAGGATGTGAAATGATCTAGCGTGACATGTATAAAAAATATGAACGGTGGCCAAGCCACAAATACTATGTCAACTATATGATCACGCAAAGTAATATGACAATGATGGTATGTGTCATAATAAACAGAACGGTGGAAGTTGCATGGCAATATATCTTGGAATGGCTATGGAAATGCCATAATAGGTAGGTATGGTGGCTTTTTTAAGGAAGGGTATATGGTGGGCTTAATGCACCTGCAAAAGTTGCGCGGTACTAGAGAGGCTAGGAGTGGTGGAAGGCTGAGAGTGTGTATAATCCATGGACTAAACATTAGTCATAAAGAACTCACATACTTGTTGCAAAAATTTATTAGCCATCGAAGCAAAGTACTAATATGCATGATCCTAGGGGGATAGATCTGTAAGAAAAGACCATCGTTCGTCCCCGACCGCCACTCATAAGGAAGACAATAAATAATAAATCATGCTCTAACTTCATCGCATAACGATAGACCATACGTGCATGCTCCGGGAATCACAAACTTTAACACAAGTATTTCTACTAATCCACAGTCACTCTCTAGCATGACTCTGGTATCACCATCTTTATATCTCAAAACAAATGCAAGGAATAAAACTTCTCATATATTCAATGCTCTTTATGAAAGTTTTTATTATATCCCTCTTGGATACCCATCGTATTAGGACCAAAATCATAACCTAAGGAAATTGCCATACTATTTTGAAGACTCTCAAAATAATAGAAGTGAAGCATGAGAGTTCATCAAGTTTTTCAAAATAAAACCACCTGCCAACCGGTGACTGAGAAGGCCAATCTTCTAAAGAGAGCAGAAGATGCCGAGGCTCAGCTTAAATTGGTGACTGAAGAGTTATCCGGCTTAAAACAACATATCTCTCAAATGACAGCCACCATCTTTGGTAAGTAAAACATATATTTCACTGTATTAACCCGCCTGGCGACTTGTAATATAATTATTAACCCACCGGCCAACTCATGCTTGAAACTTCTTAACAGGTGCCCAGAGTGCTAGTCTTGGCCAGAACGTTGTGACGAAGCTAAAGGCAGTTTACTCTTTAACTGAGAAGTTATATGATGGCAGTCTATGAACTCTTGTGGCCATAGCAAATGCAAGAAACCTCCAACGCTTATGAAGACTATGCTAGATCAACTTATAATAGTGCCGACTCAAGTTGAGGAGCTCAAACTATCAGCCGCCCGTGCAGGGGCCATTGTTTCCCTAAGCCGAGCCAAAGCTTGGCAATCAGAGTTAGACCCAGAAGAGATGGCTGATGGGTGTCCGAAATTCAATGATGACAGGTCTATCTTTGAGTGGGAGGATTTCACCAGATGCGTCAAAGAGATGCGACCCTTGGCGTGTAAACTTGCACATGAGTTGGATCTGTCAAAATACCAGGTGGCTTACGAAAACAACAATGCTCGTGTTAAGCCGCCATAACATGAAATTGTGGACTTAACCCCTCAAAGGCATTAGCATACCTTCACCCCTAATATTTACCCTTCTCTTACTCTTAACAATGAAGTGACCTTTGAGGCGTTAACGGGCATCAACTGGACATAGGGTGATCTCCAGATGATTAACAACGAAGAACTGACACGGGATGATGCGGAGGCCTCTTCCTCAAGGCGCCATGATGGTAACAACCCGACAGGGTATAACCCGGATGGCACAGAGGCCGGCTTAGAGGGGTGATTCAACTTTGAGAAATTTGTGGGCTCCTGGTGCAGCCATGTAATAGCTTAGTCAAAACTTTATCTGCCTTGTCATGACTTCGAGCATGTGATGCCAACTATGCTTTGGCGACTTAATCTTTCTGATATCGCCTTATATATGCACATTTGGTCTTTCAACTTCGCCAAAATTTCTTTGAAAGCTTTATATATAATCTGTAGAAGATCCAACAGTGTCTTGTACTGGCGACTTATAGTCACAATCCAGGGCGAGTTAAATAACCCAACAATCCAGGGCGACTTATACTCATACCCAGTCTTTGAAAATATCACTTTGCTGACTTATAGCCTCAACAAGCCCAATATAGAGCAATATAAACCAGATCTATATGACCCGGCAAATTTTCATCTGCAAAAATTTCTGCACAACAGAAAAAATAGAGGATGTATGACTCAAATATTTGTTTAAGCCGGCTTATAAAGCTAGACCAAAACAGATTGGTTTTTGAAAAAACTCATTTTTTGCTTCAAAGAGGCTTGGCATGAAAGCCTGTCATCCCATAAGCCGGCTCTCACGTGACATAAATCCGTCTTTTAAACCTTGACTAGTTCAGGGCCTTATTGAAAAGATTGATTGTTAAGAGTACGAACAGGCCACATAGCGGAGAGACTACAGAAAGTGGGTAAGTTCATCCTAGCTTACTGTAAGCCGACTCTCACGTGACATAAGCCTCCGTTTTAACCTTGATGAGTTCAGGCTCTTACTTAAAAGATCGACTGTCAAGAGTACGGCGGGTCACCTGGCGGAGTAGCAAGTTGCAAACAGGCAGGTTTAACCTAGGTATGGCATGAAAGCCAGTTAAGTAGGCTATAAAAGCTATGCTCATTGAGCAGGAAGCCCCCAATCGACCTATGATATGAAAGTCGATCAAGAGGGTTATAAAGCTATGCTCATTGAGCAGGAAGCCCCCAAATGACCTAGAATATGGCATAAAAGCCTATCAAGAGGGTTATGAAGCTATGCTCATTGAGCAGGAAGCCCCCAAATGACCTAGAATATGGCATAAAAGCCGATCAAGAGGGTTATGAAGCTATGCTCATTGAGCATGAAGCCCCCAAATGACCTGGAATATGGCATAAAAGCCGATCAAGAGGGTTATGAAGCAATGCTCATTGAGCAGGAAGCCCCCAAATGACTTTATGACTAATCAATAATGACTCTTGCTTCAAATTTTGAAATGAAACGACAGAGCCCCAAAATTTGGGTATGCCGGCTTTATTATGCTGATCATAAAAAGGTATGTACATCAATGAAGGTATATACAATGATGAGAGCCAATGACTCAAGTGTAGTAAAGCTGAAGATGAGCAATATTCCACGGCTTGTTGGTCTCTTGCTTAGAAGTATGCGATTTCTTGCGTTCACGTATATCAATTAGATAATACGAGCCATTAAGGTCCTTCCCAAGGTGGGGATAGCTTATGCATGCCTGTTTGATCTTGAATCAGCCGGAGCACTAAGTCACCCTCTTGTAACGCCCGAGTTTTGACTCTGTGGCTATGATAGCGACGCAGGTCTTGTTGATAAATCGCCGATCGGGCTACTGCAAGATCATATTCTTCATCCAAAGCATCAAGTGTGTTCTTATGCGCCATCTCATTATCACTTCAACGTAAGCCGCCACCCTGGGCGAGTCATGACGGATATAGCTTGGGAGAACCGCCTCTGCGTCGTAAACCATGAAGAATGACGTATAGCCTGTTGATCGGTTGGGGGTAGTTCTGATACTCCATAGGACTGAATGAAGCTCTTCAACCCAACAACCCAGCATTCGCTCCAAAGGAACCATAAACCGGGGCTTAATGCCTCTCAAAATTTCTTGGTTAGCCCGTTCTGCTTGACCATTTGACTGTGGATGAGCCATGAGGAAACATCAAGATGGATATGCTCTCTTTGACAAAACTCTTTCATAGCACCCTTGGACAGATTAGTGTCATTATCAGTGATAATACTATGAGGATAACCAAAACGGAAGATCAGCTTTTTAACAAACTGAACTGCAGCCGCTGCGTCACAACTGCTAACCAGCTCTGACTCAACCCACTTGGTAAACTTGTCAACCGCCACCAGAAGGTGGGTCTTCTTATCCTTAGACCTCTTGGACGGTCCAACCATATCAAGCCCCAAGACCGCAAACAACCAAGTTATTGGGATCATCCGCAATTCCTGAGCCGGCAAATGAGCTTGTCGAGAGAATTTCTGACACCCATCACACTTGCTAACAATATCCTCTGCATCAGCATGAGTTGTTAACCAGTAAAACCCATGATGAAAAGCTTTAACTACCAAAGATTTTGAGCTGGGATGATGACCACAATCGCGTTCATGAATCTCTCATCAAATTTCATTGCCACTGAGGAGAAACACACTGTTGGAACACGCCTGTCACACTGCATCGCCGTAACTCGCCATTGGTAATAGTCATGGACTTAGACCTCCTCGTGACATGTCGTGCTAAATTTTCATCGTCAGGTAACTCGCCCCAATTCATATAACCCAGATAAGGCAACGTCCAGTCAGGAATAGCATGAAGAGCCACCACCAACAACGTCTCCGGGTTAGGGATAGCAAGATCTTCTTCAAATGGTAACTTGACCGAAGGATTGTGTATATTAGGGGGCACCGGTACGTTGATACCCAAGCCGGGGCAATGCATCAGCAGCCTCATTTTTCCGTCGATCAAGGTGATCCACCTGATAGCCTTTAAAGTGACCAGCAATAATATCAACCGCCCGATGATAAGCCGCCATAAGCGGATCTTTAGAATCCCACTTGCCCGAGACTTGCTGAGCTACGGGGTCTGAGTCTCCCAGGCACCTGACCCAGCTTAAATTCATTTCCTTAGCCATACGAAGTCCATGAAGCAAAGTTTCATACTCAGTTGCATTGTTAGTATAAGGAAACATTAACCTCAAAACATAACAAAAATTGTCACCTTGTGGGGAAGTCAAAATAACTCTAGGCCCTAAGCCTTCCAACTTCTTCGACCCATCAAAGTGGATTGTCCAATATGTATTGTCAGGCTTCTCCTCAGGTGTGTGCAACTGTGTCCAATCGTTTATGAAATCAACCAAAGCTTGAGACTTGATGGCTGTTCTTGGCACATACTTCAAATTATGAGGTCCAAGTTCAATTTCCCACTTAGCAACCCGACACATGGATTCTCTGTTTTGAATAATATCTCCTAAAGGAGCATAGCTGACCATAGTAATAGGATGTCCAAGAAAATAATGCTTCAGCTTGCGACTGCCATGAACACCCCAAACACCAGTTTCTGCCAATGTGGATATTGTTGCTTGGACTCAGTCAATACCTCAATGACATAATAAGCCGGTCGCTGATCTGGGTACTCCATACCCGCCTCCTTGTGCTCCACAACAACTACTATGCTGACTGCCTTATTATTAGCCGCCATGTATAGGAGCAAAGGTTCTTTTTTAATGGGAGCAGCAAGGATGGGCGACGCAGCTAACTATTTCTTGAGCGCCTCTGTGACGCCCGGGTAATTAGGCTACAGTAATCCCATGCTAATCGTGCCATGACACCTCGGTTACTGTTGCTGTCCTCGCAATAATTCGAAACCGTTCAAAATTCAAACTCAAATTAATGACAACAATAAAAGTTTTCAAAAATTAAAACTAAAATGTTCGTGGGTTACGAGTGTTCACTAACTAATTGTCATGATTAAACCATCATTATTTGGCTCACCAGTTAATCCCTATTAATTTATGAAGTGGTCCTACATCATCTTAATTTATGAAGTTTTAAACATGATTTTAAACTTTTCAAATAACTCCCAACCCTTTTGTGGCAATGTCCAAAATTGCAATACAAATTATGAGCCAACTTTCATATTTTTAAAAGATCAATTTGGTGGATTTAACTTAACACAAAACAGTAGATAAAAAGAAAACAGTAAACAAAAATAAAAAAAAGTAGAAAACCTAAACTATTGGGCGCTTAGGCCCATGTGGCTGGGGATGCCTAGCCCAGCCGCCCTCCTCCCACCTCCTGTTCACAGGAGGGCGTGGAGGCCATCCATGGCGCCCCGACCAGGTGCCGGCCATCCACGCCTCCCCCTCGACTACAAGACCCCCTTCTCCACTCTCACTTGACCCCGCGAGCCCGGTCAAACCCAAGCCACTACCCCCCTCTCCCCCTCGCTCTCCTCCCCGATCTGGAGAGGCACCCGACGCGGTTGTCGTCGTCGCCACGTCGATCCCGCGGCCATCGACCGCCTCTCGTCTCACTGATGTGTCCAGCAGCTCCGCCAGCGACCGCTATGTCCTCCTCGACCACGAGCTCAAGCCGGGGCCCCCTACATCATCGGGATCGAGCTCCGTTTACCTCGGACCACTGCCGGCGATCCCCGATGATTCCGGCGCCTCCCCGACTCCTCCCCGGGCCTACTTGTGCTCAACTACAGGGCCTCCGTGAGCCCCTCTCCCCTCCACCTCTTCCCCTTCCGTTTCTCTCACCGTAGATTGCCGCGACGAGCTCACGATGAGCACGCACTCATCGCGCCTCTGTCTCCCACACGACCGCGCCCGACCACCGCTCGGCTCCACTCGTCGCGAGCCCTGGATGCGTCCGCGCGCCTTGGCTGCCCTCGCCACGCCCGCCGCGTCCTTCCGCGCGCCGGCTGTGCCCTTCGCCGCTGCCACCGCTACTACCGTCGGCCCGCCCTCTGTATACCTGCAGCGTGGTCGTCACCGCTTCGGCCGCTCATGAATCGCACTGCCGTCCGCCGCTCTGCCCGCCGGTCACACGACCACCCGCCGCCCGATCGCTGGCCGCGCCCGCGTCGGCTCCAGCCGCTGCTGCTGCAGGGAGCCCCTCTGTTGTGGCTCCCCCGAGCCCGTCCACCGTGGCCAAATGCCACCGCCGTTAACAGCAGGCCTAACCAGCCTTTAAAACTAACCCAACACTTAACAGACTGACTAATGGGCCCCCACTGGCTAATTAGTCTAATCTAAACAATTAAATCCATTGATAAAATTATGTCTCACTCACAATTGGGCCCCACCACTAATTGAACTAATCGAATAAATAAAATCAACACATGTGCCAATGACAGGTGGGTCCCCTTGACCACATTGACGAGTCAACTTTGACCGATCAACTGTTTGGTCTGCTCACGATTGGATCCTCTGGACCCCAATGTCATTCTAATGGGCTAGCCCCTCCATGTATAAAAAGTAATTTAGGCATTTTAATTCAAATCCAGATATTTCCCTAATATTGTTTAAACTTCAACAATTCGTAGAAATTAAACCGTAACTCGGATTAAAATACTTTGTACATGAAAGTTTCTCAGAACGACGAGACGAACCCGGATACGCAACCCGTTCGTCCGCCACACACCCCTAACATATCAAACTCGCAACTTTCCCGCTGCGGCTCCTCTGCCCGAAAAAACGGAACACCGGGGATACTTTCCCGGATGTTTCCCCCCTTCACCGGTATCACCTCATGCCGCGTTAGAACACGTCTAGCTCGGCTTGTTGTCCTGTTATGCACTTGCTTGCTAAGTATTCATTGTCTCTTCCCCCCTCTTCTTCCGCTAGACACCGAGACCGATGTCGCTGCTGCCCAGTACGACTACGTCACCGACGACCCCTCCTTGTCTGAGCAACCAGGCAAGCCCCCCCTTTGATCACCAGATATCGCCTACTCTTCTCTATACTGCTTGCATTAGAGTAGTGTAGCATGTTCTTGCTTCGATTAATCCTATCTTCGCTGCATAGCCTTTCCTTGCTACTCTGTTGTTACCTTTACCTGCTATCCTCTTGCTTAGTATAGGATGCTAGTGTTCCATCAGTGGCCCTACATTCTTGTCCGTCTGCCATGCTATACTACTGGGCTATGATCACTTCGGGAGGTGATCACGGGCAAATACTATATACTTTACACTATTACATTACCTGTGATACTGTTCGGAGATGGGGGCTGAAAGGATAGGTGGCTCCATCCCGGTAGAGGTGGACCTGGGTTCCCGACGGCCCCCGACTGTTACTTTGTGGCGGAGCGACAGGGCAGGTTGAGACTACCTGGGTGAGAGGTGGGCCTGGCCCTGGTCGGCGTTCGCGAATACTTAACACGCTTAACGAGATCTTGGTATTTGATCTGAGTCTGGCCATTTGGTCTATACGCACTAACCATCTACGTGGGAGTAGTTATGGGTATCCCGACGTCGTGGTATTAGCCGGCACTTGGACGCTTGACGGGCGGGCGCGCGCGGATTGGACTGGAACGCTGCTAGGCTAGGTGCGCTTCCGGCCGCCCGCAAGCGTCTTGGTGTGCTATGGGCGATGGGCCCGGACCCTGTGGCGCTTAGGTTTAGACCGCGTGCTGACCTCTCTGTTGTGCCTAGGTGGGGCTGCGGCGTGTTGATCTTCCGCGGCGGGCATGACCCGAAAAGTGTGTCCGCCAAATGGGATCAAGCGTGTTGGATTATGTGGTGCACCCTGCAGGAAGTTTAATCTATTGAATAGCCGTGATCTTGATAACAGGACGACTTGGAGTTGTACCTTGACCTTATGACAACTAGAACCGGATACTTAATAAAACACACCCTTCCAAGTGCGGATATAACCCGGTGGTCGCTCTCTCTCGTGGTTACGAGGAGGGATCGCGGGTAGGATTATTGCTATGTGATGCTACTTGGAGGACTTGATCGCTCTCTTCTACATGTTGCAAGCAGAGGCTGCGAAGCGTAGTCTTGACGGGTTAGATATCCCCTCTTATTCGGCATTCTGATTCGGTCCATTGGTATGGCCCTTTACATATATCCATGCATATGTAGTGTAGCTCCTTGCTTGCAGTACTTTGGATGAGTACTCACGGTTGCCTTGTTCCCCTTTTCCCCTATCTCTACTCAATTGCTGCGACTGCAGACGATGGAGCCTGGGAGCGACGCCACCGTCGATGACGACTACTACACTGGAGGTGCCTACTACTACGTGCAGCCCGCTGACGACGACCTGGAGTAGTTTAGGAGGATCCCAGGCAGGAGGCCTGCGCCTCTTTCGATCTGTATCCCAGTTTGTGCTAGCCTTCTTAAGGCAAACCTTGTTTAACTTATGTCTGTACTCAGATATTGTTGCTTCCGCTGACTCGTCTATGATCGAGCACTTGTATTCGAGCCCTCGAGGCCCCTGGCTTGTATTATGATGCTTGTATGACTTATTTATGTTTTAGAGTTGTGTTGTGATATCTTCCCGTGAGTCCCTGATCTTGATCGTACACATTTGCATGCATGATTAGTGTACGATTGAATCGGGGGCGTCACAGCCTCAAATGCCTCATTAGTAGCATCACTCCAAAAAAAGTGATATGTCTTCTTCATCATCTGAGATAAAGGAATTGCCTTCTCTCCCAGGCAACTTATGAACCGGCTTAAAGCCGCAATGCGGCCCGCCAAACGCTGGACGTCATTGACACACACCGGCTTAGAAAGCGAAGTGATAGCCTTTATTTTCTCTAGGTTAGCTTCAATGCATCGTTCTGAGACTAGGAAACCTAGCATTTTACTTGCAGGCACACCAAAGACAAACTTGGCCGGGTTAAGCATCATTTTGCAGGCCCGAAGATTGTCAAAAGTTTCTTTCAGATCATCCAAGAGGGTCTCCTTCTCGCTATACTTAACCAAAATATCATCCACACAACCATGAACGTGGCGTCCAATCTGACTGTGAAAACAATTTTGAACACAACGCTGATAAGTCGCCTGAGCACTCTTGAGCCCAAAAGGCTTAGAAACATAGCAGAAAGCTCCAAAAGGTGTGATGAAGGCCGTCTTCTATTGGTCTTTAACTGCCATCTTGATCTGATGATAGCTAAAATAAGCATCGAGGAAGCATAAACTCTCGCAACCCGCCATTGCATCAATGATCTGGTCGATACAGGGAAGAGCAAACAGATCAACTAGACAAGCTTTTGTTGAGATCTGTGAAGTCAATACACGTATGCCATGTGCCATTCTTCTTGACTACAAGGAGATGGTTAGCTAACCACTCCGGGTGAAAAACTTCCACGATAAACCCAGCTGCTAAGAGCCAGGCTACCTCCTCTCCAATAGCCTTACGTCGCTCTTCATTGAAACAACGAAGGAACTGTTTAACTAGCTTAAACTTTGGATCCATATTAAGAGTGTGCTCAGAAGGTTTCCATGCAAAGATGTCCCGATTCTCACGGATGAACTCGATGAGCACGCTTTCCTATTTAGTATCCATATTAGCACCCATAGTGAAGTGCTTAGATGAGTCGCCAGGGACAAAATCAACTTGCTTGGTATCATCAGTCGACTTAAATTTCAACAAAGGGTCCTTCTTAGTTGTGGGCTTCTTCAGAGGGGTCATATCAGTCGGGTCAACATTATCCTTGTAAAACTTGAGCTCCTCAGTAGCACAAGCTGACTCTGCATAAGCCGCATATCCTTCCTCACATTCCAAGGCGACTTTCCGATCACCATGGACCGTAATTGTGCCCTTTCGCCCTGGCATCTTGAGCTGTAAATATACATAGCAAGGGCGAGCCATGAACTTAGCATAATCCGGTTGTCCAAACAAGGCATGATACAGACTATTGATTTTGACCACTTCAAACCACAGTGTCTCTACTCTGTAATCATAGTCCTCACCAAAGCTACTTCTAGGCAATTTTTCTGACAGGATACGCCGACTTATCAGGCACCACAACGTGGAAGACTGCGGAAGACGGCTTAAGATCCTTGTCACTTAAATTCATCTCACAAAAAGTGTCATAATACAAGATGTTGATACTGTTGCCACCATCCATAAGCACTTTAGTGAATTTATAGCCACCAACTTGAGGGGCCACCACAAGGGCTAAATGACTCGGGCTATCAACCCACGGCGAGTGATCCGCCCTGCTCCATGATATCATATGCTCAGACCATCTCAAATACTGCAAAACAGCCGGCTCTACCACATGAACCGCCCGCTTATGAACCTTCTGATCTCGTTTGCAAAGACTTGTGGTGAAAACATGGTATTGGCCACCATTGAGCTGCTTTGGATTACTCTGATATCCTGATTGATTACCTTGCTGCTGGTTACCCTGACGAGACTGTTGGTTATGACCACCCTGGTTACCTTGATTTTGATAGCCAGAATTTGAGCCGCCACCACCAAAACCGAACCCTTGAGAACCGGATCCTGACCCGCCAGGCGGCCCATTATTATTGCCATGATTTTGACCGTGGCTATAATTCCAAAACTCTTGCATAACCCAACAATCCTTCCAGGCATGAGTGGATGGCTTGTTGGGAAGACTGTGCTTCGGGCACGGGTCATTAAGCGCCGCCTCAAGATTAAAAAGTTTTGCACCATATGACGGTTACCATTGCCGTTGTGGCATTGGTTCTTGTACCCAGTGTTGGTGTTCGCTACTAGATCTGACCCGCCACCGGGGTGTCTGCGCTTACTACCGTTGCCCTAGTTGTTGCCATTATGCCCTGCCATATTCTGCTGCTGACCCTTACCATTGCCATTTTTCTTTCCCTTGCTGGATTTCTCATCATCAGATCGAGGGTCTTTTGTGTTATCAGAGTCTGCATACTTAATAAGATCCGCGATGAGCTCGCCCATGTCATTACAATAACGCTTAAGCCTCCCAAGCTTTTGCTTAAGGGGGACAAAGTGACAGTTCTTCTCCAAGACTAGAATCGCCTGACCCGTGGCAACACTATCTGACGAGTGAATAATGGCAGAGACCCGCTAGACCCAATGGTGGGCCAACCCGTCTCATACTGCACACAATTATCCAGTTCAATAATTGTCAGAGGCTGCTTGCATGTTCCTTGAAAGTTTTTGATGAAACGTGCCTTCAACTCTACCCATGAGCTGGCAGAATTAGGAGGTAACCCTTTTAACCATGTGCGAGCGGGTCCATCCAACATCATAGTAAAGTATTTGGTGCAGACCGCATCATTGACATCCAACATCTCCATGGCTAACTCATAACTCTCAATCCAGCCCTCTGGAGGGAGGTCAGCTATATAATTGGGCACTTTGCGAGGACCCTTGAAATCCTTAGGTAGATGTTCATTACACAAAGCCGGTACTAAACACGACACTCCAACCGTCCTGGAAATCCTCCTGGCCCCTACTGAGGATGATGGGGTCACCGGAGGCTGCTAATAAGCCCCTTGTTGGGTCACCGCTGTCGCCTCACAATGAGCTCTAGCGTCATCCACAATCACCTGAGCGTTGAACAGTAGGTTATCATCGCAGGGCGGGTTACGACGCAGTTCGCTGCTGGAAACTGCAGGCGACTCAACACGTCGGCTGTAACTTCGACTTGGGCGAGGAGTCGAGTGCACACGATTACGTCTATAGGAATAAGCCAATTGTTGTGCGACAGCCATCTGTAAGAGCTCAACTGCATTCCGGGTTTCCACCGCAACTGGTGACTCGCCATCGATCGGAATAGCCACCAGCCGGGTCGCTCCCGCTAACATGTTATCCACCGGGTTAGAGAAGTGCCCTACTGGTGGCGTCAAAAAACACCGCGGCGGCGTCTGACTGGGGTGGGTTAGGTTCTCACTCCTCCCTAAGTGCCGGCTCAGGCTGATGAGGTTGAGCGTCCACCCGGCTTCGAGGCACGTCCGAGTTTAACTGAGGGTTCACCCTCGTATCTGGAGTGCTTGTCCCTGTCCCCGGTGTGTTAAAAAATTCATGGGCTGATAATGCAGAGGCAGATGAGTCTGGTGACTCCTACAAAGAACTGCATTAGAGGTGTTCTGATCCAGACTTAAACGCCAAGCTTCTGTCCTCACGCGCTCCGACTCAGCCACGATCTGAGCCCGTTCCATTGCCATCCTGATATTTTCTGCATTGATATCCTCCTGGGCTTTAGTGATCTACGCCCGAATCTTTACAAACTCTGCATTACACTCTGCTTGATTCGTCACGGTCACCTCTATTGCCAGCAAACTTGTCAAGGTGCCCAAGAGATCTGACAAAACTTGAGCCGGTGGCCTGTCTGAGCCGCTAGCCCCAGCTGCCGCAGTAGCAGTCCACTTGGATGTCATAGCTACAGTTGTTGACGAATTTCAAGCCGGCCCTGTCCCAACCATGAAAATAGCAGCCCTGCACTGCGGCTGATAGGGGTCCGGAATACTGTTGCCATCGGAATAGCCCCCAAGCCCGCCGTCTTGAAGCTGGTAAATCAATTCTGTCTCTCTGGTCGAGGACTCATCACCTGAATAGATGGGAGTCTCTCCTCCAGATACAGAATCCTTCGCAAGATCCGTGCCATGCGCGAAACCGATGAAAACACGCTTCCGGCCGGGTTGAACCCGGGCGGGTTGCGTGCGCAGAGCCGGCTCGAAGAGGTCAGTGGAGGTGTCTGACTCAGTCTCAGATTCGCTGATCTTTCCAATGAAGACATGAATTCCGCCAAAGGGGACCCATACCCGTACTCGATTGAGTCGGTTTCGGGGCCCCAACCAGCGTCGTCGATGTAGAACTTGCCGCGGAGGCTCTTGGTCATCCTGCCAATGGTGTATCGCTCGATCCCTAGGAAAGAGCCCTTCAAGAACTCGAAACCATTATGCCCTGGCCCCACGGTGGGCGCCAACTATCATGGTTTTGTCACGAAAGATGCAGATGCCCTCGTGAAAGGACTTAGGTGTGAGGCCATGGCTATGGTGACTAGCATAAAGGGGTTGAGCGGGGCGAGAGACACGAGTTTACCCAGGTTCGGCCCGTCACGGTGGAGGTAAAAGCCTACTCCTGATTTTGTTGATATTGCTTGAGTATCGATTACTAGGGAGCGAATTCGCTTGACCTAGCTATCGATTGATTTTTTTACTTTAGGTTTACCCGCCGTAGGGACTCACCTTTATATACACAGGTTGAGGCCCTGGGCTTACAAGAGTCTGGGTCGGGTCATACTCCGTGGCGGACCCTTGTTCTAAGTCGCCTTGCCTTGTTAGGCGGCTTACTCCTCCAGGTCACACACCATTTTCCGGGTCTTGGGCCTTCAGTCAGCCCGCCTCGCTAAGCGCCTCCAGGCTTTCATGTCTTGGCTTCTTGGGCCTGTCTGCTAATGTCCACTACACAACCTTCTTCTTGTAGACGTTGTTGGGCCTCCAAGTGCAGAGGTTTGTAGGACAGTAGAAAATTTTCCCTCAAGTGGATGACCTAAGGTTTATCAATCCATGGGAGGCGTAGGTTGAAGATGGTCTCTCTCAAACAACCCTGCAACCAAATAACAAAGAGTCTCTTGTGTCCCCAACACACCCAATACAATGGTAAATTGTATAGGTCCACTAGTTCGATGAAGAGATGGTGATACAAGTGCAATATGGACGATAGATATGTGTATTAGTAATATGAAAATATAAAAACAGCAAGGTAACTAATGATAAAAGTGGGCGAAAACGGTATTGCAATGCTAGGAAACAAGGCCTAGGGTTCATACTATCACTAGTGCAAGTTCTCTCAACAATAATAACATAACTGGATCATATAAATATCCCTCAACATGCAACAAAGAGTCACTCCAAAGTCACTAATAGCGGAGAACAAACGAAGAGATTATGGCAGGGTACGAAACCACCTCAAAGTTATTCTTTCTGATCGATCTATTCAAGAGTCCGTAGTAAAATAACATGAAGCTATTCTTTCTGTTCGATCTATCATAGAGTTCGTACTAGAATAACACCTTAAGACACAAATCAACCAAAACCCTAATGTCATCTAGATACTCCAATGTCACCTCAAGTATCCACGGGTATGATTATACGATATGTATCACACAATCTCAGATTCATCTATTCAACCAACACAAAGAACTTCAAAGAGTGCCCCAAAGTTTCTACCGGAGAATCAAGCCGAAAACGTGTGCCAACCCCTAAGCATAAGTTCATTGAACCCACAAGTTGATCACCAAAACATACATCAAGTAGATCACGTGAATATCCCATTGTCACCACAGATAAGCACGGCAAGACATACATCAAGTGTTCTCAAATCCTTAAAGACTCGATCCAATAAGATAACTTCAAGGGAAAACTCAATCCTGAAAGGGCTAGTTATCGACTAGAGGGGGGTGAGTAGGCGATTTTTATGAAAGTCTTCAAAACATGGAAGTTTCGAAGACACACAATATAAACAACACTATTCTAATGCAGCGGAAGGTAGACTACACTAGACAAGCCATAGTCAAGTATTCAATGAAGTGAAAGCATGAAGACTAATAGTAGCTAGGTAGTAAAGATCAAGATGGAAGATAGTATGAAGCCAATCAGAACAGATAGTCACACAGTGAAGTCAAACAGATAATGCAAGCAGGCAATGACTTCACAAAGACAAACTGTAAGTAAAGAGGAGTAAGAGATAGAACCAGTGGCTTCAAAAAGACACAGGATTTGTTGGACCAGTTCCAGTTGCTGTGACAACTGTACGTCTGTTTAGGGAGGATGAGATTCAACTCAGAAGACCGTGTCTTCACCTTATTCCCCTTGAGCTAAGGACACACAGTCCTCGCCCAATTACTCTGGTAAGTCTTCAAGGTAGACTTCCGAACCTTCACAGACTTCGTTCACCGGCAATCCACAATGGCTCTTGGATGCTCAGAACGCGACGCCTAACCGGCTGGAGGATTCACAGTCCTCAAGTGTAACAAGTCTTCAGATCACGCGGGCAGAAAAGACTTCGGAGGCGGGTTGCTCTCAAACGACAAAAGCCGTGCACTAACTCTGAGCAGCCACCAATTTATGGTGTAGGGGTGGGCTATTTATAGCCACTGGGAAACCCTACCGGATTTGTCCGAAATGACCCTGGGTCACTAAGGAACTGACATGTGTCGCAACGGTCACATTTCAAACACACGCGGCAACTTTACTTGGGCTACAAGTAAAGCTGACTCATCCAGATCTGGATGAGATTTGCTCTCATTGTCTTCGCTCGAAGACATAGGATTTTTGGTTGAGCATCATTTCAGTCACTCTGACTTTGTTCACTTGGACCCCACTTAATAGTGCAGTGGTTCCTATGACTCAACAAAGAAGAAAAGGAAACAACGAAACAACTAAGTCTTCGCGCTCCATAGTCTTCACTCAATGTCTTCTCGTGTCATAGTCTTCAATGTGAATATCTTCACAGACCATCACTGTCTTCAATGTCTTCACACATTTTTAGGGGTCATCTCCGGTAGGTAAACCGAATCATGGAGGGACTACTACCTGTGTTATCTGCAATTCTCACAAACACATTAGTCCCTCAACCAGGTTTGTCGTCAATACTCCAAAACCAACTAGGGGTGGCACTAGATGCACTTACAGATCCATTACAAGAGAGTAGAGGGGGAGAAACATCATAAGATCCAACTATAATAGCAAAGCTCACGATAAATCAAGATCGTGCCGAATCAAGAACACGAGAGAGAGAGAGAGAGAGAGAGAGAGAGAGAGAGAGAGAGAGATCAAACACATAGCTACTGGTATATACCCTCAGCCCCGAGGGTGAACTACTCCCTCCTCGTCATGGAGAGCGGCGGGATGATGAAGATAGCCATGGGTGAGGGATCCCCCCTCCGGCAGGGTGCCGGAACAGGGTCCCGATTGGTTTTTGGTGGCTACAGAGGCTTGCGGTGGCGGATCTCCCAATCTATTCTATTCCCCGATGGTTTTAGGGTATATGGATATATACAGGCGAAAGAAGTCGGTCAGGGGAGCCACGAGGGGCCCATGAGGGTGGGGGCGCGCCTCCCTGCCTCGTGGGCACCTCGAAGCTTCCCTGACTTTAACTCCAAGTCTCCTGGATCACGTTCGTTCCAAAAATCACGCTCCCGAAGGTTTCATTCCGTTTGGACTCTGTTTGAGATTCCTTTTCTGCGAAACACTGAAACAAGGGAAAAAACAGAAACTGGCACTCGGCTCTGGGTTAATAGGTTAGTCCCAAAAATAATGTAAAAGTGCATAGTAAATCCCATTAAACATCCAAGATGGATAATATAATAGCATGAATACTTCATAAATTATAGATACGTTGGAGACGTATCAGCATCCCCAAGCTTAATTCCTGCTCGTCCTCGAGTAGGTAAATGATAAAATAAATAATTTATGAAGTGTGAATGCTAGCAGGTGCATAAGTTTGATCAATGATAATTTCAATCACCTTTTCTAGCATCATTATATGTCATAATAGTAGCTCAACTCATAGAACTTTTCATGATCAAGTAACAAGCTATTCACATGTTAAAGTATAGATCGTAAACTTTCTTGAAAACTAACAAACCGTGTTATTAGTCATCAAACAATTACAATTCATCTTATTTTCAGGAAGAGTCTATGTCAGAGCTTTGATTCAGCAAACTTCATATACTCAACTATCATTTTGTCTTCCATGATTGCTACCGCTCAAAGCATATTTTTAGAACAAATAGTATTCATCGAACACAGAGAAAGATAGGGGCTTAATGTTTCGCCTCCCAACCTTTTACCACAAGGGTAATGTCAACAATAATAATTAATAATCAAAATATATTTGAATGGCCATATATGCTTAGATCTTTCTCCACCACATGATGCTTGCCAACTAAAAAGTGGGTTGGAATGAGAAGGAATACTACTAACTCTCGCATAAAAGTAAAAGATAGGCCCTTCGCAGAGGGAAGCAGAGATTTGCAGAGGTGCCAGAGCTCGAAGCTAAAACAGAGATGAAAATAATTTTGATAGGTATGCTTTCATTGTCAACATAACGACCAAGAGTTCCCAATATCCTCCATACTAGATACATTATAGGCGGTTCCCACGCAGAAAGGTAAAGTTTTTACCCCCCCTCCACTAACATTCACACTCCACGGCTTGTCCGAAACAACGGGTGCCGTCCAGCTATCAACATTCCTGGGGGAGTTTTGTTTAAATTATTTGCGATTTTTTTGATCTTTTGATCATAGGACTGGGCATCCCAGTTACCAGCCATTTTCTCGTAAATGATGAGCGGAGTCCACTCATCGTGAGAATAACCCCCCTAGCATGGAAGATACTAACAGCCCCTAGTCGCTACATGAGCGATTCAGGCATACAAAACAGATTATTATTTGAAGGTTTAGAGTTTGGCACATGCAAATTTACTTGGAATGGCAGTTAAATACCGCATATAGGTAGATATGGTGGACACTCATGGAATAAACTTGGTTCAAGGAATTTGGATGCACAAGCAGTATTCCCGCTTAGTACAGATATTTTGGCTAGCAAGGATTCTAAATAGCAAGCACCACATGTTAGAGGATCCATAAAAATATAACTTCTATACAAATATACCCAAGCATAACTCATTATGTTGTCTTCCTTGTCCAACTTCAACTAATTTGCTCAGGTTTGAAAAAAATTAATGGGGCTCACAATCATAGAAGATGTCCAAGATAGTATATTTATATGTGAAATCTCTCTTCCTTCAATATTCTTTCATGAATTGTTCAAGTGACCAATACAATGTTTGCTAACCTTCGATAAATTTACCACCTCTACTTCTTATATGTGAAGGCATTGATCCCCATGGTAAAGGCATATGAAACATATATAATATCAGATTTATGACATTCAAATCATTCAACCATTTACTCATAGGATATAGGTGAAGCACACGAGTAAATGACAAACTACTCCAAAAAGATATAAGTGAAGATCAATGAGTATTTAAATAATTACGAAGCTATGTGAAGACTCTCTCTCATTTAAGAATTTCAGATCTTGGGACATTATTCAAACAGCAAGCAAAACAAAAGAAAAGAAAATGGCGCTCCAAGCAAAACACATATCATGTGGTGAATAAAAATATAGCTCCAAGTAAAGTTACCGATGAACGAAGACGAAAGAGGGATGCCATCCGGGGAATCCCCAAGCTTAGGCTCTTGGTTGTCCTTGAATATTAACTTGGGGTGCCTTGTGCATCCCCAATCTTAGGCTCTTGCCACTCCTTATTCCGTAGTCAATCGAATCTTTACCAAAACTTGAAAACTTCACAACACAAAACTTAACAGAAAATCTCGTGAGCTCCGTTAGCGAAAGAAAATAAAACACCACTTCAAGGTACTGTAATGAACTAATTCTTTATTGGTATTGGTGTTGAATCTACTGTATTACAACTTCTCTATGGTTTATAAACTATTTTACTAGCCATAGAGTCATCAAAATAAGCAAACAACACACGAAAAAAGAATCTGTCAAAAACAGAACAGTCTGTAGTAATCTGCATCAAACGCAAACTTCTGGAACTCAGAAAAATCTTCCAAAATAGGAAGACCTAGATAATTTGATTATTGATCTACCGCAATTGGAATCAGTATTTTACCACTTTCTGGTGATTTTTAACAATTGTTTTCGTGAGCAGAAAGTTTCTGTCTTTTTCAGCAAGATCAAATAATTATCATCCAAGAAGATCATATAGGTCTTACTTGGCACAAACACTAATTAAAACATAAAACTACATATAACCAGAGGCTATATGATTTATTTATTACTAAACAGGAACAAAAAGTAAGGAACAAAAATAAAATTGGGTTGCCTCCCAACAAGCGCTGACGTTTAACGCCCCTAGCTAGGCATGATGATTTCAATGATGCTCACCTAAAAGATAAGAATTGAAACATAAATAGAGCATCATGAAGAATATTACTAGCACATTTAAGTCTAACCCATTTCCTATGCATAGGGATTTTGTGAGCAAACAACTTATGGGAACAATAATCAACTAGCATAGGAAGGCAAAACAAGCATAACTTTAAAACTTTAAGCACATATAGAGGAAACTTGATATTATTGCAATTCCTACAAGCATATATTGCTCCCTCATAATAATTGTCAGTAGCATCATGAATGAATTCAACAATATAACTATCACATAAAGCATTCTTTTCATGAGCCACAAGCATAGAATTTTTATTACTCTCCACATAAGCAAATTTCTTCACATGAATAGAAGTTGAAGCAAACTCAACAAAATAACTATCATGTGAGGCATAATCGAATTGAAAATTAAAATCATGATGACAAGTTTCATGGTTATCTTTATTCTTTATAGCATACGTGTCATCACAATAATAATCATAAATAGGAGGCATGCTTTCATCATAATAAATTTGCTCATCAAAACTTGGGGGACTAAACATATCATCTTCATCAAACATAGCATCCCCAAGCTTGTGGCTTTGCATATCATTAGCATCATGGGTATTCAAAGAATTCATACTAACAACATTGCAATCATTCTCATCATTCACATATTTTATGCCAAGCATTCTATGTAATTCTTCTTCTAGTACTTGAGCACAATTTTCCTTTCCATCATTTTCACGAAAGACATTAAAAAGATGAAGCATATGAGGTAACCTTAATTCCATTTTTTTGTAGTTTTCATTTATAAACTAAACTAGTGATAAAACAAGAAACTAAAAGATTCTATTGCAAGATCTAAAGATATACCTTCAAGCACTCACCTCCCCGGCAACGGCGCCAGAAAAGAGCTTGATGTCTACTACACAACCTTCTTCTTGTAGACGTTGTTGGGCCCCCAAGTGCAGAGGTTGTAGGATAGTAGCAAATTTTCCCTCAAGTGGATGACCTAAGGTTTATCAATCTGCTGGACGTGTAGGTTGAAGATGGTCTCTCTCAAACAACCCTGCAACCAAATAACAAAGAGTCTCTTGTGTCCCCAACACACCCAATACAATGGTAAATTGTATAGGTGCACTAGTTCGGCGAAGAGATGGTGATACAAGTGCAATATGGATGATAGATATGAGTATTTGTAATCTGAAAATATAAAAACAGCAAGGTAACTAATGATAAAAGTGAGTGAAAACGGTATTGCAATGCTAGGAAACAAGGCCTAGGGTTCATACTTTCACTAGTGCAAGTTCTCTCAACAATAATAACATAACTGGATCATATAAATATCCCTCAACAGTTAACAAAGAGTCACTCCAAAGTCACTAATAGCGGAGAACAAACGAAGAGATTATGGTAGGGTACGAAACCACCTCGAAGTTATTCTTTCTAATCGATCTATTCAAGAGTCCGTAGTAAAATAACACGAAGCTATTCTTTCCGTTCGATCTATCACGGAGTTCGTACTAGAATAACACCTTAAGACACAAATCAACCAAAACCCTAATGTCACCTAGATACTCCAATGTCACCTCAAGTATCCTCGGGCATGATTATACGATATGCATCACACAATCTCAGATTCATCTATTCAACCAACACAAAGAACTTCAAAGAGTGCCCCAAAGTTTCTACCGGAGAATAAAGACGAAAGCGTGTGCCAACCCCTAAGCATAAGTTCATTGAACCCACAAGTTGATCACCAAAACATACATCAAGTAGATCACGTGAATATCCCATTGTCACCACAGATAAGCACGGCAAGACATACATCAAGTGTTATCAAATCCTTAAAGACTCAATCCAATAAGATAACTTCAAGGGAAAACTCAATCCATTACAAGAGAGTAGAGGGGGAGAAACATCATAAGATCCAACTATAATAGCAAAGCTCGCGATACATCAAGATCGTGCCGAATCAACAACACAAGAGAGAGAGAGAGAGAGAGAGAGAGAGAGAGAGAGAGAGAGAGAGAGAGATCAAACACATAGCTACTGGTACATACCCTCAGCCCCGAGGGTGAACTACTCCCTCCTCATCATGGAGAGCGCCGTGATGATGAAGATAGCCACCGGTGAGGGACCCCTCTACGGCAGGGTGTCGGAACAGGGTCCCGATTGGTTTTTGGTGGCTATAGAGGCTTGCGGCGGCGGAACTCCCGATCTATTCTGTTCCCCAATGGTTTTAAGGTATATGGATATATATATATATAGGCGAAATAAGTCGGTCAAGGGAGCCACGAGGGGCCCACGAGGGTGGGGGCGCGCCAGGGGGCAGGCGCGCCTCCCTACCTCATGGCCACCTCGAAGCTTCCCTGACTTCAACTCCAAGTCTCTTGGGTCACGTTCATTCCAAAAATCACGCTCCCGAAGGTTTCATTCCTTTTGGACTCCGTTTGATATTCCTTTTCTGCGAAACACTGAAACAAGGGAAAAAACAGAAACTTGCACTCGGCTCTGGGTTAATAGGTTAGTCCCACAAATAATATAAAAGTTCATAGTAAACCCATTGAACATCCAAGATGGATAATATAATAGCATGCGTACTTCATAAATTATAGATACATTGGAGACGTATCATCTGCTAGGCTTCATCGTAGAGTCACCAACAGCATAACCCGGCCCCTCCTGGGCGGGTTACACCGTGGGGTTATATCCCCAACAGATACACATCATATTAGGACCAAAATCATAACCTACTATAAGTGAAGCACTGGAGCAACTGCCTAGCTCAAAAGATATTAGTGAAGCACATAGAGTATTCTAATAAATTCATGATTAATGTGTGTCCCTCTCAAAAAGTGTGTACATCAAGGACGATTGTGGAAAACTAAAAAAATTAAAGACTCATATAATACAAGATGCTCCAAGCAAAACACATATCATGTGGTGAATAAAAATATAGCCTCAAGTAAATTTACCGATGGATTGAAGACAAAAGAGGGGATGCCATCCGGGGCATCCCCAAGCTTAGATGCTTGGTTGCCCTTGAATATTACCTAGGGTGCCTTGGGCATCACCAAGCTTAGGCTCTTTCCACTCCTTATTCCGTAGTCCATCAAAACTTTACCAAAAACTTGAAAACTTCACAACACAAAACTCAACAGAAAACTCATAACATCCGTTAGTGAAGCAAAGCAAATAGCCACTTTTAGGTACTGTCGTAAACTCGTTCCAATTTCATATTGGTGTTATATCTACTGTATTATAACTTCTCCATGGTTCATACCCCCTGATACTACTCATAGATTTATTAAAATAAGCAAACAACACAATGAAAATGGAATCTGTCAAAAATAGAACAATCTGTAGTTATCTGAACTCTAGCCATACTTCTATAACTCCAAAAATTCTGAAAACTTAGGAAATTTGTATATCAATCTTGCGTAAAAAAATCATATCAAAAGCACGCTTCTGTGATTTTTTAAAATTCCAGCAATGAGCGCAAAAGTTTCTGTTTTTCAGCAAGATCAAATCAACTATCACCATAGACCATCCCAAAGGTCTTACTTGGCACAAACACTACTTAAAACATAAAAACACAATCATAACTGTAGAATAATTGTGCAAACACTCAATAATAGAAAGAAAAAGCAAAAAAATTATTTATTCATTGGGTTGCCTCCCAACAAGCGCTATCGTTTTATGCCCAGGCATAAGATTTTAATGATGGTCACAAGAAAGATAAGAATTGAAACACAAACATAGAATCATGAAACATATGACAAACACATTTAAGTCTAACATACTTCCTATGCATAGGAATTTTATAAGCAAACCAATTATCAAGACAAAAACATCTAACAGAAGCAAAGAAAAGGAATAAAACATTGACGATCTCAACATAACGAGAGATATTTTAGTAACATGAAAATTTCTACAACCATATTTTCCTCTATCATAATAATTACATGTAGGATCATAATCAAATTCAACTATATAAATATCACATAAAATATTCTCTTCATGATCCACATGCATGCAAAGTTGACACTCTTCCAAAATAGTGGGATTATCATAAAAAAAGTCATGACCTCTCCAAGCCAATTTATCAAAAAATTCATAGGATTGAACACTTTTCAAATATGTGGAATTATTTTTAGCTAAAGCTGACACTCTTCCAAACCCACTTTTAATATTATCGCAAGCATATTCATCATGAGGCTTAAATAAATTTTCAATATCATAATAATCATTATCACCCTAGTCATGATCATTGCAATAAGTAGTGGACATAACAAAACGAGCACCCCCAAGCTTGGGATTTTGCATATCACTAACACAGTTGACATTAATATAATTTATAATAACTGATGGAAATATGCCCTAGAGGCAATAATAAAATGGTTATTATTATATTTCCTAAATCATGATAAAGGTTCATTATTCATGCTAGAATTGTATTGATCGGAAACTTAGATACATGTGTGAATACATAAACGAATACCCTGTCCCTAGTAAGCCTCTAATAGACTAGCGTGTTGATAAAAGATGGTTAAGGTTTCCTAACCATGGACATGTATTGTCATTTGATAATGGGATCACATCATTAGGAGAATGATGTGATGGACAAGACCCATCAGTTATCTTAGCATATTGATCGTTCAGTTTATTGCTATTGCTTTCTTCATGTCAAATATATATTCCTCCGACTATGAGATTATGCAAATCCTGAATATCGGAGGAATACTTTGTGTGCAATCAAATGTCACAACGTAACTGGGTGATCATAAGGATGCTCTGCAGGTATCTCCAAAGGTGTTTGTTGAGTTGGCATAGATCGAGATTAGGATTTGTCACGCCGAGTATCAGGGAGGTATCTCTGGGCCCTCTCGGTAATACACATCATAAGCTTGGAAGCAAATGACGAAGGAGTTAGTCACAAGGTGATGTATTACAGAACGAGTAAAGAGACTTGCCGGTAACGAGATCGAACTAGGTATTGAAGATATCGATGATCGAATCTCGGGCAAGTAACATACCGTTGGACAAAGGGAATTACATATGTTGTCATAACGGTTCGACCGATAAAGATCTTCGTAGAATATGTAGGAGACAATACATCCATGTTCTGCTATTGGTTATTGAATGGAGAGGTGTCTCGGTCATGTCTACATAGTTCTCGAACACGTAGGGTCTGCACGCTTAACATTCATTGACGGTATAGTGTTACATGAGTTATATGTTTTGGTGACTGAATGTTGTTCGGAGTCCCGGATGAGATCT
This sequence comes from Aegilops longissima, assembly GCA_021605205.1. Lineage (NCBI taxonomy): Eukaryota > Viridiplantae > Streptophyta > Magnoliopsida > Poales > Poaceae > Aegilops > Aegilops longissima. The sequence goes on along the minus strand of CM038680.1, from coordinate 131,608,000 downwards.
CAGACATGATGAGGAGTCTCTAAATGGTTGAGAGGTAAAGATTGATATATAGGACGATGCTATTTGGACACCAGAAGTGTTTCGGGACGTACCGGGAAGGAATCGGGTCACAGGAAGGGGTTCCGGGCACCTTCCGGCAATATATGAGCCTTATGGGCCAAAGGAGGGGACAGACCAGCCCACAAGGGGGCTGGTGTGCCCCCTCCCTTGTTTGGCCAGCCCTAGGGAAGGAAAAGGGGGAGGGCTAACCGCTCCTGCCTATCCCTCTCATGGGAGAAAGGAAAGGGGGTCGCCACCCTCCCCTGCCTTTCCCCGCACTCCAAATAAGGAAAGGTGGGCGCGGCTTGGGAGGGACCCCAAGTAGGATTCCTCCTACTTGGGCGCCTCCTTTGGCTGCTCCTCCCTCCCTCCCACCTATATATATGTTGGAGGGGGCGCCTAGCACACAACAAACAATTGCCTAGCCGTGTGCGGCTCCCCCCTCCACCATTTACACCCCTGGTCATATTTGCATAGTGCTTAGGCGAAGCCCTACGGAGATCACTTCACCATCACCATCACCACGCCATCGTGCTATAGGAACTCAGCGATATGGACGTGTGTAGAACGTGGAGGTGTCGTACGATCGGTACTTGATCGGTTGAATTGCGAAGAAGTTCGACTACATCAACCGCGTTGTCTAACGCTTTTGCTTACGGTCTACGAGGGTACGTAGACACACTCCCCCCCTCGTTGCTATGCATCTCCATGGATAGATCATTGCATGTGCGTAGGAAAATTTTTGTTTTCCATGCAACGTTCCCCAACAGTGGCATCATGAGCCCGGTCTATGGATAGATGATATGCAGTTGTGGGCGGTGATAATCATAATGCTTACCACCGACGTCTTATTTTGATTCGGCGGTATTGTGGGATGAAGTGGCCCGGACCAACCTTACATGTCCACGCACATGAGACCGCTTCCACTGAGTGACATGCAACTAGTTTTGCATAAAGGTGGTTGGCGGGTGTCTATTTCTCCTACTTTAGTTGAATCGAATTTGACTGCAGCCGGTCCTTGAAGAAGGTTAAAACAGAAAACTTGATGAATCATTGTTGTTATTTTTGCCATAGGTAAGAACGGTTCTTGCTAGAAGCCCGTAGCAGCCACGTAAAACTTGCAACAACAAAGTAGGGGACGCCTAACTTGTTTTTGCAGGGCATGTTGTGATGTGATATGGTCAACACATGATGTGATAAACGTTATTGTATGAGATGATAATGTTTCGTAAGTTATCAAGAATCGGTAGGAGCCTTATGGTTGTCTCTTTATTGTATGAAATGCAAACGCCATGTAATTGCTTTACTTTATCCATATGCATTAGCGATAGTTGTAGAGGCAATAGTTGGCGAGATGACCACGATGCAACGATGGAGATCAAGGTGTCGAGCTGATGAATATGGAGATCATGACGATGCTTTGGAGATGGAGATCAAAAGCATGAGATGATGATGGCCATATCATGTCACATATTTTGATTGCATGTGATTTTTATCTTTTATGCATCTTATTTTGCTTAGTACGGCGGTAGCATTATAAGATGATCCCTTCACTAGATTTCAAGGTAAAAGTGTTCTCCCTGCGTATGCACCGTTGCTACAGTCGTCGTTTCGAGACACCACGTGATGATCGGGTGTGATAGACTCTATGTTCACATACAACGGGTGTAAGACAGTTTTGCACATGCAGAATACTTAGATTAAACTTTACAAGCCTAGCATGTACAGACATGGCCTCGGAACACTGGAGACTGAAAGGTAGAACATGAGTCATATAGTAGATATGATCAACATAGATATGTTCACCATTGATGACTACCCCATCTCACGTGATGATCGGACATGGGTTAGTTGATTTGGATCATGTAACACTTAGACAACTTGAGGATGTTGATTTAAGTGGGAGTTCATTAGTAATTTGATTAATTGAAATTAATTTATCATGAACTTAGTCTTGATAGTGTTTGCAAATCTATGTTGTAGATCAATAGCTCGCGATGTAGCTCCCCTATTTTTTGATATGTTCCTATAGAAAACTAAGTTGAAAGATGATAGTAGCAAGGATGCGGACTAGGTCCGTGATCTGAGCATTATCCTCATTGCTGCATAGAAGAATTCTGTCCTTGATGCACCGCTAGGTGACAGACCTGTTGTAGGAGCAGATGCAGACGTTATGAATGTTTGGCAAGCTCGATATGATGACTACTTGATAGTTTAGTGCGCCATGCTTTACGGCTTAGAACCGGGACTTAAAAATATTTTTAAACGCCATGGAGCATATGAAATGTTCCAAGAGCTGAAATTGGTACTTCAGACTCATGCCCGTGTCGAGAGTTATGAGACCACTGACAAGTACTTTGCCTACAAGATGGAGGAGAATAGCTCAGCCAATGAGCATGTGCTCAGAATGTCTAGGTACTACAATCGCTTGAATCAAGTGGGAGTTAATCTTCCAGATAAATAGTGATTGATAGAGTTCTCTAGTCACTATCACCAAGCTACTAGAACTTTGTGATGAACTATAATATGCAAGGGATGACAAAGACGATTCCCGAGTTCTTCAAGATGCTAAAATTGGCGAAGGTAGAAATCAAGAAAGAGCATCAAGTGTTGATGGTTAACAAGACCACTAGTTTCAAGAAAAGAGCAAGGGAAAGAAAGGGAACTTAAAGAAGAATGGCAAGCAAGTTGCCATTCCCGCGAAGAATCCCAAAGCTAGACCTAAGCCTGAAACTAAGTGCTTCTATTACAAAAGGAATGGTCACTTGAAGCGGAACTGCCCCAAATACTTGGCGGATAAGAATGGTGGCAAAGTGAACAAAGGTATATTTGATATACATGTTATTGATGTGTACCTTACTAGTGTTCATAGTAGCCCCTCGGTATTTGATACCGTTTCAGTTGTGTAGGACCTTGAGAAGAGGTGTCTAGAGGGGGGGGTGATTAGACACTAAGTACCAAAGTTGCAGTTTTTAAGTTTCTTTAAAGTTTGAGTGGAGTTTAGGCACAAGTTTAACATTCACAACATATAGCAAGCAAGTATGCAAAGAGTATATGAGCAGCGGAAAATAAAGCATGCAACTTGCAAGAATGTAAAGGGAAGGGATTGGAGGATTCAAACGCAATTTGGAGACACAGATGTTTTTGTCGTGGTTCCAATAGGTGGTGCTATCATACTTCCACGTTGGTGGAGACTTCAACCCACGTAGGGTAACGGTTGCGCGAGTCCACGGAGGGCTCCACCCACGAAGGGTCCACGAAGTAGCAACCTTGTCTATCCCACCATGGCCGTTGCCCACGAAGGACTTGCCTCACTAGCGGTAGATCTTCACGAAGTAGGCGATCTCCTTGCCCTTACAAACTCCTTGGTTCAACTCCACAATCTTGTCGGAAGCTCCCAAGTGACACCTAGCCAATCTAGGAGACACCACTCTCCAAGAAGTAACAAATGGTGCGTTGATGATGAACTCCTTGCTCTTGTGCTTCAAATGATAGTCTCCCCAACACTCAACTCTCTCTCATAGGTTTTGGATCTGGTGGAAAGAAGATTTGAGTGGAAAGCAACTTGGGGAAGGCTAGAGATCAAGATTCATATGGTAGGAATGGAATATATTGGCCTCAACACATGAGTAGGTAGTTCTCTCTCGAAATAGGATCTTTGGAAGTGTAGGTTCAGTCGATGGCTCTCTCCACGAATGAAGAGGAGGTGGAGGGGTATATATAGCCTCCACACAAAATATAACTGTTACACACAATCTACCAAACTCGGTGGGACCGAATCGTTAAACTCGGTCAGACCGATTTAGCAAATAATGTGACCGTTAGGGTTTTCGGTGGGACCGGAATGCAACTCGGTGGGACCGATTCGGTTAGGGTTAGGGCATAACGTAATCTCGGTAAGACCGATTACACAAACTCGGTGGGACCGATTTTGGTAATAAGCTTTCCAGAGAGTTGGTCAGGCAAACTCGGTTTGACCGATTATCAAACTCGGTGGGACCGATTTTGATAATAAGTTAACCAGAGAGTTTGCATTGTAATCTCGGTAGTACCGATTGCTCAAACTCGGTGAGACCGATTTTGATAATGGACATACACAGAGAGATTACAATCCCATCTCGGTGAGACCGAGATCCCTATCGGTGAGACCGATTTGCCTAGGGTTTGTGGCAGTGGCTAAGACATCCAAACTCGGTGGCGCCGGATAGAAAGAATCAGTGGGGCCGAGCTTGACTTTAGGTTTAGGACATATGTGTGGAAGTGGGAAAGTAGTTGAGGGTATTTGGAGCATATCACTAAGCACTTTGAAGCAAGAGGCTCATTAAGCAACACCTCATCCCTCCTTGATAGTATTGGCTTTTCCTATAGACTCAATGTGATCTTGGATCACTAAAATGTAAAATGAAGAGTCTTGAGCTTGAAGCTTTAGCCAATCCTTTGTCCTTAGCATCTTGAAGGAGTTCCCATATCCTTTAGTCCATGCCACTCTATTGTTGAACTTATCTGAAACATACTAGATAAAAGTGTTAGTCCAACAAGAGATATGTTGTCATTAATTACCAAAACCACCTAGGGAGCACTTGTACTTTCAATCTCCCGCTTTTTGGTAATTGATGGCAACATACATTAAAGCTTTAGATAAAGATATAAAGAATAGCAAGTAAAGCTTTGGAAATACATGTAACAAGCATAGGCTCCCCCTACATGTATGCAATCATGTGAATATGAAATATAGAAGCATGTGATAGCATAACCATGATAGAGCAGGCAATGTGTTACATGTATCTTGGCTATATGCATCAGAGCAAAAAGTATTAAAGAGAATACCTTCATGCCCACGAGTCCTTCTTGCAAACATTATGTACATCAGCAAGAATTCCTCATACACATGATTGTGATGCATATACTTACCTTGTGGTCTTGAGTTGGCTTAGGATGGAATGAACCTGCGTAAACAAGGTTAGATAACACAGATGCATCTACTAGCCAGAGCAAATGGAAGAAACCACAAGAATACCAAGACTGGGATGACATGTAGAGAGTGAGTACTGAGTACCACATTGGATTAGACATGTCCCCAAGAGTAAATATATGCAATGAATTTAAATGATCTCTTTCCATTAGATGTCTTGCTCCCCCTGAATCTAACATGGGATACTGGGAGAAGATAGGGAATAGAAAATCCGAGCTGAAGGAAAACAGAGCTGAAAGATACGAATGATGTTCAGAGCTAATGTATGCTAATGCAAAATTGAGCACAACAGATCATATGAACATGTCTCTCCTCTCAAGAAGACATGTGGACATCTCTCCTCTTGAAAACCAAGCATCTGGGATCCTTGAGAAATACTTTCTACTTAAGTATCCTCTTCCCCTGGAGATCTCTCTCGTCTTTTGAGGGTCTCTCCCCTAGAAGGTCTCTCTCTCCCTTAAGAAGAAAGGTGATAAGTTTTGATGTTCTTTCTCTCTATCTCCAAATGATAAGCTTTGATGTTCTCTCTCTCCCCCTTTGACATCAATTTCCAAGAAGGGTCTTCTGGAGTCTGTCGAATGGGTTTGTTCCTTGAGACACAGAACAAAGCAATGATGAAAATGTGATGCTTGTAGAGGACAAGATTCATTGAGTGGAGCTGGATCAGACAAAACACAGAATATGTGGCAAAGAGTTTTTTTGTTACGAAATCGGTGGCACCGAGTGGTATGCTTCGGTCGTACCGAAAAGATTCGGTTGGACCGAAAATAACAAATTGGTGTAACCGAGTTCATCGCAGAGAGAACACTTGTCACCTCAGCTCACTAGACTAGTAAGATCTCACAAAGATTTGCAAGGAATTAACTGAAAGATATGCAAGGAATTAGATGCAGAAAATGCAGAGAAAACAGAAAGAAATCTAGATGAAGTTTTTTTTTTGAAAGGGGAAACACAAATGCATGAGACAAATGCAAAAACTCAAAAAAGAACACAAGAGAACTTCATCTAGAGATGGTCGGCGACAAAGTCACCTATGTTAGAGTATATTGACTTAGGAGTCAAGTGAGATCACTTGATCATAGGCCATACTCATCGTTTAAGCTCAAAATGGGGTTGCCATTTTTCGTTTAAGCATCTTGATGTATTCACATCTTGTCGAGTTGCTTTAACTCATGACTCGGAGTAAAGCTTCTCTAAGATGGAATAACATACCTTGGTTTGTGGTGTTGTCCATGTAGTTGAACTTGCGTGGGTTGCTCAAGGTTGATGTAGCTCATCAAGAATTTGGAGCACCACTAGGAATTTGAGTCCATCTACCTACATGGGTTAGTTCTTGCAAGGAAGTGCACTTGTATATCCAAAAATGTCAATCATGAAACTCAACATAGAATTTGTCAAAGGATATGTTTGAATGGTTTCGTGCTTCCTTGTCTTCAACCACCTTGTGTAGAGACTTGGTGATGTAGAGATTGCTCAAGATATGAGTAGGTTTCAACCTCATGGAATTTGATTCAACCAAGTACCTACATGGGTTAGATAACATGCAAGATAGTAATATATCCAAGACATAAGTTTTTCATCATAAGAGAAATATCAAGGATTAGTCATAAGCTCATGTCTTGCATGTATCCAATGGAGTTTCTACTCCAAGTTTGAAGCATCAATGATGTTCAATTCTCCTCTTAACCTGCAAAACACTTTCTCATCAAGAGGTTTAGTGAATATATCCGCTAATTGCTTTTCGGTGCGAACTTGCTTAAGATCAATGTCATCCTTAGCAACATGATCTCGAATGAAATGATGACGAACTTCAACATGCTTAGTTCGAGAATGTTGCACAGGATTATGACCAATTTTGTTAGCACTTTCATTATCACAAAGCAATGGAACATGTCTCACATATATCCCATAATCTTTAAGAGTTTGGGTCATCCAAAGTAATTGAGCACAACATGAACCAACGGCAATATATTCAGCTTCGGCGGTGGATAAGGATACGGAGTTTTGTTTCTTGGAGGACCAAGACACAAGAGATCTACCAAGAAATTGACAAGTACCCGAAGTGGACTTTCTATCAACCTTGTCTCGGCATAGTCCGAGTCGGAATAGCCAACAAGATCGAAGAGGCCCTCTTAGGATACCAAATGCCAAAATTTGGTGTATGGATTAAGTATCTCACTATCCTTTTCACGGCCTTAAGATGACATTCTTTAGGGGCAGCTTGATATCGTGCACACATGCACACACTTAGCATAATATCGGGACGTGAAGCACATAGATATAACAATGAACCAATCATAGGGCGATAAACCTTTTGATCAACCGGTTCACCATCTTTGGTTAAGTCAAGATGTCCACTAGTAGGCATGGGTGTAGTCATACCTTTGCATTCTTGCATATTGAACTTCTTGAATATGTCCTTGGTGTACTTTGTTTGCGAGACAAAAGTACCTTCCTTAGTTTGCTTAATTAGCAACCCAAGAAATAATTTGAGTTCACTCATCATTGACATCTCAAACTTCTCCGACATTAGCTTCCCAAACTTTTCACTAAAATGAGGGTTAGTTGATCCAAATATGATATCATCAACATAGATTTGGCACACAAATAGTTCACCATTAACCCTTTTACTAAAAAGTGTGGAATCAATTTTCCCAATTTCAAAGCCTTTTTCAATAAGGAACTTGGTCAAGCATTTATACCATGCTCTAGGAGCTTGTTTAAGTCCATAAAGAGCTTTGTGAAGTTTGTAAACATGATTGGGTTTCTTAGGATTGACAAAGCCGGGAGGTTGTTTAACATAAACTTCCTCCTCTATTTCACCATTTAGAAAAGCACTTTTAATGTCCATTTGGTACAAGGTGATATCATGGTGATTAGCATAGGCAAGTAAGATCTTGAATGGACTCAAGTCTAGCAACGGGGCGTAAGTCTCACCATAGTCCATACCTTCGACTTGTGTGTAGCCTTGGGCGACGAGACGTGCTTTGTTGCGAACTACTTGTCCATCTTCATCTTGCTTGTTGCGAAACACCTATTTGGTACTGATGATGTTGTGGTTGTTGTCGGGCTTCTCAACCAATGTCCAAACTTGGTTCCTCTCAAAGTTGTGTAGCTCTTCATGCATAGAATTTATCCAATATGGATCTTCCAATGCTTCTTCGACCTTCATAGGTTCAATGCTAGAGATGAAAGAATAGTTTTCACAAAAGTTAGCTAAACGAGTTTTAGAGCGAGTGATTCTCCCGGTTTGAATATCATTGTAGATTTGCTCGACGGGATGGTCTTTAGCAATTCTTGCTCGAACTCGTGAAAGCTTTTGCTTGGGTCTTCGTTGAACATCTTCTTCATCTTGTTCTTCTTCTTGGCCTTCTTCATTGTTGGCATTGTCGTTCTCTGCTCATGGTGGAGAAGGAGGTTGTTGACATTCATCTTGATGCACTTCCTCGTTTTCTTCATCTTGGTGTGTCCCACTTGTGGATGCTTCCGTATCAACTCTTGGTTCACCTTGTCGTGAAGTAGAAGCTTCCACTTGGACGGACGAGGTACTCTCCTTCACCTCCGTTGGACGGACCTTGCCAATAGACAAGTCTTGGATTGCTTCCGAAGGATCTTTGTCTCCTACATCAATTGGCAATTGCTCTACTTGCGAGCCGTTAGATTCATCAAACTTCACATCTATCGTCTCTTCAACCTTTCGGGTGAAATTGTTGTAGACATGGTAAGTGTGAGAGTTTGAGCCATAACCTAGTAGGAAACCTTCATGAGACTTAGGAGCAAATTTAGAACGACGATGCTTATCAAGAATGTAACACTTTGAGCCAAATACTTGAAAGTATCCAACTTGGGGTTTGTTACCGGTGAGTAGCTCGTATGCCGTCTTGCCGAGTAGCTTGTGAAGATACAAGCGATTTGTTGCATGACAAGCTGTCTCAACCGCTTCTGCCCAAAAGTGCTTCGGCGTCTTGTACTCATCAAGCATTGTTCTCGCCATTTCGATGAGCGTCCGGTTCTTCCTCTCAACAACTCCATTTTGTTGAGGTGTGTACATAGCCGAGAACTCGTGTGAAATCCCTTCTTCGTCAAGAAAGGTGTCCACATTTGCGTTCTTGAACTCCGTTCCGTTGTCGCTGCGAACCTTCTTGATCTTCACTTCAAATTGGTTTTGGGCCTTCCTAGCGAAGTTTTTGAAGATCTTTTGGACCTGCGATTTATCATCGAGAAAGAGCACCCACGTAAATCTGGAAAAATCATCAACTATAGCTAGACCAAAATAATTTCCACCGAGACTCTTGTAAGAGTTTGGACCAAAGAGATCCATGTGAAGTAGCTCGAGTGGCCTCTTCGTGGTCATGATGTTCTTCACGGGATGCCTTCGTCCAACCTGTTTACCTGCTTGACAAGCACTGCAAAGTCTATCCTTATCAAATATGACATCATTAACTCCAAGGATATGATTCCCCTTAATAAGCTTGTCAAGGTTTCACATACCAACATGACCTAATCGTCTATGCCATAACCAGCCTTTTGAGGATTTAGCAATGAAGCAAGTTTTAGGTTGAGCCTTTTTAGTGAAATCAACAATGTATAGATCACCTCTACGCACACCAATAAAGAACATTTTATGATTATCTCGATGAAACACTTGGCAATCTACTTCAGTAAATAGAACATTGAAACCGAAATCAGCAAGTCTAGATACTGAAAGTAAGTTGTAACCAAGAGATTCAACGAGCATAACATTTTGTATGGAGCTATCATGTGATATGGCCACCTTACCGAGGCCAACCACCTTACCCTTTGAGTTGTCACCGAAAGTGACATACTTTCGAGGAGTATCATTATCAGCAAGCTCACGAAACATGTCTTTATCTCCGGTCATGTGATCGGTACATCCACTATCAAGAACCCATTCCTTTCCTCCTGACATATATCCCCGAAGATTTGCTATAAGACCAAAATGTCTCATTGCATCATCAAGATCGAAGTCACTATCATCATCCTCATCATAGTATCCATGTTCAACATCGTCATGTGGTGGATCAAATCCTAGAGAGGGTGATTCATTAGAATGAGTTTGACAATAATCTTGTCTATGAATTCTTATAGCTTCGGAAATAATGTCACTAATAATACCAACATTTCCTTTAGCACGCATAAGGTTTGTAAGCTCAAATAGACGATCACCAAACGTAGGATCACTAGTATTCATCTTACTCAAAGTAATAGACTTATAGAGAATTTCATCTAGATTTTTCAAGGAATAATTTGGAAAGCGTTCCTCAAGAAATTTCCATATAGTGTAGGCACACTGAAAAGTAGGCAAGATTCTAATCAAGTTTCTAGGCAATCCTCTAATGATAAGTTCGGCAGTTCTAAGATTCCTAACCATGTCAATTGACTCATCATGGGTTGGATGCATAGGATCAACATAAGGTGCACAAGGGCTAGCAATGTACTTGTTAAAATAATATTGATTGAAAATAACAAGCATCTCATTTTTCCACTCATGAAAATACTCTCCATCAAGAATAGGCACTCTAAGTCTAAGACTCCCCAAAGTAGACTCATCCATCTTCCTCCAATGGTGATTAAACCAAGGCAATGGAGACCAATGCTCTGATACCACTTGTAGGACCTTGAGAAGAGGTGTCTAGAGGGGGGTGATTAGACACTAAGTACCAAAGTTGTAGTTTTTAAGTTTCTTTAAAGTTTGAGTGGAGTTTAGGCACAAGTTTAACATTCACAACATATATCAAGCAAGCATGCAAAGAGTATATGAGCAGCGGAAAATAAAGCATGCAACGTGCAAGAATGTAAAGGGAAGGGATTGGAGGATTCAAACGCAATTTGGAGACACGGATGTTTTTGTCGTGGTTCCGATAGGTGGTGCTATCGTACTTCCACGTTGGTGGAGACTTCAACCCACGTAGGGTAACGATTGCGCGAGTCCACGGAGGGCTCCACCCACGAAGGGTCCACGAAGTAGCAACCTTGTCTATCCCACCATGGCCGTCGTAGAAGGGTCCACGAAGGGTCCACGAAGTGTAATTCTCAAGTATTAGCAGCAAAGTGTTTAGTAGCAAAATAATATGATAGCACTGGTAACGGTAACAAAAGTAACGGAAGCAAAAGTAATATTTTTGGTGTTTTGTAGTGATTGTAACAGTAGCAACGGAAAAGTAAATAAGCGAAGAACAATATGTGAAAAGCTCGTAGGCATTGGATCGGTGATGGAGAATTATACCGGATGCGGCTCATCATGTAACAATCATAACATAGGTGACACAGAAGTAGCTCCAATTCATCAATGTAATGTAGGCATGTATTCCGAATATAGTCATACATGCTTATGGAAAAGAACTTGCATGACATATTTTGTCCTACCCTCCCATGGCAGCGGGGTCCTAATGGAAACTAAGGGATATTAAGGCCTCCTTCTAATAGAGTATCGGAACAAAGCATTAGCACATAGTGAATACATGAACTCCTCAAACTATGGTCATCATCGGGAGTGGTCCCGATTATTGTCACTTCGGGGTTGCCGGATCATAACACATAGTAGGTGACTATAGACTTGCAAGATAGGATCAAGAACTCACATATATTCATGAAAACATAATAGGTTCAGATCTGAAATCATGGCACTCGGGCCCTAGTGACAAGCATTAAGCATAGCAAAGTCATAGCAACATCAATCTCAGAACATAGTGGATACTAGGGATCAAACCCTAACAAAACTAACTCGATTACATGATAAATCTCATCCAACCCATCACCGTCCAGCAAGCCTACGATGGAATTACTCACGCACGGCGGTGAGCATCATGAAATTGGTGATGGAGGATGGTTGATGATGACGACGGCGACGAATCCCCCTCTCCGGAGCCCCGAACGGACTCCAGATCAGCCCTCCCGAGAGGTTTTAGGGCTTGGCGGCGGCTCCGTATCGTAAAACGCGATGAATTCTTCTCTCTCATTTGTTTCTCCCCAAAAGCAAATATATAGAGTTGGAGTTGAGGTCGGAGGAGCTCCAGGGGCCCCACGAGGTAGGGGGCGCGCCCTAGGGGGGAGGGCGCGCCCCCACTCTCGTGGACAGGGTGTGGGCCCCCTGGTCTTCATCTTTTGCAAGGATTTTTTATTATTTCCAAGTAGACGTTCCGTGGAGTTTCAGGTCATTCCGAGAACTTTTGTTTCTGCACATAAATAACACCATGGAAAGTCTGCTGAAAACAGCGTCAGTCCAGGTTAGTTCCATTCAAATCATGCAAGTTAGAGTCCAAAACAAGGGCAAAAGTGTTTGGAAAAGTACATACGACGGAGACGTATCAACTGCCTCTGAAAACACTAATCAGTTGTTGTTGCGCACGAATGTGCACCTCTGATTCCTCCACCATTTCCATCATTGCTCCAGCCATTAATTGGTTCACAAACATACATTTTTTCCATTCCATTCGAGACAGAGGAAACTGAACAGATTCAGATGGCGATTTTGGCAGACTTGTATTATTGATAGTGGAGAGTGTCTCGGCCACTGCATCATAACATAAATTAGGAGGGGAACCGAACAGATTAATCAAGAGTTATTTCCATATTACCTGGCCTAGATTTATTGGAAAGAAACAATGGGGTTGCCTTGCTGTTTCCAGAGTTTGTCTTCTTATCTTCAACAGCCTGCACCAAATTAACACACTAGCATTGCTATCATTGGCCAGGTCAGATAATAGGAAAGCAACATTGACACAACGAACGTTCGGGCAACAAGACCACACCAGCCTACACCAAATTAACACAATATGGCACATCTATCATCAACCAGGTAAGGTAATACGAAAGCAACATTGACACAATGAATGAATGAATGGGCAAGTAGAGCAGCACTACAATTCAGTAGTGTGCATCATATGAGATAGTACACTCATGCAACTCAGTATGCAAAACTACCAGGCAGTTTTCCTTACAAAAATTAACATTGACGCCTTTAGCATTTTGCTACAACTGAATTCATATCTGATGATGGTTGGATTCACACCGATTAACAAAATACATGCTAATGTAAAAATATAGTGATATACAGCAGGTACTTACATCAGCATTGGATCACAGAGAATTCCCGCGAGATACTTTCCTCGAATACGATCCCAGTATAGAAAGTCTTCTATCCTTTAAGCTTATTTTCTAAAAGAGAGATGTGTAAGAAACATGTAGAAAATATGATCAGAATGCTATAAATTTTCATGATGCGAGGATACACACACACTTCTTAGAATGGAGTTGACATATTTTTCCTGGACTGGAGAGGACTTGTTCTTTGGCCACTGGAATCTGATTATTATCAGTGGGAGTTGGGTTTCTCTGTGCTAAAGCAGTATCTATGAAAACTGGAGTTGGTTTATTATCTCCTGGCATTTGGATCTTTTGCAAAGACCTGGTTTGTAACCCTTCAGATTCTAACATAGCTGTCTTCCCCTTGCATGCCTTATATAGAAGAATGGTGCTTCAATTATAAAACATGCTACAACAGAGATGGAATAGGTACTGAAGAATAGAAAGGCATGACATATTGACATGTATTCCCTCCATCCAGAAATAAATGGATGGGTCTAGGTATATTTCAGTTGTAGATACATCCAATTTTATCCATTTCTGTGACATGTAATCTGGACGGAGGGAGTATGATGTAAGAGCTAGGATACGACATGACAACAGTGTAAAAACACTACTTGAATGTAAAATTGTATGCTAGCAGAATACCTTACAAAAAACACTAAGGCAACATATGCGTGTATGCATGATTGGGAAACTAAGATGGCATTGCAAGAGACCACTAGAACAACACTTCAATGTAAAAAAAGAACATGGTATGGTAGGCAGATGAAGTACATACTGATGAATAACAATGCATAAGATATTGAGAAGCATGATGTCCAAACTAAGCAGATGGCATTTTCTATGTGTATTTCAGTTGTAGATACATCCAATTTTATCCATTTATGTGACATGTAATCCGGACGGAGGGAGTATGATGTAAGAGCTAGGGATACGACATGACAATAGTGTAAAAACACTACTTGAATGTAAAATTGTATGCTAGCAGAATACATTACAAAAAAACACTAAGGCAACATATGCGTGTATGATTTGGAAACTAAGATGGCATTGCAAGAGACCACTAGAACATCACTTCAATGTAAAAAAAAAAGATCATGGTATGGTAGACAAATGAAGTACATACTGATGAATAACAATGCATAAGATATTGAGAAGCATGATGTCCAAACTAAGCAGATGGCATTGCGATATAGTAGAATGACAGTACTTGAATTCAAAAACATGTTAATATTAATGGAATAGGTACTGAAAAATAGGAAGGCATGCCATATTTACATGCATGATCAGCAGGCGAAGCACAATGCATTGCAACAGAGTAGATGCACTCCAGGACATTATATGCATGCTGTACCCATATCAAGGGCCAAGTTAGAGCAAGGACCTTATGGGGTGAATAGGATTTATCATCTTTCTGCAAGTCTTGTGAAGAACTGCCTTTACATGTTCCATCATATTGGGTATCATTGACATCAAGTTTGTTGGCCGTTACATTGCTCCGTGAGGTTCTTGTGGATAAATCAGTGTGTGCAATTATATCTGACATGCATGGAAGACAACTAGTAGTTAGACTTATGTAATGAGTGCCTGTAGGAGACGACATAAATAGTAGAACTGGGGTTAACTAGCAGCAACAGGTCTCAAAAACTAAAGGGAGAACACAGATGAAAGCTACAGAATATGTATCGTTTTACTCGAGATTAACTAGATGGCACACAAAAGTATTAAAGAACAACATAGGTTATACTAGAAGTGGTATAATACTATAATTACCAGCCTGTGGGATAGTATTGGCTGATGGATAATAACTATGGAACAGTGTTACCTAAAGAAAAAGTCTCTTAACTGAACTATGGAACATCGTTAACTCCTAACAAGACCCGTAAGAGATCAGCATGAATATACAGTGAAATGTGATAATCTATTTTCCATGCTTAGATTAATAACAAAGCCATAAATGTTGCACACAAGTAAGATGAGGGTACAACCTATCTGGCCGCCATCCATAGGAGTGAGCATCATGTGCTGACTTGTCGATGGCGCTGTAGTTGTTGTGGCTGTCCATGTCGGGCACGCGCATTCGATGCAGGGAACTGTTGAGTGGGGACTATAGCTCCCTTCTGGTGTATGCTTCCCTTGTTGGAGCAGTTGCGGTGAGTCTGAAGATGGTGTGGCTGAAGATGCAGAAAACACATAATGTTAAGAATGACACATCTCTCTGATCTGAAGCAATACCCTAAGAGATCAACAGCAAGGTACGAGAGTGGTCACACGTCTGTTGACTGAAGACTAAATTGGGGTTACACGATTTTATTTTATTTTGGTACTGTCTGATCTACGTTAGATGGCTTGATGACCGTCTTGTGCCTCCCGGCTGACACTGTTTGGAATCTTCCCTGAAGAGCCAGCGACCATAGGCAGAGCAGCCTGCCTCCACCGTCGATGGCCCCGACCAAAACCCTGCTCCCCGCCCCACCGCACTGCCGTGGTTGCGCCACCCCCGGGCCAATCCACAAAGACTCGCCGTCATCCAGATCCGACGGGGGTAGTACCTTCAACCCATACAACTCTAAGATAGCCATCTAAGCACTTCTTCCACGGCGAACTTGCGCCCCCGCACCTTTACGTTAGACACCAGCCAACCAGCAGCCTAGGAGCTCCGCCGGCTCGAGGGGTGCTGCTTCCCATTGGGAATCGATTGGCCGAGAATAAAAATTCTGACAACTGATGCCTAAATAAAGTGATTTTAGATGAGGGTGCGACCTATCTGGCGGCCCGGTGAAGTAGGCAGCTCCGGCTACCGAGTCGGTGAGGCCGGCGTGGTTGCGGTGGCTACCGGCGGTAGGGAAGCAGAGATGTCGCGATGGTCGACGGCTACGGGGAAGCAGCGTCGGGGCTCTGGACGGGTCCAAAGTTTGAGCCGCTCCGGCACTGTGAACAACGGCGGGGGTGAATCGGCTCCAGTATGGTTCATGCAGCCGTCGTCGAGGCAGCTCCGGCAGCACGGAGTAAGAGGCACATGACCCAGTGCATGACGGCAAATGGACAGCGTTTCCGGGATTAGAGAGGAGGGCGGCTGTGAATTTGGTGTGGTGGGGGCACCATGGAGGAGGGGCTGAGGTTTCGCGGCTTGGGAGAAGGGAGCTTCCAGGGAGAAGGTGATTTGGCTCCCACGAGGTATGAATGGGGAATTGGGAGGGGGAACCATGTCTTACAGACGCATTTATCTGAAATGTGGGGGGGAGTTACAGTTCTACCCCTGCCTTTAGGCTTCTCGTCTTGGGTCTGTGTACTGAGGGTCGGGGATAGTAGAGTAACTTTGCTTCTCCCAAATAGTGGGCGCGAGCGATTTTGGGCGAGGAGGGCGTGTTTTGAAATATAGTGGGCGCGAGCGATTTCGGACGAGGAGGGCGTGTTTTGAATTATAGTGGGTGCAAGCGATCTCGGGCGAGGAGAGCGTGTTTCAAAATAGTGGGCGCGAGCTATTTCGAGTGAGGAGAGGGTGTTTTGCCGACCATGGTTTATGAATTATTCGGCACATGTCATTTCGGCCGAGGAGAAGGCACGCTTGGACGAAGTTACGAACCTACCCTCGATGTACAACGGGCCAATCGATGCATGTCCCACATAGGCCGGTAATCTCACATCTCCCATTTATTTATTCGGGCAAATTCCACCGAGCAGAGGGTGTTTAATGGTTCGTTCAAATTTTCGGAGAACGAGCATCCATCTCTACCTTACCAAGTCGATTCGAATCAAATTTTGAAATATTAGCTTGCCACTTCTTTTTTAGATGGAGAGATGATGCTCGGGAGTAATGTGTTTTTACATGCTCGTTGCTAACGATTTACTATATGGCAGATAGTTGAACCACTCAAAAACGGGAATCAGACCCAAAATGAAATATCTTGATTCAATGAAATAGCTTGTTCACCAGGTCAAAATAGTGAACTAAATCCAAAATTGAACACCTCAATCGAGTAGCATGTTGTACAGTATTATAGTACTCCATGAACATGTTGAAATTCAAATTAATAAACTTGTTTGATATATGCATATCTCCATTCATGTGTGGATTGCAGACAACATGTTCTCCAATTTAAATATTTGAATGCAAGTTTATATCGAAACATGGTTTATATCAGTCTTTGATGCATAAAACGTGACCTCCCCATCTCCCGGACTCCTGCTCTCTCTCTCTCTCTCTCTCTCTCTCTCTCTCTCTCTCTCTCTCTCTCTCTCTCTCTCTCTCTCTCTCTCTCTCTCTCTCTCTCTCTCTCTCTCTCTCTCTCTCCGACAATCTTCAATTCTGTCGCACGCATCCAACACACAAACCTTGTTGATCCGTCTCCCTCTCTCTCCATCTCTCTCTCTCTTTGTGTGTGTGTGGGGGGGTCTTTCTAGTTCGCATGCATATATACTCCATCTATAGATCTCTCTCGCACACTATGTATGATTCTCTAGTCCAAGCTAAATATCTTGGGTGCACTCATCGTCGCACACAAATTCCTTGGCTCGTTGCCCGTAACTCTCTCACGCACCACTCTGTCGTCTTGGAGCTCTTCCCTCTCTCTCTCTCAAACTCTCCATCTCCCTGGGTCACACATACACATGCATATCTCACTCGCACTCGATAGACCCATATAAAACTCTATCTCTCTCCCTCGTTCTCTCTCCATCTCACACGCACACACACACACAATCTCATGCCTAGCTAGCCAAGTATGATATAAGGTTGAGTGGTGTCTCTCTCCGTTGCAAATAATCACGCACTAGCTATCTTCGTGTATCTCCTCACCTCACTTTTCTATCTTAGAGATGCATGCGTGATATGTTTGCATAAGAAACGAAAAAACACACTCTCTCTCTCTAATTTATCGTTCGTTGTCCCTTTCTATTTCACACACATACTATTTTTGCACACTCACTCATTCTCCTCCAGACGCACTTGATCTCTCTCGACTTAGGCACTCTCTTCCGTCCATAGCATATAGATTTGTTGAAAAGTCAAACATCACAAAGTTTGACCATGTACGTGGAGAAAAACATTTACATCTAGAACGGCGACCATATACCATTAGATTCTTCATGAGATGTGGTTTAGTATGATGTATGTTTGGTATTGTAGATATAAATAACATTTGTGTAAACCTGTTCAAAGTTTCTAAAGTTCGACTTCTAAAAAATTTACATGCACTGCATTATCGAGCGGATGGAATATCTCTTTCCCCCTCTCAGCTATCTGACGCACCACTCAGGCTTATCAGGGCTCCTCTATCTCTCTCAAACTTTATATCTCCCTGGTTCACACATACACATCTCTCGCTCGCGCTACATAGACCCATCTAACACTATCCGCCCTTGTTCTCTCTCTCTATGTGACAAGCACCCCCCTAAGTACCATAGTCCCTCACTCCGTCATAGGCACACGCACTCCCCCCTAAGCATGATTATGTCTCACTAGCCATGAGGAACACACATATTTTCTGCTTCCATCCATACGTCTATCTCGATATCTCTTGGGGTATCTTCTATCACACACACACCTTGTCACTCGATCTCCCACCCATGTAGTCCCATCACAATCTCCAGGGGATCTCTCTATGACAAACATACACTCTCTCCTCCCCATGTCTGCATTTTCTCCATACATCTCTCTCAACCTCTCTCCCTTGTTTGTCAGAACCCTCTTGGCCACGTTCTAGGGGTTTTTCTCTCTCGGTTGAAAACAACCACACATTATCTCCTCACCTTGTTTCCGCTTGTAAGTGCATCTAGTGCCCCTTAGTGATTTTGGTGTATTGAAGACTTATAGGTTAAGGGACTAATGTGTTTATGAGTGTACACATGTCTATAAGTCTATGAGGAGTTTGATATTTACAGAGAAAGTCGACCCCTAAAAATGAAGTTCTTCGACTGAAGACTTTGGATTTCTGAAGACATTCTGAAGACTGTGAAAGTGAAGAAATTGGTGTGACCTTGAAGACTTGGTATTCATTTGAGGAACATGAAGTGTGAAGACTTTTGTTTTCGTGGTTTCATTTTCTCTTTCTTGAGTCATAGGAAACACCGTACTGGTAAAGGGGGTCGAGGAAATACTAAGGAAAATTTTCCATCTGATGCTCAACTCAAAATCCTACACCTACCAATCCCTTCGAGTGAAGCCATTGGAAATCTCATACAGATCAGTCATATTCTTGATATGAGAGATGGAGTTCTTCCGGCCTCGAGAATTTGTTACGACCGAGGAGTTAGGAATTCGCCAAAGTCTGGATTGCCTACAGTGAGAACATGATAGCCCCGAGGAATTTGAACCTCAAATTTCCATTATTCTTGTCTCGCGCTGACTGTCCCAAAATATCTTATCCACCTAACGGTCATATCATTGAAGGGCATTTATGTCTTATCATGTCGGGCTGCTCCCTAGGCTATAAATAGCCGCCCCCTACAACCACTAGCTGGTTGGCTGCTCTGAGAGAAACTAACACTTGTCATTTGAGAGCATCCCATCCTCCGAGGACTTTGAGCAAAAATCATCGAGTGAGGAAAACCCAAACCCAAACACCTACAAACCCAAAGTGATTGAGCATCACTGAAGAGATTGATCCTACGTGGATCCGACGCTTGTTACCTTTGAAGACTATGCTTCTGCCAGACGGTTAGCCGTCATGGTCTAGAGCATCCAAGAAGAATTGTGGATCGCCGAGTGACCGAGTTTGTGAAGGTTCGGAAGCCACCTGAAGACTTACCACGAGTGATTGGACGAGGTCCGTGTGACCTTAGTTCAAGGAGAATACGGTGAGGACTGTGTGTCCTCAGGTTTAAATACCTAGCCGCTCCAACCAGATGTACAACTGAGACAACAGTTGGCATTGGTCTACCAAATCATTGTCTTCACCAAGCCGACTGGTTCTATTTCATCAACTCTTTCATTTCCTCATTACTATGTTGTGTGATTGTCATATCTGTGTTTGAAGACTTTGACTAGAGACTTTCTCAATTTCCTCAGTTCAATTTCTTCAGTCTGTTTGTCTTCATCCTGTGTTATCCTGTGATTACGCTTTCTGTACTCTGTGCTTCTCCTCATTTCATCATGATGACTATGCTTGTTTTCTGTTATGTTTACTTCTGAGTACTTATTCCGCTGCAAGTAGTTCTTCACTAAGGAATTTCCTCACTAGCAAATTCCTCAGTGAAGAATTCATAAAAATCGCCTATTCACCCCCCTCTAGTTGATATAACGCACTTTCAATTGGTATCAGAGCAAGGTACTCCCTTGTTCTGTGTGATTTTGGTTTAACCGCCTGGAGTTTTAGTTATGTCGACTGTAGGTATGATCAAGGTCTCTGCTGGGTGTCCTACTTTCGATGGGACGGACTACCCCTACTAGAATAATAAGATACGAATGCATCTTGGGGCAATTGATAACGATCTCTGGTATGTTGTGGAAAATGGTGTTCCCTCTGTCTCACCCTCACTGAACGCTACCGATGTGAAGAGATTCAAGCAACTCGATTCTCAAGCGAAGAATATCATTTGTGGCCATCTGAACAAAGGACAGTATGGAAGAGTGAGTGCTTTGGAAACTGCTAAGCTTATCTAGGATAGGATGTCCAAAGTCAATGAAGGAGTCTCAACACAGCGTGACTCTCGAGTTGATGTTCTTCGCAATCTCTTCAACCGCTTCAAAAGACTCGACAATGAAAATGTTCAACAAACCTTCGATCGCCTCACTGACATCTCAAATGAGCTTCAAGCGCTTGGTGCCACTGACATCACCGACCATGAAGTGGTGAAGAAATTGTTGAGGTCTGTAAGTGCATCTAGTGCCACCCCTAGTTGGTTTTGTAGTATTGACGACAAATGTGGTTGAGGGACTAATGCGTTTGTGAGAATTGCAGGATAACGCAGGTGGTGTCCCCCATTGATTCGGTATACCTACCGGAGATGACCCCTAAAAATGTATGAAGACATTGACGACAATGGTGGTGTGTGAAGATATTCACATTGAAGACTATGACATGAGAAGACATTGAGTGAAGACTATGGGCCTTGAAGGCGTGTCGTTTCATTGTTTCCTTTTCTTCTTTGTTGAGTCGTAGGAACCACCGTACTATTAAGTGGGGTCCAAGTGATCATAGTCAGAATGAATGAAGTGATGCTCAACCCAAATCCTATGTCTTCGAGCGAAGACAATGAGAGCAAAACTTATCCAGAGCTGGATGAGTCAGCTTTGCTTGTAGCCCAAGTAAAGTTGCCGTGCGTGTTTGAAATCTGACCGTTGGAACACGTGTCAGTTCCTTAGTGACCCAGGGTCATTTCGGACATATCAGGTCGGGTTGCCTAGTGGCTATAAATAGCCCACCCCCTACACCATAAATTGGTGGCTGCTCAGAGTTAGTGCACGGCTTTTGTCGTTTGAGAGCAACCCACCTCGAAGCCTTTGAGAGAGAAATCCTTGCGAGGACAAAGCCCAAACACCCGAGCCAAAGAGTGTTAGGCATCATGAAGTCTTTACATGCGTGTGACCTGAAGACTTATTACACTTGAGGACTGTGAATCCTCCGGCCGGTTAGGCGTCGCGTTCGAGCATCCAAGAGTCATTGTGGATTGCGGTGAGCGCAGATCTGTGAAGGTTGGAAGTCTACCTTGAAGACTTACCAGAGTGATTGGGCGAGGACTGTGTGTCCTTAGCTCAAGGGGAATAAGGTGAAGACGCGGTCTTATGAGTTGAATCTCAGCCTCCCTAACCAGATGTACAGTTGTCACAGCAACTGGAACTGGTCCAACAAATCCTGTGTCTTCAACAAGTTACTGGTTCTATCTTCTCCCTCACCTTACTTAGAGTTTCTCTTCGTGAAGTCATTGCCTATTAGTCATACCTGTTTGACTTCATTGCTTGACTACTTTTGTTGATTGGCTTCTCAATATCTTCCATCTTGATCCTACTACCAAGCTGCTATTAGTCTTGTACTTTCACGTTATTGCATACTAAACTATGGTTTGCTTGTTGTAGTTTATCTTCCGCTGCATATCAATTAGGTCATTTCTATTGTTTGTCTTTGAAACATCCATGTTTTGAAGACTTTCCTAAAAATCGCCTATTCACCCCCCCTCTAGTCGATAACTAGCACTTTCAATTGGTATCAGAGCAAGGTACTCCCTTGTTCTGTGTGATTCGGTTTAACCACCTGGAGTTTTAGCTATGTCATTGCAGGATAATCAAAGTCTCCGCTGCTTGCCCGTGTTCGATGGAACTGACTATCCCTCTTTGGAAGAATAAGATGCGCATGCATCTTGAAGCCATTGATGTCGACCTACGGTATGTCATCAAGAACGGCGTTCCCAAAACTGGTGAAGGTGTCACCCCTGCTGATGTCAAGAAGTTCATCCAACTGGACTCTACTGCAAAGAACATCATCTGTGGTCATCTGACCAAAGGACAGTATGGCCGTGTGAGTGCTCTGGAAACGCCGAAGCTAGTCTGGGACTGGCTATCCAAGGTCAACAAAGGCGTCTCAACCCAGAGAGACTAAAGGATCAGTGTTCTTCGCAACCTCTTCAACCGCTTCAAGAGAAACGACAATGAAAATGTCCAGCTCACGTTTGATCGCCTCATCGACATCACAAATGAGCTTCATGCTCTCGGCGCCACCGAGATCACCAAGCATGAAATCGTCAAGACACTACCGAGATCACTTGACAGCTCTTTTGACACCCTTGCCCTCATGATACAAGAACGCCCCGACTTCAAGACACTCGATCCGTCGATATACTTGAGAGGCTTAACACACATGAGTTCCACTTTACGAGAAAAGAGATATCTATGGTCCTAACTATGGCCGAACTCGCTTTGAAGGCAAAAGTTGTTTCCTCATCGAAGAAGAATCATTGCGGTTACGATGATCCCGAAGACATTGGAAAGGAATTTGCTATGCTTGTGAAGAAGTTCGAAGTTCACTAGGAAGAAAGGCTTGAGAAAGTCTTCACGATCCAGCTCAAGAAATGATGAAGCTTCCACTATGACTACAAGAAGAGAACTGTCACAAGTGCAAGAAAACTGGACACTATATCTACGAGTGTCCACGGTGGGACAATGAGAAGAAGAAGAAGAAGAGCAAGGAATATGATTACGATGACAAGAAGAAGAAGAAATCTTCAAAGTCTTCTTCCAAGTCCTCATCAAAGTCTTCATCTCATAAGAAGAGCTCATCCGCAAGGCTCGTGCTTTTGTTGGCAAGGAAATGGATTGGAGGAGGAGTGCATTCGAGGAGATGGAGGTGGAGTCCAAGAGGAGTCGACCTGGCGTTGCAAGTCTGGCTCTAGCAACAGCCTATGTTGCCAAGTCCATCTTCAACACTGAAGACAATGACTTCTACACCAACGCTGAAGCTGATGACAAGGATGACCCTGCTCCCACCTACTGCTTCATGGCACGCGGTGCCAAGGTAAAATCACATGATGCTTACTTTCAAACATCAAGTGAAGATGACTCTGATTGTGAATCCAAACCCAGCTACAAAACACTTGCTAAAATTGCAACCGAACAACAAAGAGTTATGGAACATACTCAAAAACTGTTAGACAAAAGCGATGACCTGTTGGACGCGGAAATGACACGTTCACAGTTCTTAGTTGAAGACATTAAAAATCTTCATGCTAAGTACCAAGAACTTGAAAGTCGTCATGAATCGCTCTCAACTACTCATGAAAAGCTCTCCTATGATTATCTTCAAAGGAAGCAAGAGCTTGAGAAATTGAGAGCGGCTCATGAAGATCTTCAAAAAGAGAATGAGTCACTTCACGCTCAACAGATCAGTTCCGCTCAGGATGGATTTGAACCACCATGTCTAAAATGTCTTGAGCGTGATATCGCTACCTCTGTTGCTGAATGTTCAACTGCTGCTACTGTTGCATTGTCTTCAACTACTAATGTGGTAACTAACCCCTCTGCGGAGGATACCATCGCTATTGTTGATGAAAATGCTAGGTTGAAGACATTGCTTGAAATAGGGATGTATAAAAGTGCGAAGGGCATCGACACTCTGCGATGTCCTCAAAAGCGAATCTTGAACCGAAACCCTAGGAAAGAGGGTGTTGGGTTCGAGAGGAAAATGAATGTTGATGGTTCCTCTTTGGAAGCCCGAGCGGTATCCCAAAACCATATGGGTTCTGCAAAGGGACCTTCATGGATCCATCCACCTTATCTGGCTTTACCTGTGCTAACCCTATTATCATTGATGAATCCCTTGATGCAAACTATAAGTTGTTCAAGAATCAGAATGGTGAAATGTTTGCCAGGTATATTGGTACTAACTGCAGGAATGGACCGCCTATGAAGAAGATCTGGGTTCCCAAAAGCTTTCTTGAGAATCTTCCAGTGAATGTCATCATGACACCACCTGGGAAGAAGACAAACCCCAGACCTATGGCGTCATGTGGTCCAAAGGCAGAGGACTCACCTGAGTCACCCTAATTTGCAGGGAAACCGTACTCAAATTTATGAATATGAGCATGTGTCTTCAAATCTCTATGTTCATAGAACTAAGAACTTTTCTGCTTATTCATATGAGTATCATTCATCTCCTGCAAGGCTATTTGCTAGGGCTCCAAAGCCGAAGTTCTCAGATGCTGCACTTAGACTCATTGCTTCTAAGCCACCCCTGAAGATGTGGGTGGTTAAGAAGAATTAACTTTCTTTTGCAGGAAAGGGTCTCCACCGAAAATCAAAGGCGTCGATGATATTCTTTGGGGACCTAAAACATCTTGTAGGGCACAAGATCAAATGCCCAAATGGTCTCACTATGTATTTTGTTCTGAATCGTTTGCCATTCATCCTATCAGTCCTAATCTTGATTTAAGCTTCAATAATCCACTTGCCGTCAAATGTTTATGCTTCACAATGCTCTTGGTGAAGCCTATCCCCTAACTGCATCTTGAGGGTATGACACCTCATGCTTGAGAATGGATTATGGACGGTGGATGCACTAATCATATGACTTGTGATCGAAGTCTTCTCATGGACTCAACCTTACGTCCATCGGACAAGAGTCACATCACATTTCTTGACTTTGGTAAAAGCAAGGTATTGGGTCTAGGTAGAGTTGCAATCTCAAAGGATCAACACATGGATAAAGTGATGCTTGTTGAATCCCTTGGTTTCAACTTGATGTCCATCTCAATGCTTTGTGACTTGAACATGATTGTGATATTCGGAAAATATCGTTGCCTTGTACTAATGGAATCGACAAGTCTCTAGTCTTTGAAGGGTATAGGAAAGATGATCTATACATGGTAGATTTCTCGGCAGGTCCACGACTTGTCGTATGTCTTCTTCAAAAGCTTGAATCTTGGCTTTGGCATCGGAGGTGGGGCATCTTGGCATGAGGAACTTACACACACTCGCCAAGAAGAATCATGTCATAGGCATCGAAGGTGTCAAGTTCAAGAAGGATCATTTGTGTGGTGCTGCGAAGTTGGAAAGATGACTAGGACAAAGCACCCTCGAAGACAATCATGGCGACATCTCAACCCTTGAGCTGTTACACATGGATTTGTTTGGCCCTACTCATTACTCTACCCTCACAACAACTGCTTGTCTCTATGGCCGTCATTGTTGATGACTACTCAAGATACACATGGGTGCACATAATTATCTACAAGACTGAAGTGCAAGATGTCTTGGACGCTTCGCCAATCGAGCAATGAACAATTATGGCGTCAAGATCAAGCATATCGAAGTGATAACGACCTTTGAATTCAAGAACACGGACTTGATCTTTATCTGGATACCATGGGAATCACTCATGAGTTCTCTGCTCCATACACACCTCGGCAAAATGGCATCATGGGCGCAAGAACAGAACCCTCATTGAGATGGCTCGAACAATGCTCGCGAATACAAGACACCAAGAAAGTTACGGCACGAAGCTATTGATATAGCTTGTCACGTCATCAACCGTGTTTATATCCATAAGCTTCTAAACAAAACATCCTATGAGCTCCTTACTGGCAAGAAGCCAAATGTCAGCTACTTCAGAGTATTTGGGGCTAAGTGCTGGATCAAGGATCCCCATCACAAGTCAAAATTTGAACCTAAAGCTCACGAAGGCTTCATGTTCGGTTACGGAAAGGACTCGCACTCCTACAGAGTCTTCAACCTTTATCTCCACAAAATCGTCGAAACTGTAGACGTGCGATTTGATGAAACCAATGGTTCAAAAAGAGAGTTCCTGCCAAGTACACTAGATGAAGCTCCGCCTAGTGAATCTATCAAGCTGATGGGAACTGGTGAAATCATGCCTTCTGAAGCACAGCCTGAAGAAGAACTTATCATTTCTGCACTTAACCAAACTGAAGACAATGCTCAGCCTGAAGACAATCCTCCCAATGATGACAGTGATCAGCAAGAGCAAAGTCTTCGTCCAGTTCATCCTCGAGTTGCAAATGAAGTACAGATTGAGAAGATAATCGATAGCATCAATGCACTGGTGCGCTTACTCGCTCAAGAGCAACACAGCTAGCAAATTTACGTGGGCACTTCTCTTTTGTGTCAATATCGAACCCAAGAAAGTTGATGAAGCCTTTATGGAACCAGAATGGATACAAGCTATGCAAGAAGAACTTCAACAGTTCAAGCCAAAAATGTTTGGGAACTTGTCAAGCATACGACCTCGCAAGCATAACATTATTGGCACCAAATGGATATATCGAAACAAGCAAGATGAGCATGGTCAAGTCGTCAGAAACAAAGCACGGCTTGTGGCTCAAGGATATAGTCAAGTTGAAGGAATTGACTTCGATGAAACATTTTCTCCTGTAGCTAGGCTTGAAGCTATTCTCATACTACTAGCCTATGCTAATCACCACAACATCTTGCTCTATCAAATGGATGTGAAGAGTGCATTTTTCAATGGCAAGATTGAAGAACAAGTATATGTCGCTCAACCACCTGGCTTTGAAGATCCAAAACATCCTGATATGGTGTACAAGCTAAATAAAGCACTATATGGCCTCAAACAAGCTCCTCGCGCCTGGTATGATACGATCAAAGACTTCCTGAAGAGCAAAGGCTTCAAACCTAGATCCCTTGATCCCACACTCTTCACGAAGACATATGATGGTGAACTGTTTGTATGCCAAATATATGTGGATGACATTATCTTGGCTGCACCAACCGAAGTATAGTGATGAATTTGGATACATGATGCAAGAACAATATCGATGTCCATGATGGGAGATCTCAAGTTCTTCCTTGGTCTTCAAATTAAATCGACAAAGGAATGGCATCTTTATATCTCAAGAAAAATACCTCCAAGATTATGCGAAGAAGTTTGGAATGCAAGAGTGCAAAGGATACACGCGCCAATGCCACCAAACACCATCCGGGTCCCGACGACAATGGTAAAGAGTTCGATCAAAAGGTATACCGCTCCATGATTGGTTCCTTACTTTACCTATGTGCATCTAGGCCAGATATTATGCTTAGTGTTTGCATGTGTGCTCGATTCCAAGCGGCACCAAAGGAATCGCATCACTTAGCTGTGAAGCAAATTCTTGATATTTGGCTCACACCCCAACACTCGGATTATGGTATCCAAAGGGCTCAAAATTTGATTTGGTTGGATTTTCGGATGCTGATTATCCTGGTGACAAGGTGGATCGCAAGTCTACATCAGGCACATGTCACTTTACGGGACGATCACTTGTCTGTTGGTCTTCAAAGAAGCGAGCTGTATCACTCTCAAGCTGCTGAATCTCATTGTCTGCTGGATCTTCTTGTGCTCGGCTTCTATGGATGAAGCAAACTCTCAAGGACTATGACATCAATCTGAAACAAGTACCTCTCTTCTGCGACAACGAAAGCGCCATCAAGATTGCCAACAATCCAGTCCAGCACTCGAAGACAAAGCACATTGAAATTCGTCATCATTTTCTCGGGGATCATGTCATGAAGAAAGATATTGACATCATTCACGTCAACAACTTTGAAGAGCAATGGCGATATCTTCACAAAGCCCTTGGATGAGAAAAGGTTTTGCAAGTTACGATGTGAGCTAAATATCTTGGAATCCTCAAATGTCCGTGATCAAGCACACATCCTAACACTTATGCATGTTGATGACTTAGATGTGCAACACACGAAGTAACGTATATCTTCAATCAATGAAGACTTACATTACGAGTGTGAATACATTAACGTGGAATTTGACTTGAGCGCCACGATAATTGTGCGCCGTGTATCAGGTCTAATACTTCCTATCGGTGGGTAACGCCACCACCAAATTTCTTTGTTTGAAGTGTTTCACTCATGGCGTTATTTCGCAATATCTTCGCATTTGATTTGTCTTCAACTTCAACCTATCTTCATGATTTTCTTCACTATGTTGATTTGGTTGCTTTCTAATATATATATATATATATATATATATATATATATATATATATATATATATATATATATATATATATATATATATATATATATATATATATATATATATATATATACTTTGTTCATCTCTGACATTCACTTATAGCTATGTCTTCCAAGTTGAATCTTTTGAACTAAGTGAATGTGATGGGACCCTAATCTCTCTATGCTTTCTATCTCAAACTCTATCTGTCCAAATCATATGCATTCTATTGAAGCGTCGAATGTCTTCTCTGCGTCCTTGTCGCCAGAAGACACGAGACAAACTTTAAGTCTGTTTTGAATGATTCATCCTCATTGTTGAAATCCGAGAAGCCGGAACGACCATCAAACAAACTGGCGGGCGTGGGAGCGATGGGACAACTCGAGTATGTTGCATGCTTGCCATGTGCCCCTCGAGATGTGAACCGCCAGGCACTGCGTAATTGCGCTGTGCCGCACACCTCGTTATAAATACATGTCCCCTGCGGTAAAGAAAATCTTCTTCCACCTCTCCACCTCGTCAAAACCCTAGCGCCACCGCTAGCTCTCGACGACGCCGGCGACAAAGCGCTTAGCTGCCGCGACTTCTCCGACGCCGTCCTCACGCCGGCCGCGAACATCGTCATCTCCGCCGCCGCCGTAGGTGTCCTCCGTCGCCAAGTTAGGGCACGGTGGATTGAACTGCTTAGCTTCCTTTTCTTCCCGTCTAGCAGTTCTTCGAGTGGTAAATATAACTCTATTTTTACCATCTTTTTTATCTTCAAGATTCATCCTACTTACAAAAATTGGTTTCGCCCATACAATGTTAGATCTATTACATCAGATCTCATCTCGCCTAGTATATTCACTTAAGCTTCACAACTAGTTAGATTCCTCACTTGTACTTATTCATGGATTCGTACAAATCTGGAACCAACTCTCAGCGTATAAGTGAATGTCTTCGCATCATGAGGTCAATGTCTTCAAACTGATTTATCTTCAAAATCTTCTGAGAATGCATATGACCTCTTCCCCTTCCCTCGCATCTCTAATGCTGTCACAGGTACATGTCCGTGGGAGAATCCCTTGGTTCTCATAGTCTGCATTCGTTTGCAGAATTCTTACAGCATCAAACTAACTCTCCCGAAGCCAGTTCCTGTTTGTCCAGCAAAGGCAAGCCTTTGAAGCCTTTGAACGCATTGAAGCCATTCAGTTTGAAGTTCATGGCTGCAGATAAATCAGTCAGGAAGGGCGGCAGACAACGTCGTGGGGGAACCTCAAAAGATCTGCCTGATGACCTCGCGGAGCTTTACAAGGCAGATCCCGAAGAGAATTACAATCAGCGCAAGACGTGAATCCAATGGATTCGACGATATTGGGCTGAACAATGGTTCAAGTACAATTTCGTGACCCAGGAATATGCCGAGAAGAATGCTATCAGAAGCCCTTGGGGTGATATTCTGTTTCGAGGCCTTCCACCCAAGAACATGGCTGAAGCTATTGCACAAGGTTTCTATCCTTGTATGGTCCGTGGACCTCAGCCTGAAAATGCTGACCCAACGTCATTGCTCTGGTGTCGTGACGATAATCTCTTCAAGCGCAACTTCCAGCACGCAAAGGCTTCGGCCAAGGAAAACAAGAAGTCATTGGGATTAGACTTCAAGCCTGGTCCCTCTACTCCCCGTGCTGACGGCTCACGTGATGCTGAACCCAATGTCATCGGTCCCTTTTCAAACCTTGATGGCCTCATCACTTACATCTTGGTCCAAGGTGCCAAAGTGGATCACTCGATGGCGATGCTTGAGTCCGATGAAGCCCAGCTCCAGCTCCTGCTCCTGCTCCAA